>JAYRCH010000435.1:600000-1141433 GCA_037179445.1 Phengaris alcon alcon | reverse complement strand
ACCTTCAAAATTTGCTTCAAGTGCATTAAAACAGTTTTATCACTAACACTGCAGCCTGCAGCTAACTCGGACGTGGTTTGCGATGGATCCTTCCACAATAGCATTTAATTGTTCATTATCAACTATGGTCTCTGGCCGTCCACGGTGCTTGTTCTGCAGGTCGAAATTTCCATAAAGAAAACGTTGGAACCTAAAACGTACTGTTTTCTTTTGCGACACCGCCGCCTTATACATCATTAACCCTTCGAGCCGTTTCTGCAGCACAGGTGCCACGGTGGAACTCGTTCTCGAAAATAATATGATATTTCAAGTTTTCCATTTTGTAAACAAAGTGACGCAAAGAAAAAAAAAATATAGAAAAAAACAAATGAGTTATGGTTTTTAAAACACAAATGTATGAGTAAATTTATATCGCTATAAATTTGAAATTCGAATTCCTAACTAAAGGTATATTATGTGAGATCAAAGTGGCCAGTACGACATAACGCCAATTTCATATGTAGGTCAGGACCTAAGAAGTTTTGCCGGGGAATTCAATGGGTGACGTTGTGGAATTTGTAAAATTTCATAAATTTGTGTTATCTCGGTTCTTAATGTGTAATATTGGTAGAATATTAACCATTAAATATTCGTTAACGTGCACAAGTGTGGGCAAGTGGTATAACTTCTAAAAACCTGATATTTTGTGTTTCCCGCCAAAACTCCCTAGGAACTTTCAGTAAAGCTTCTACCACTTTACTGAATCGACTGACATGACTCATGGACTGTACTAACTATATATTTTGACTTTGACTAGACTTTAGACTTGACGATATAGGAATACGGTGTTGAAAATTGAAACGAAAGTTCTATTGCCCGCCATTTTAACTTGACATTGGCAAATGGTTATAAGCCGATGCCATATATAAATAAATAAAAAAAAAAATGTAACGTTGCCGGTCCAACGTAATCGTCAAATGTTTTTAACTGTCATTGGTTAGAATAACTATAATTTACAAATTATTGCTATATTCCTATTTAATTTTGAATATGGATTTAAGAGCAGAAAAATTAGCCAAAGCACGGAAAAAGGTTAATATTTTAAATACCTGTGGTGACCAAATGTGTCAGTACAAATCAAGTAAAATGTATCAATTTTACATAGATAAATCATTGGTCTCGCTGAGCGCTCGACAAAATAGAGCTTTACCTAATAACAATGAACAAGAGCTTCGTCAATTCGGCAACTCGTTATTGTAGTGTGTAAAGTGGCAATTTACTTACATGTGACAAATTCTAGTGTGCGTGAAAAATTGTGATGCCAGCTACTCAACTTTTGCCCGATTTAATGGGATAAATATCTTATGCTGTGGTTATTAGTTAAGTTATTGGTTATAAATGTAGCTAAGAAAATACTTAAAAACTAGCTTTTGCCCGCGGCCTCACCCGCGTAAATACAGTATCCCACAGAAACACTGTACTTTTAACTCTCACATTTATTTATCAATTATAGTAGTAGAATAGTAGGATTAACAATAAATTATAAGTTAGTGTGTCAATATATTATTGTTATGGGCTTCTTCTTTAGAAAAATAATAAAAATGACTGTATTACACAATATATTAAACTGTAACGTTTTCATATTTCTCTACCTATGCTTCTGGGGAACATTTACTTAGTTCCATAGGTAGAATCATAATAACTAGGTTGGATAAAGAAATAGAATATATTATAATAAAATACAATGACCATAAATTGACATCATAAAAATGTTAACTACGGGGAACTTGATTCTTGCATACATGGCAACACTGAATGGCGTTTTGAGTTCATGTAATTTTATGTTGAAATTTCGAAGTTATAGGATACTTACTGATAATATGTGATCCCAGTGTCCTTATTTCTTGTCGAATTATTTTTACATAGTTTCACTTCGAAACAGCATTTTTCCCGATTAAAACTAAAATTGAATAAAATATTGGGGATCTACACCTGTCATAAAGCTTTAAATATGACAGGCTCGGGTAAGCTGACTCCAGCTAAGTATTTATTGCAGTATTTGACATATTTTAGCGCCCAGTGAGACCAATGATTAGTCTATGCAATTTTATTACTTTATTGTTAAATTTATCTGTTTATTTATTTTTTAGCTACGTGATCATCAAGAAAAGAAAACAATTGTTTCTACTAAAGACATAGGGTCTTCTGAGAATCAAAATAACTCGCAAGTCAATAATAGTTTAGAAAACATAAAAATTTTGGATTCAAATGTTGATGAAATTATTACAGAACTACCACCTGAAATTTCTGAAAATGACATTAATTTTATCCAAAAAGATTCAAGTGTTAATGATTTTTTGTTAGCAGATAAAACTTCTCTAGAGCTGCAAGTAAAAGACTTGAATGCTAAATTATACCAATTAGAGCTGCTATGTGAATCGGAAGTTAAAAAAAATGAGACTTTAAAAGACAAAGTAAACAGTCTTCAATTTCAATTAAACACTGAAATAAAGAAACTTACAATTTCTACTGATGAAAATAATTTTAAAGATAATGTTATTGAAGAACTAAAAACTAAATATAAAAATGTTAACGAAGAAAAAGGCAACTTACTAGAACAATTAGAAGTTACTAAAGTAATGTTAAAAACTAAAGAGTCGGATAATGTAAGATTGCAAAATGATATACATACTTTGTATAATCAATTAGAAGCTACAAAACTACAAATTCAACAATTAAGTAATGTTTCAAATGTTAAGCTTAATGATGGCAAAAGATCACAAGATGATGAGGTTTGGACTCAAAAAATTGTCTCCTTACAACAGCAGATAGAAGCT
The DNA here is from genome assembly GCA_037179445.1 of Phengaris alcon alcon. NCBI lineage: Eukaryota > Metazoa > Arthropoda > Insecta > Lepidoptera > Lycaenidae > Phengaris > Phengaris alcon. The sequence goes on along the minus strand of JAYRCH010000435.1, from coordinate 1,138,617 downwards.
TTACAAAGAGAAAGAGATAACATAAATTCTTATTATGAACAATATGTTAGAGAACTTACTGAGCAATTGAAAAATGAAAATTTAAGTAAAGAAAAATACTATGAAGATCTACAACAGTTACAACAAAGAGAAAGCAGTCTTATTGAACAAATAAGTGGGATGGAAATTCGTCTTCAAAGCTTTAGCAATATAAGAGAAGAAAGCCTTGAGAGTCACAGTGTTAATTTAATAGATTTGAAGGAAAAATTAAAAAATGCAGAGGTAATAAATAAGAATAGCCTAGTCACCAAAAGGCCTATCTCGAAAAACACGGTATAAAAGCTATGAGCAAGAATAATATCAGTTTTTCTATGGAAGACAGAAATGAAATGATGTATGAAAAATAAAGATTCCCAAAAGACATTAAAAACAATTTTAATTATTATATAAAATAATATAAATAAATAAAAATTACATAATATGTTGTTTGGTGTGGGTGTCAAATTGTTGGGTACAATTTCTTGTGGAGTTCCACATCTGTGGAGGAGGAAAAGAAGCTCCGTTACAGCTTTAATTTATACCTACATACACCCAACTACAACAGCAAAATAACTTCATACTCCTCTACAGTTGCTACACCAACAAATACATCTGCACATTTCGGATTTTATTCTTGCTCATAATTTGTATACCCGGCATTGTTTCAGTCAAGGGAGATAAATATAAATTTTCATGTCTCACCAATACTGTTTGTATTGGTGAGACATGAAAATTTATCTTTATTATATTATACATACATATATATATATATTCTATTATTATATATTATAGACAACATTTTTGGAACAAGAAGTAAATACCTACTCTTGTTTTAAAATTTGAAATTGTTGTATTAAAAACTAGCTTTAGCCCGCAACTTTGACCGCGCAACTTCTTTAGCAAATAAAGTAAAAATATATGCTTTATAATAAATTTCACACATACTTATTTATATCTAAATCTTAGTTATATCTAAAATATCCGTCTGAAAATGCCACATTTCTGATCATCTTTTAAAACAGAATAGGTATACTAACCCATCCTTAAAAGATAGACATATCTATGCCATCGCGGACTTTTTTGTAGACCTATAAAAGAGAAACACTCCCACCATACATAGTTTTTGTTATTTATCTCCAAAGGATTAGGTTAGGCAGCGTTTTTCATAAAAGTTCCCAGACGGCTTGATTTTTTTCCGACACCTTCAACAATTATCGTCATAAATCAAACAATTTCCACAAAACCTTAAAAATATAACCTTATTATCGACCTAAACCTTCCTAAGGAACCACTCTGTCGGTAAATGTAAACGCCATGAAAATCCTTTCAGTCGTTTTTGAGATTATCGCGAACATACAGACAGACAGACTCGGCGGGGTACTTAAGTATCCTATGTCCGTCTCCTGGTTCTAAGCTATCTCCCCACCAATTTTCAGCCAAATCTATTCAGCCGTTCCTGAGTTATTAATAATGTAACTAACACGACTTTATTTTATATTAAAGCAATAAAATTGTTTTCAAGTAAGTAAAATACTTTCAAAAATTTTAGGGCAAGCTAGAAGATGCTACAATAAGATACAACGAGCTTCAAAAACAATATGAAGAAAGTCTTGCTACCATTAAAAACCTTAATGAAAAAAAGGAGTATAGTAGTTGTGATCATGATAATATAAGCATGTCAAAGTTGAATGCTGATATCACTAGTGATAAGGTCGCATTACAGAGGGCAATTCAACAGAACAAAAAGTTAAAGCAAGATGTTGAAGATTTGGAATTGGTGGTTGTAAAAATGGTATTTATTTTCTTTAACTTTTAATTTTATAAAGTTTACATTTCATGGTCAATGTTTCCTCATTAGTGGAGTGCAGCAGTAGCATAACATGCCATATTGTTTTTAATTGTATTAAGGATTTCACATTAAATAGTACCTATTGATAGGTATGATAACAGTTTTTTTTTTGGTATTTTAAAACTTAATGTTTTATTCCAGTCATTGACCACAGTTCAGAATATCTCAAAAATTAAACAAATGTCCTGTTAAAAATCCGCCCATATAAGATGTTTGGCAGAATGTAGTCAATCTGTTAACGGTTATACGGATATCTGGCAGGTGAAGACAAATCATTTGAACCATTTGAATCATATGTCTTATTTGTATGGCCGATATTAGAGCCTTTATGAGATATTCACCATTTTTTCGAAAGTGGGTTGGGTCATATTAAAACAATGAAAATGCCTTCAATTAAATTTGTTTCAGTTTTGGCCAGTTATGACCAAAAACTTTGGTTTCTTTTTTAATTAAAAATATATTTTAATATTAATTGATTTTTCATGCTAAAAATAATTGGAACAACCCCTTGGATCTTAGTTTATTGGATTGACTACATTCTACCAAACAATAAACAGGGTATATGGTAAAATAATTTTATTGCAGATATACTGCAAACGGTGGAGTGACATTACTATGTAAGTACACAAGAGATTTAATAACATATGTAATATTTTACAGACTAAAGATAAATTGGAATTGACAGAAATGTTAAATCACGAAAAAAATTTAAATAAGGATTTAATACTGAAATTATCGGACATAGAAGAAAGTACTAAGAATATGAATAATAAACTGAGAGCTAAAGACGATGAAATGATGAGACTTCAAAGTGGATATAGAGAAATAGAAAACAAACATGGAAAACTGTTGCAGGACCTCAGTTCTATAAGAGAAAAAACATCCAATATTTGCCACGATGAGACAAGTCAGAATAGTGATAATCATAATGCTGATCACAGTGAGCAGTTATTTAATATCTCTGATAACAATGACGAAAGCAAAACTGAAACAGACAATCATCAAAATATTCCTAAAATGGATGCTATGCACAAATTACAAGAACGCTTTCTTAAAATAATGAATGAAGTAGCTTGTTTATCTGATGAAAAACATAGACTTGAGCATATAATTACGCAGTTACAAAATGAAACAGACACAATTTGTGAATATGTTGCACTATATCAGCAGCAACGGAGTTTGTTAAAGAAAAGAGAAGAAGAAAGGAATCATCAAATTAATTTATTTCAAAAAGAATGTGAGCAACTAAGAGAGCATGTTGAAGAACTTCGCTATATAATATTACAGATAATAGATGATCCGAAACTGACATCATACTTTAAAAATGAGGGCATTGACAATGAAATATTAAAAGCTAAGAAATTGCTTGATGTAATACAAAACAGTTGTTTGGTTGAAGCGAAATTTGATAGACTAGATTTAAATATTTTTTACCCCTGCAGTTGTTGCTCTGGGAAACTTATTGATGTATAAGACTTATTATAAGTAAAAATTTCTTATCGTTGTGGCTTGAAATCGATGAAATGAAAATGCGACAGTAAGTATACTACCTATTATAGTATTGAAATATATTTTCTGTCGCGCTCTCACTCTCTCTCTCGGCCGCACTTGGCCGCAAGCGAGTGATAGGATGTTCGGGCCCTTTTTCCGTCACTTGGATTGTCTAGTATGCACGCGTACTTACTGTACGCGTGATAGGAAAAACATGTATGGAATTAGTACGCGGGCAACCTGCACGCGGCTGAAATCTGTACGCGCGTTTCAACCCGCGTGACAGGAAAAAGGCCTTTCAGTCTGCGCGCGTGATGCCTGCGTGATGATGCGAAAAACATGTATGAAATGATTAATACGGCCACAAGCCCGAAACTCGTACACGTGTGCCGTGCTACAACCGCGTGGCAGGAAAAAGTATATAAGTGTAGTCAGGCGGGCCTGGGATCTCAGTCCACTTCTATCGCGTGTGAAATTAATATAAATTAATACATGCCGAGTGTTTTCTATTTAAAGAAAAGTAAACCCCTTCTGTGTTTGACACTGTCGCACTGTGTCAATTAAATTTTATATATGGAACACTTACAACACAGTCGACACTGTGTTGCACTATGAAAAAAAAAATCTCAGCTAACTGCGTACAATTTAACATGTAAAAAAATTTTTCACAGTGCAACACAGTCGACACTGTATTATTACAGACTTTTTTTCTAAATGGAAAACGCTTGTTATGATGTTATCTCTTTTAAGTTTTATAGTATTCAATAATATCTGTTTGATAGTACCTAATACTTAACGAAATAAAAACTGTTAGTACACTTTAATAATACGTATTTCTATTTAAACTTTAAATCAACTAGCTTTTTTGCTAGTAGCTTCGAGTTGCTAGTAGAGCACCGTGAGCATTTTGTAGTTTTACAGTCGCTATGTTGGTAGCATTTGTTATATTGCCTAGTAATTTGGTCGAGAAAAAGCCCACCTGGAAAGTTTTCCGGGAGTTTTGAAAATTGGTAATTTTATAATTTTGATGTCCTCTTTTCTCATTGTAACTTTGCCACCTCATCCCTTTGGATCTAGCGCATCTGATGATGCGCTAGATCCAACGCGCATCGATTTAGATACGATATTCTTTGAGTTCAAGCATGTTTATATAGTGGTTAAATATGTACATGAATTTATTTTATCAAAATCATTAATTGTTTCATCATAATAAATATCGATTTCGAGTTCACTTCACTAAAAATTGCAGTTTTTTTTGCAAATAACAGAATTTTGTAATAGTTGAATTTATTTTTTCAAACTAATAGAATTATGAAATTTAAAAATAATCTATTTCCGCATCACCAATCATAGGCGATGTGTGAAACGCTAAAAGAGCGAGCTAGTTATATGGTTTGCACAGACGATATTTAGGTATAATTTTGAATTTTTTACGCCAATATTTACGATCGTCAGTTACGACACCCTGTGTCCAATGAATGTTAAAACTTTATAATATAAAAATATTAAATACAAATAATATTAAACAAAAAATGGTCCATGTTATCATGTATTGTACTGTATGTTGGAAAAATAATAGAATAAATAAATATATCTTTTATTTTACCTATCAACTATTATATTTTTTAGGAGATGTCTTGCTTTATTATAAGAGCATCCGTGACCTAGTGAATAGACCCCTGAATAATACGCGTGATCGTGCAGGTTCGATGCCGGGTTGTGGTGTGTACCAATGTGACTTTCTCAATAACCGTATACTGACGCTAGACTTGTTTATTTACCCCCATCTTCTGTGACAACCCTGACAAAATTTGGATCGTTGCATTACGAAATATGTTTTTCTGTACGTAAGTATTATCTATTTTTACTCTGTGCTTCTTCTATGTAAGCTGTTGCTATAGTGCCCGACACGTTACGTCGACTCGAAAGTTTATATTACATACTATTGTAAACAAGAAATTGCCGCATGAAAGGCAAAATAAGCTATATATGGACTGTACTGCCTAGCTAGGTACTCTGTAACATCATACCTACTGTATGTTACCTTATTTATGCAAATAAATAATATTTAGTCTTTAATAAAATTTTAACCGCTTTAGAATTATCCATAATAGAACTTTAATTTATTTTCTATAGTCTATAGAATGATATTCGACCTTAAAGCATTGATTACTAAATAGTTACTACTGTTACGGCGCTTCAATTTGTAGTGTTGTAGTACCTATGTTACAGCGCTCAGATTTGTAGTGTTCTAGAAGCTTCTAGTATGGAAAGTACTAGGACGTTTTCTAACGTGCACAGTTCCATTCTCATCCCGAGTCGAAAGTTCTAGATTGTTCTATGTGGAGAGATCTAGAAAGTTCTACACCGTATATCAGTTAACTACGAGTGTTCTTCGAGTTAATTTCGAGCGATACCTAAAATGATTAGTGCGATTATTCTCTACGACCCCGGCTGCGATTATCGATTACGTCAGCTTACGATTTGGACATTTTAACGTGTTGGAAGACCAGACCTGTGTTGGTGTGGAAATTCGTAGCGAATAAACTCTCTCAGAGGAATCTGGCGTTTTACTCCGAATATCGGACCATAATCCCGTAACACTAAGTAACTTGAAGTGCTATTTGAATAGCAATCTTATTTTTATTTCTTTTAAGTACCTTGGGCCACGTACTTATCCGCCGCCCGTAGTAGTATTCCACATAATAATTATCTACATAATCTAAATTATTATTCAGACTATCTACACTAGCTCAATCAAATTTTAACAGAAAAACTATAATGGAAGAGATAATTTAAAATAAGTAGTAACTTTTTTTATTCTACAGTTTGTGTTACTTGAAGCAAAAATGTAGTAAGTAACCTTTACTTACTACATTTTTGCTCAATAAGTCCCAATAAGAGTGCCCGATTTAATTTTAAGAAAAAACACTTTTGTTTTTGAGCGAGAGGTGATATTTTTATTGCGTTATAAAGTACACATGTTCCGTTAAGTATGGAATAGAATATCCTGCATATGGCCCCCGCGGCTCTGGCGGCAGACCCTTGCCCTTTTCATGAAATTTTCGATGACTTTTTCACAGAGTGGCGTCTCTATCTCACCGATGACGCGTTGGATCTCGGCCTTTAGCTCGGAGATTTGTTCGTGGTTTATTCGCATAGACCTGAGATTTAACAAAACCCCAAAGGAAAAAGTAGCGAGGCGTTAAATCGCAAGATCTCAGTGGCCAGTTGAAATCGGAATTTCGGGAGATTATTCGGTCCGGAAATTTTTGCTTTCTATATTTTTCCAATAAATGAATTGTTTTGTTTTGTTTGAAATTTCAGGTCGCGCCATCCTGTTGGAATCACATGTCGTCCAGGTCCAATCCTTCCAATTGGGGCCACAAGAACTCTGTTATCATGGCCGAATTGATGTTCCCGGGTTTTCGGCGATACTCTCGTTTACAGCAGCGATGTTTTCGAGAGACCGACCGGTACGCCGACGCACAGGAGACTTGCCTTCCATAATCGACCCAGTTTCCTCAAATTTATTGATCACTCTTCGAATTGTTGACACATTTGGTGCACTTTCACGACTGAAAATTACGCGAAGTTTGCGAGCGGTTTCAGCGTAGCTCTCCCCATTTTTATAATGGGTTTTCACAATGATAAAGCGTTGTTCTTTTGTGTAACGCTCCATATTTAATAATCGGAACAATCATATATGACAGCTGTCAAGTTTCAGAGCTGCCACTTGCTCAGAAAAAAATGGCGCCAAATTTAAATCGGGCACTTATTGGGACATCCGTTAGTTATAATATACCGGGTTACCTTTTAAGTCGACCTAGATCCTTTATGGGGCTGTAGTTTAGATCATTTCTAATTGATTTGACTATGAAACACCATATCCTAAACCCAACGGTTTTCAAGATAATCTAAATTTAAGTATGTTTTTAAAAAAGGACATTTTTTTGTCTTTTGTTGTATATCTTTTTTGTAATTTAAGCCTCTGGTATGTTCGTTTATACATTTCTTTTAGAAGATAGATTGCTCTCTCCATTAAACTTCAAAAATCTGTTTCCAGAATAAAATGAGTCGTAGATGATGAATAGTGAGATATGAAACAAAAAAATAATTAAAACTAGTTTTTCTTTCCGGAATATGACAAAAAAAATCTATGGAAGTTAGATTGCAGATATGCTCAAAAACATGCCTATTTTATCAGCTATCCAAAAAGGTATAACAATTTAGGATAACATCAGACCTCATAATAAAAACTTAGATAAAATGACCCCAGGTAGCAAAAAAAACCGGTGCTTCGTTACTGTCTTTGATCGAAATGGGGCGCGTGCGAGCGGGATGTCATTCGTTTTGTGTAAGTGTGAGCAAGAAAAAAGATAGTTTCAGTATTTTGGATGGTCAAACAAAAGTTTATTTGATTAGTCTGCTCATGCGATTCGTCCGTGGTAGATACGATTCTTGTTCTGTGCTCTCCATTTCAATTCGACTCGGCTTGTATTTCTAGACTGTTCTTGAATCTTTCTTTTTCGTGACTGTGCTTGCTTATTGGACTTGGTTTTGTGCTTCTGATTTGGAACTGTTGAAAATGGCGACCTATACGAACGAGGAATATGCTGATATGTTATTCTGTTACGGATATTGCGATGGTGTATCAGCAAGAGCTCGTGCTGAATACATACGACGGTATCCCAACCGCCGCGCTCCGGACGTCAATGTGTTTGATGGAGTTTACCGACGAGTTAGAGAGACTGGCTCTGTTTCAAGACGACGGTCTGACCTGGGTCGTCCATGTGTGAATGATGACGACGAGCAAGACAACGAAATAGTGCAAAGATTTAGATTGGATCCAACTACTACAACTAATGTTGTTGCCAGACATCTTGGGTGCTCGCAGTGGAAAGTGTGGTTTACCGTCCATACTGCTGGCCTATACCCATACCACTACACACCCGTACAAGTCATTGAAGAAGGCGATCCTGTGAGGAGGTTGGATTTCTGCAGATTTATGCTAAATGTAGACTTGGAAGACCCGACATTTTTTAGACGCATCTTGTGGACAGATGAGTCTAAATTTGACAAGGATGGTATAACGAATTACCACAATGCTCATTACTGGGCCTCAAAGGAACTAGGAAATCCTAATAAGAAAAGAAAAAAGGGATCCCAGAGACGATTCAGTTTGAATGTGTGGATGGGTATAATTTCAAACCATTTAATTGGGCCTTACTTTTTTCCCGATAATTTGAATGGAGAAATCTACGAAAACTTTTGTAAGAGAAGAATTACCACAATTACTGCAGGATTTACCAGAAGAAATCACTCAAGACATGTGGTTTCAACATGATGGTTGTCCTGCACATTACAGGAGAGCTGTACGAGAGTGGCTGGACACGACGTACCCCAATAAGTGGATCGGAAGAGGTGGACCTACACCTTGACCAGCTAGGAGTCCCGACTTAACCCCCATGGATTATTATTATGTGTAGAAGTGTTACGACACAGAATAATTAACGCAGCCGATCAGATGCGAACATCGCTAACCACTGGAGTAGTTAAAAGTGGATTAAGAAAAAGAATGAGGATATGTGTGCGAAACAGAGGCGGACATGTAGAACACGAGTTGTAAACAATCTTTTAATAAACGTTTTACTATTTACATGGTTTTGTTTCATTTTCTATGGCTAACTAATAATTTGGTTAAAATGCCCGGGGGCCTATCATATGAGTTTTATTTTAATGAAGACTGCTATGACCCAATACTGTTATACCTTTTTGGAAAGCTGACAAAATGGAGATGTTTTTAAGCATATCTGCAATCTAACTTCCATAGATTTTTTTGTCATATTCCAGAAAGAAAAACTAGTTTTAATATTTTTTTTGTTTCATATCTCACTATTCATCATCTTCTACGGCTCATTTTATTCTGGAAACAGATTTTTTAAGTTAAAATGGATAGAGCAATCCATCTTCTAAAAGAAACGTATAAACGAACATACCAGAGGCTCAAATTACAAAAAAGAGATACAACAAAAGACAAAAAATGTCCTTTTTTTAAAAAATACTTAAATTTAGATTATCTTGATAACCGTTAGGTTTAGGATATGGTGTTTCATAGTCAAATCAATTAGAAATGATCTAAACTATAGCCCCATAAAGGATCTAGGTCGACTTAAAAGGTAACCCTGTATATTATAACTATTATAACTACTTAACTACTACATTACTGTATATCTTAGGACTCATACTTTGCACTGTGAGATTTGGGGTTCTGAATCTTCTGATTTAAATAAATTTATTATTATTTTTAAATAAAAAACTAAACTGACTTCCAAAGTAAAAATGCACAATAAAGTATGAAATAAAACTTATTTTCTAAATAATTCCCCTTTTAAATTTGGCTGAAATTTTAACTATATCTCTACTCAATCTTCATAATTTTGAAGTCAGTACCAGACTTAAACTTAAACAATATTTAAAATAGAACACGTTCAAGTTGACTGGTACAGACTTCAAAATTTTGTAAATTGAGTACGGTTTAATTTTTTGTTTAATAATAATAACATTTTTCCCTTTTTAGTGATATTTGTAAAATTTTTATTAACACATTTTAAGAACGTTTAAAATAAACCATCGAATGTATAATTGAATACGAGCCAAGCTTCCATTAGGTATTGTATATAATATAATGATGATGATTACATACTGTAAATACATAATGGCATATGCTTGCAGTTCTTTAAACAATGTCGAAATTTCCAAATGCGTATCTTTAAAGACTGAGGAGAACTGTTCAGTGCTTTTGGATCCAATCTTACTATTTGGTAGAATATGCTTAGGTTACTTCTGAAAAAGTCAAAATCACTATATATGTCCATATAACTTTTTTTGTAGCGGTCTTTTTTTTTATATATTTTGTTAGTAATGATATCAGTAGGTAAATATAATAGCGTTTTCACATTACGGGATATAACGATATCATATAACGCGACCGATATTGTGGGAGGCACGTATATTATGTTTATATAAATGTATGCTTAACTGCCCGCGGCTCCGCCCGCATGGTAGGTAACTATAATGTTCGTGGCTTAGGTAAAGTTATTTGCTTAAAAGATTTACTGCAATATTATACAGTATACATCTGTAAGCTATAATAATCCTAGCTTAATAAAACCGTATCCCACGGGAACACTATACTTTTCGGGATAAAATGTAGCCTATGTTATTAACATCAAAGGGTTATTACGGCTAATTGTGTGCTCACTTTAAGTATTATGGATGGCAAAGTGTATACTATGCTCGAACTTTACTACCTAAACGTAGTAGTGGCGTTTATTATCTTTATATTATGTTAGTTGAAGCTGCTACTTCAGCGGAACTTACTCAGAAGAAAATAATAACCAAAAAGGTATAACCAGTTTTATTGTACACGCTAAAAAGGATTTATATGTGACTTTTCATCTATATTATCAATTTTTATTGTTCCTATTCAAATCCTGTCTAAAAAAGTTTCTGTTTTGAATAAGTATATAATTTTCTAAAAATGAATCCCGCGAATCCAGCAATTTTTCAAAACTATTTTTCCACGATTCTCCACCTGTTTCGAATTTGATTTTTTTACGAGGGCTGATTGATAAGTTTCCGAAACGATAAAGAAAAACTTCAAAAATCTATTTAAAATAATTTATTTCTCAACGTAGTTTCCTTCTACCTCGATGCATTTAGTCCAGCGCTTCTCCAATGCCGTTACACCAGTTTGATAAAATGTTTTCTCCAACCCCTCAAAATACTCGTCCACGGCAGCAATGACTTCTTCATTTGATGAAAATCTCTGGCCACCTAACCATTTCTTCAGGTTTGAGAATAAGTGGAAGTCGCACGGGGCCAGATCCGGGGAATAGGGTGGATGCAATTCGAACCGCAATTCATGGAGTTTGGCGACTGCAACCATTGACGTGTGTGCAGGTGCGTTGTCATGGTGGAACAAAATTTTTTTCTTGGCCAAATGTGGTCGTTTCTTGCGTAGTACTCTCCATTTATTGTTTTTCCTTTTTGCAGATAATCCACTAAAATAATCCCTCGAGCATCCCAAAAAACAGTCGCCATCACTTTGCCGGCCGACAAAACCGTTTTTGCTTTCTTCGGCGCAGGTTTTCCGCTCTCAGTCCACTGCTTAGATTGTTCTTTTGTCTCGGGAGTATAATGATGTATCCAGGTTTCATCGACTGTTACATAACGCCGCAAAAACTCATTAGGATCTCGGTTAAACAGCGCCAAACACTCCGATGAATCGTCCACTCGACGTTGCTTTTGGTCTACAGTGAGCAAACGCGGCACCCATCGCGCGCAAAGCTTTTTCATTCCCAAATGTTGGTGCAAAATATTAAAAACGCGTTCAGATGAAATGCTCACCATCTATCTATCTCTCGCAACTTTAAGCGCCGATCATTCAATACAATTTTGTGAATTTTTTTGATCATGTCCGGATTCGTGACTTCATTTGGACGGCCAGACCTGTGGGCGTCTTCGCAGCTCTGTCTTCCACGTTTAAAATCAGTTACCCAGGTGTGAATTGTACTCAATGCAGGAGCAGAATTACCTAAAACACTGTCTAGCTTGGTTTTAATCTGGGTTGCTGTTTTCTCTTTTAAAACGTAAAACTTTATCACCGCACGAATTTCGTTTCTTTCCATTGTTAAGAAAATTTACGACAGAGAAAGTTCTACGTCCTCTCAAACAATTTCCATCAGTTCGTTTAAATTCAAATTTGGCGTTCTATTTTCAAAAAGATGCCAGAATATAATGTAATATTCCTTTTTTGCGTATCATTTTTTTAAGTTCGTCGTTTCGGCTAGTTATCAATCAGCCCAGGTACCAGTGTTAGTGGTGATCACTAGCTTTCTATTAATGTAAGGTGCTAATACAGCTAAAGTAAGCCAGAAAAAAATAAAAATCGATTTTCTTTGTTTTTATGGCCCCCATAAGTTAAAGCCGACTTGAAAAGGTTTCAAAATGTAGCTTTTTGTATGATTTTCAAATTATGTCTAACATCTTTTTGGCATTACATATGAATTTTGAAATATAACTTTTTTTCACTTTTTATCAATGCGGGATACGAATTTTCTTTTTGAGATAATTTTAAAACTATGCAAGCGAGATTCATGGGTGTTTTACTCGGGCATTTGTAATTAAGTACTCTTTCGAATTAACCGATAAAAATTTTGGGCCGAAATTGAACACTGTACGACGCCAAGACTTGAAGGTCTTTCGGTCCGATATCGGCTATCGTATCGCGTAATATGAAAACGCTCTAATTAAGTAGCGCTGGGCGTAGACTATATACTTACCACAGAGTACAAATTTTGCTATAGAGTATATAGACTATAAAATAGAGTAACGTAAAGTCGTAAACCTAGTGGCCTACATGCTTAGTTTAATAACGCCTAGATCGACAGTCTTCATACAAACGCATCGTACAAAGTGAAGCAAGCAACATATAGATGTAAGCGTAAGCATTAAATATTGATAGCTTATAAACTATATACTATACTTACGTTCGCCGACACGCACACAAACAAAACTTTAATGTTGTGGAGTGTGTACAGTTAAGGGGCAATTTCCCCGAATGTGGGAAAATGTTGCTCTTATTGGAATTATTGGATTTGTTTTTCTTAACATCGTGAGATGTAAAAATATGACTTACCAGCATTAATTGCCCGCGGATTAGCCCGCGTGAATTTAAGTTTTAAACTTTCATCACCTATTTTACTTACCTAGGGGCTGAATTTAAAAAAATGCTGAAATTAATACAAACTTTTATCACCTATTAACACCCTTAACACCCTTAGGGGTTGAATTTTCAAAAATCCTTCCTTAGTGGATACCTACGTCATATGAGAAATACGTGTGTAAAATTTCAAATTTCTAGCCTAAGGGTTTGGCCTGTGTGTTGATACATCAGTCAATCAGATTTGCCTTTTATATATAAGGTTTCGTAAAATTAACTACGGATACTTCGGGCATATGATCAACTACTCATGTAAAGACGTTTAAGCCGAAAAATAATTGTCAAACTCGAAAAAAATATTTTTTCTTTATCCATATAAAGAAAAATTATTTGCGAGTTTGCGTTTTGCGGAGAGTCGCCCATACATGAGATTTGGATACTTTTTTAGTTGCTTGCCCATAGCATTAGCCCATTATTTTTTAGTTTGAGTATGACAATTATTTTCCTGCCTTAACGTCTTTACATGATGTGGATCATGTGCCTTAAGTATCCATAATTGATTTTTGGACACCTTATACAGATAGATATTTGATTTTAAACCATCTAAACACGAATTGTGAACATTATTTATAATAAACTGGTATTAAGGAATATATTAAGGATTATGTTAATACTGACAACACTTTAATTTGATAGTAAAAAAAATCAGATAATATTTTAAAAAATTGTCTTAGATGCAACAATTAGTTAGCCATATAAATTGGGAAATTAATTTCTTCTTACTAGTAACACTTTCACAATTCACAATAGGGGTCGCAAGATGACATAATAATATGATTTTATTTTATAATGTTTTATATATTTGGCTTAATACAAGTCACATTTTAAAGAATAAGAAAGCTTCGGACATAGCGTTACATTATATGTAACTTGAAAAGTACCTACTACAATTTGACTTGTTCGCTGAAATGAAATGTTATGTCCGAAGCTTTTTTATTCTTTTCCGATTGCATTGTGACACCCAATAACCACACAAACCGTCATGTTTTTAACTGTCGGAGATGTATGCACTAGCCTTTGACCTTGACAACTGATGGGTCGATCGAACAAACTGAGCCGATATGGGTCAGTATGATTTGCTTCACTTTTCATGCGCGTATCCGGTTTCTAAGCGTTATTCTAAACCTGCACGTAAAATATTCAGGTTAATTTAAACATTCTGAATTCATAATATGTCAATTAATATTGACATTAATAATTAATATATTATGTTAAAAAAATTAAATTATACTTAAGCAGTTTCGTAACTGGGTGCACTTTAAAAGTTACAAAAAGGATGGATTTTTTTTTCATATTGTACAAAATATACAAAACCCACATAATTAGGTAGTTTTTTTACCTACATGAAATACAAAGACATTTTAGAGTACCTATTTATAAACTTAAACGCAATAATTGCGGAGATATTAGCAAATATGTTCTTGTGACCTAAGTATATAAACACACCGGCATATTTAGCGGAACACAAAAAAGGTCCATAATTAAAAAAATATGGTTTTATTTTAAAATCTACTTACTACACTTCTTTTGTTATTTAAAGTTTCATTTGTTTTACTTAAAATGAGATCACATTAAGAACAGATTTTGTGAGTAAAGGCTATTTGTGAAAAATGGTACATTTTTGAACTTTTCATGTAACCGGGAAAAGTGAAAATTAATATTAAAATAACATTTAATTACATTAGAAAAATGGTGATTAATATCGCGTATTTCCTCCACGTGCTGTTATTAAAGTTTCTACCCGTCTAGGCATACTGAGAATGATGTTATCGATGGTCTCCTGGGATAGTCTCCGCCATTCCTCAACTACGGCGATTCGCAGTTCACCCACGTTGGTAGGAGCTGGAATTCTGGACTTAACTTTTCTTTTCAGCAAGTCCCAAACGTGCTCTATTGGGTTCATATCCGGTCATCTCGCCGGCCACTCCATAACAGTGTTATTCATATCATTAAGATAAGCTTGAGTTACCCGAGCTGTATGCGGCCGAGCATTATCCTGCATAAAAACAAAATCGTCACCGATATATGGGGCAAACGGTACGACATTTTCTTCTAAAACTTCTCTGATATAGCGGTCTGCAGTCAGACTCCCTCTGTCAATCACTATCAAGTATGTGCGAGCTCCCAAACAAATGCCCGCCCAAACCATTATTGATCCACCACCGTATGCAACTGTAATTTCAAAATTTGTCTGAATGTATCGTTCTCTTTTGCGTCTGTATATTCTTCGCCTGCCGTCAATTTGATTTAAGAGAATTCTGCACTCATCACTAAACAATACCTTACTCCATTGGTCCGCGTTCCAAAGTCGATGTTCCTGAGCAAAAGTTAACCTGTTTCTATAATGATTTACCTTGAGCCTTGGAGCCTTGGCGGGCACAAATGAACCCAAACCAGCTTCTTCGAAACTTCTTCGTACCGTACGCTCACTTACGGTTACACCCCGCACTGCTTCTAACTCATGTCGGGCTTGGACGGCCGTCAAACGGGGGTTCCTACGTACACGAAGCCGAATGAAACGATCATCTCTACTCGAAGTGCGTCTTTTTCTGCCTTGTCCTGCTCTTCTCACATAATTACCGGTCTCCCTGAACCGTTGGATACTGCGATGGATCGTTGAAACTGGTCGACGAAGATCTCTGGATATCACTCTGTAGGTTTGACCATTTCTTCGCATTTCGAGTGTCCTGGCAATCTCCGTTGGGGCTAAGTCAGGCATAATTCAGTCCTCAACTCCAAAAAGATACGCGATTAAAAAAAAGCTAACAAAAAACAGTATTTCAATGAAATTTTAAATCAAACTCAGAAGGAAGAAATACTCGAAGTTCGCTCCAGATAAGGTGTATTTGAATAAAATTAAAACAATTGCATAAAATGTGATGTTCAGTTGTTTTCTTAATTTGAAAATATTTCTTTTTAAATTAAATGATGTATAAACCAGCCAACAACCTTATATGATACTGATATCAAACCTTTATTTTATGTTCCGCTAAATATGCCGGTGTGTGTATTTCAGATGACTACAGGAACGTGTGACGTCAGACTTTTGTATGCAGGGTTTTCACGAGACTTGCGGAATTCTGTTTTACAAATCGCTGTACCTTTGAAAAATATAATTTTTAATATACTGTTTCTAATGAGAAGTTACTCTTTTTAAGATGTATTTTTGCAATATACTTACAAAATTAAGTCAACTAGTATATTTTTAATAATAGTTTTTAATAATATTTAACATTTAAGTTAATTTATAACAAGAGCCCAACCCGTATTTCGTACTTGTTTTTGACAGTTTATTTTGATCATAATGTACTTAATTATGCTAAAAAGTACTCATTTTTGCAATATACTTACAAAATTAAGTCAACTAAGTAGTATATTTTCAATAATAGTTTTTAATAATATTTAACATTTAAGTTAATTTATAACAAGAGCCCAACCCGTATTTCGTACTTATTTTTATTTTGATCATAATGTACTTAATTATGCTAAAAAGGTTCGAATGTAAAGTTTACCAAAATCATCATACATTGTAACCTTAGCCTTAGCTAAGCATTTTAACTATATTATAATAAATGTTAATGCAGAGGATGTACCCAGAATGCCTTCTGTTGCTTTTTTCGTCATCTAGCAACACAAAACGCTATAACTTAACGGTAATTTATCAGAAACCATTTTCACGTTTACTTAAACCACAGACGAGACAAAGGCGTCAGTCGGAACAGTCAATTAATAAAAATATGGCTAAAGTTTGATTTAACGCAAGGAAATAAAGCACTCGTGCAAACGAGGGCTAATTTTACAAGCACATTTCTTTATGGAGTTTATAAAATAAAACAATCGCCCATAATGTGGGTAGATATTTCTTCACATAACTTACTTATTAATATATATTTATTACTTTCCTTGCTAACAGTCACACAGTACAATTATATTTTAACTTTAATGCTATCACGTAGTGCCAATTTAGCAGCGAAACAAGTAATTTTTAATATTTACTAGCAAATCTAAATTAGGTACTTTTCGGAATACAGCTGATGTTATCTGAAATGAAAAATGGAGATAATTAGGTACATAATACGAGAAATTTAACTGATATAAATTTTATTACAATCGTGATAGTAATATAAGTATGTTAGAAACAAGTCAACGTTTTTTACTAACTCCCAAAAGACGTTATGGTTTTTTATGAGGAAATATTTTATTATTGTGTTTGAGGATTAGGTACTTTGCGGTTAGTGGATCGCTTTTCAATTTTATTTTTTTTTCGTTGTAAGTAGGTAAGATGTTCTTAGTTCGTGGTTTCATCTCCTTGTTTGTTTACCTACTGTGTTACTGTGTTGTTTGTTTGTTTTTATTTACGTAAGTAGCGTAGTTTAGTTTTATAATGGATAATGATCTGCCGGATCCCGGCGGAACGCGAGGAGGTTATGTTTGTGTTACCCCGCCGAACGGCTGTTATGTGTTGTTTGTGTATGTTTTTATTTACGTAAATAGCGTAGTTTAGTTTTATAATGGATAATGATCCGCCCGATCCCGGCGGAACGCGAGGAGGTTATGTTTGTGTTACCCCGCCGAACGGCTGTTATGTGTTGTTTGTGTATGTTTTTATTTACGTAAATAGCGTAATTTAGTTTTATAATGGATAATGATCCGCCCGATCCCGGCGGAACGCGAGGAGGTTATGTTTGTGTTACCCCGCCGAACGGCCTAAGTGCCGTTCCAGACGTGGATATGGAGAATATCCCAAATAAGCGTCCCAGACACAATTATCCTACGCAAAATGGCAATAACTCGGTTTCCCCACAAAACGACCAATTTTCCTAAGCAAAACCTGAATTTTTGAATAAGCGTAAATATTCCTTTACTGATTCCTCGCCATTAGTTGGACATATGTCCAAAGCAGACTCTAATAATAGTATAATATATATACATATGTAATATGTATATAATTATATCCCTCCTATGGAGTTTGGCCGTTTTCTCTTTCAAAATAACTTTACTTCAGTTTCCCTCGGTGGCGTAAAGCGTATAGGTAGGAACCGAGTATCTGTTGAATTTAAGAATGCAGATGACGCTAACACCTTTTTGGATTCTTCAATACTTGTAAATGCAGGTTTCGCCGCTTCCATCCCGTCATATAATGTGTCTCGGATGCCGCTTTAGAATGTCGCTTTAGATATTGGAATGGAGGAGTTTGCTCTTCATTGCGTAGCCTATTGGATATGGTGAAGTATATATAAATGCACGTCGTATGTGCCGTAAGTCAACAGAAGCTAATGGAAATGTAACATGGATACCCACCCAAACAGTCGTTGTGACATTTCATGTTCAAAAACTTCCTATCATCATGTGCAACCGGTGCTGTAGTTTGGACACATCAAGACAATCTGTAGGTCGGACCCTAGGTGTTACAAGTGTTCACAACCACATTAGGGGGACAATTGTAATACTCAAGTGGCTAATTGTCTCTTTTGTTCTGTCACGTTAGCCATATGAGATCATATGGCTAACGTTGCCCTGAATTTATTCGACAGAAGGAAATTAAGGCTGTTATATCGGAACAAAATATTTCATATGCAGAAGCTTCGGCTAGGTTCCCTAGTGTGCGCAGAGGTTTCACTGACGTTGTAGCCACTCCTACAGCCACTCCCTCACGTTCCCGCCAATTCACTCCTTCTCCTCCTCGTGCTGTCTCCTACAGAAAAACTGTTCTCACCCCTCGTCGTACAATTCCTACACCCCACCCGGGTTATGACCGTCTTGCCCATCCATTCATCATTGGGTATATCCAACACTCTCCGTAGTAACTTAACTCAGCTGATAAACATAACAAATTCATCTTTCAACAACAATGGATCAGAAGACCATAGTTCAGTGAAACTGTCGTAGCGTTAGAAACAGAACTCATGATTTTTTATATTTTGTTAGTAAATTTAATCCCCTTATTTTTGCCATTCAGGAATCTTGGTTGAGGCCAGGGTCTCAATATAGAGTCTCGGGCTTCTCCTGTCTTCGGGATGACAGAAGTGATGGTAGAGCTGATGCAGCTATTTTAGTTTCTACTTCTGTCACTTTTAGTTTCATCCCTCTTCCTCCACACAGTGATTTTAATATTGTGGCTGTCCGAATTTTTAACATTTCTTTTCTGTCCTTATACTTACCTGATCCTAACTCTGTCGTCCTTTCAAAATTTTTTTCTATTATCAACCTCATCCCGCCTCAAATGATCCTTCTGGGTGCCTTTAACCTACAACAACACCTCTTGGGGATCTCATCATTCTGATTTACTGTCTAATATCTTCCTTGATTTCGTAGATGATTTAAATCTGGTTATTTTAAACAATGGGAATCAGACTCGAAGAGTGACTCCACCCCAGAATCCTAGATCTGTTGTAGATTTATCCATTTGCTCCCCCTCCCTTTCATCCCGAATTTCCTTGTCCATTCTTCCAAATTCATATGGTATAGTGACCACTTTCCTATCCTTTTAATACTACAGTTTCCCTCTATTCCCACTATAATTAGAAACCCCCCTAGATTTAAATTTACAACATCAGAAGCCAATTGGCCACAATTCGCATCGCTGGCTAAGGAACAAATTGTTTCTTTATCACCTGTAGATACCCATAATGTTTTTGCACTATACCCCCTTTTAACACAAGCACTTCTTGATAGTGCATCTGCTACCATTCCTAATCGATGCTCATATTATGCGGATCGTGTCTCCTCTCCCCCTCGGTGGGACGCAGAATGTACTCTGGCATGCAAAAAACGCAAGGAGGCAGAGAGGATATTCTCTGCTGATATGACTCTCGAAAATTATAACAACTGTAAGAAGATAGTAGCAGAAACCAAAAGGATGCTTTCTGAGAAGAAGCGCTTAGGGTGGCATAGCTTCTGTGAGGGCTTGGCACCCTTTACTTTGCCGTCTCTGGTGTGGAATAGCCTGAAAAGATTTCGTGGCTCTTTTTCTTCCAATTCAAATCCTCTATCAAATTACCCTTCTCCTTGGATCTATGATTTTTCCCAAAAAATTGCTCCCCCTTGGGTACCTTCTCTTGAAGAGTGCCCTAATCTTCCATCATCTCCTGCAATATAGTTCTTGCAATCTACGAGCGCGCGTAGCCTTTATTTGTAGTTTTAATTGTAAATATACATTTTCGTTAGTGTGCGTACCTCAGCGGTCAGTAGCGAGCGAGCCATCGTTCGAGTCACTTGTGCTTATTGTTTTCACGTTGCTATTGTTTACGAAGTACGGTCAGCATGTCAAATCTCAAAAGTAAAAGAAAGCTCAAAGTAATTGAATGAAAATGAATGAAAAACTCTTTATTGCACCAAAAACAAATAGGACATACAGAACATAGAAAAACTAAACTTATAAAAGCACAAAAGGCGGTCTTATCGCTACAAGCGATTTCTGTTTGAAATGAAAAAACTGACTTTTATAATCATGACACATGTTTACATGTAATATACTGGTAGGTGGCTTTATAGACACGTGAAGAGAAAATTATTTTAATACATATTGTAATTTAAGATTTCATAATACTTTTATATGACATATACTATTTAGGTACACTACTTTATAATATTCGTTAATATATACACAAATACTTACATATCGTACTATAGAATAAATAAATAAATACTATTATTGAAAGTAGAAATAATGCATACAAATTATGGACTTATAGTAAAGATCACCATGTTAATTGTGACAAAAAATGTTCCTTAACTCCATTTTTAAATACGTGCAAAGATTGAGCGCGTCTTAATGAAATTGGTAATCTGTTCCACGGACTGACTGCACGAGCTGTGAATGAAGAGTCAAAAAATTTTGTATTTCTCGTAGGGGGTTTTAATGATATATTAGAATTTCGAAAAGATTTTACACTATCGTCCAAAAATTTAAACCTTTCTTTTAAGTAAGGTGGCGACTTGGGGTCATACAGTATACCATACAGGTGGGACAGTATATGAGCATTCCGCCGAAGTCTGATTGGCAGCCACTTGAGTTTGGTACGAAATTCGGATATGTGATCATATTTTCGTAAACCAAAAATAAATCTAATACAAAGGTTTTAGAGACGCTCAAGTTTATTAAGCTGCTCTTCTGAAATATTTGTGAAACATGTGTCAGCGTAATCTAATATAGGAAGGATAAGCGATTCAGCAAGCAGAATTTTGGTCGGAATCGGCAGAAAATGCTGCAAGCGCCTCAGAGTACTCCACGCACCAAAAACTCTCCTACCGATTTCACCAATGTGCTTAGACCAAGACAGTGTTGAGTCAAGATGAATTCCAAGATTTTTAACGGATTGTGAGAATGGGATAATGTTTCCTTCGATCATTACTGGGCAAAGATCCTGTAATCGAACCCTTGTCAACAACCTTGGACTGCCGATGATAATCGCTTGGGTTTTCATAGGATTTATGACTAATCCATGAGATTTACTCCAAGCACATATACTTTTCAGATCTTCATTAGTTCGTGCAATAGCCGACGGTAAGTCATTAAGTGATGCGTGGAGATAAATCTGCAAGTCATCAGCATACATGTGAGAGCAGGAGAAGATGTTTTTGGCGATGGTATTAATGAAAATGCTAAACAGTAAAGGCGATAGGACACCGCCTTGAGGGACACCAGCCGTGACTGTTGAGCACTCAGATACGACTTCTTCCACCGCAACACGTTGAAGACGATTACACAAATAACCACGGAACCATGCAATCACGGTGGGTGAAAAATTTAGAGAGTTCATGAGTTGCAAGAGAATATCATGGTCAACTGTGTTAAAAGCATTTGTAAAGTCCAAAAGTGTTAAAATCGTTAATTTCCCATTGTCCATGGCACAGCGTATATCGTCAGTCACCTTAATTAATGCAGTAGTTGTACTGTGGCCGGGACGGAAACCAGACTGAAAGGGGTTGAAGTAATTTAACCTATTTAAAAAGTTAACAGTCTGCTGATGGATGAGGCGCTCTAATACCTTAGATAAAAATGGTAGGATAGAAATTGGTCGATAATCCTTACAAAATTGTGGTTTAGGCTTTTTGGGTAAAGGGATAGTTTTAGCTCTTTTCCAGAATTCTGGAAAAGTACCTGTGGACAAAGAAAAATTAAAGATATCTGTTAAGACGGGACATATAATATCAATTATTGGAACAATCATGTTACGACTAAGTTCATCACTACCAACCGCATTAGATGAAATTGACATTACACTTTTCTTAATCTCACTGATACTGACTGGACGAAAACAAAAAGGAGAGTGTCTTTCAGGAGGATGAAAAGAGAGATGTTGTAGCGTATTAGTTTTGTCGGTCGTACTCAATGACGTTGATGGCGATGAGAAAAATTTATTAAGATCATCAAGCTTAATATTATTGGTTGGGACCTGCCCACCACGATTACCTATACCCAGAGACTTTAAAAATTTCCATGTTTTAGCTGTCCCACCGCTTTCTACAGATGAATGAATGTAACGCCTCTGTGCATCTCTGCACATAGTTTTGCAGCGATTACGAATTTTTATGTACTTTTGATGACTTTCGTTAGTTTTTTGTCGTCTGTAAGTTGCCTTAGCACGATGTTTCTTAATTATAAGAGCTTTAATTTCATCTGTCAACCATGGTGCAGGTAAATGTTTTATTCTGACTGGCTTGAGAGGTACATGGTCGTCATATAGTTTGGTAATGATAGATGTGAAAGTTACAATTTTAGCATCAATGTTATTAGCATCTGTTACCGGAGACCAATCCAAAATGCGTGCATCAGCGCACAACTTTTCCAACTCGATTCCGACAAAGCTACGAACCATACGCGTCTTATGCTTCGGTTTAGGCGTTTTAATCTTACATGATGCAAAAATTAGGTCATGGTACGAGAACATGTCAGCATTGTATTGCCCATGTTTTGCAATAGATGTAGAGGATGCGACAATCATAACATCTAAAAGAGAAGGTGTACAGTTGGGAGCACAATGAGTTGCATTTAGAGGCAATAATTGCATGTTACACGAATTGACAATAGATACTAATTTATTGGACCTGTAATCCTTTTTAAGTAGGCACGTGTTTAAATCTCCCATAATAATCATATGTTTATATGCTGGCGAGAGTTCTTCCAACAAACTTTCAAAGGCTGTAAAATAATTTATATGAGAAGAAGGACTACTGTCCTTCTTCTCATATAAATTATTTTACAGCCTTTTTACAGCCTACAAAAGTTTTGGTAGGGGTGCTGTACTCAGCACCCCTACCAAAACTTTTGTGTGAAACAGTGTAATATCAATAAATAGATGTTCTGGAGCATTTACTGGAGGAGGCTGAGTGGATGAGCTAATGTGAGAGAAGGGAATATCCGAGCGTAGGTGAATTGCGACACCACCGCCAGTTCGACCAGTTCTGTCATTACGGATCAGCTGGTAACCGGGCAGTGCATAACATTAGGAAAGGAGACACGGTTTAAGCCATGACTCGGATATGAGTATAGCATGGATATTCAGTTTCGGCTCGAATAGCGCCAACATATCGGAGAAATGGGCTGGAATGCTCTGTGCATTAATATGGACCACATTAAATTTTTTGGACATATCTTGAAACTCTATAGCCAAAGATTCATTAAGGGGTACTAAAGATTCTGTACTGTGAAAGGAACAGTTCGATGAGGAACATGAGTTAAAATCAATACTTTTCCATACTCAAATTTAACTCCATAATATTATCAATAATAAAAATAATATATAGTTACTATATTAACAATAATAATATAAATATGTAAATAAATAACAATACAAAAATAATTAATAATAAAATATATTGTAATAATAATAAATAAAAGAGAAAAAAAAAAGCTACTAGGTATAAAGTTGCTACCAGAGCCCACCCGAATAATAAGGCAGATAATGAAGCTGTTTACATTAAATACCACAATACAATACATTGCTTTAATGATAATTAAACTACAATATTTTAATCTTTTCAAGAAAAGAGACACTATAACAATTAGAAATAAAAGTCTAAATAACAGTTTAACGCACATGCAAAAAGAAAAATGAAAATCGAACAAGAAGCATCCAAAGGTACGTCATTAAAACGTCTTATCAGGCGATGACAGTACTTGTCAGCAGCAAGTCTTTTGTCAATTTAAATTTAAAAAATTATCTGACAACTCACAACTGTCAAGTGTCAAAATCGACTTTTTATTCCTCCATGCAAAATCAACAATAAATTTTGCACCCATATTCCATTCCAATAAGCGATAAGATGAAAGTAATTCATAGCGAGGTAAGTTTTTTTTTATTTATTAAAATCAACTCAATATATTTTTCTTGTTATGACATGTCATGAGCTCGGTCACCTAGGTACTAAAGATATTATGTAGGTAATTAGTCTAACAGTCTCAATATTGTTACCAGGGACGCGCCATTATTGCCCGCGTGTATCACTTTCTTCAACAAGAGTATAATTTTATGAAAGCGAACAATATGGATAATTGTGATTTGAGTCCTTTGGCTAATATACGAAAACGTACCGCTGAGGCTACAGGAATCAGTGAACGGACTGAAACAACAATTTTAAAAGAGGAGAAAGAACTGCCATCTTCTTATGCAAGTTTTACTTCTCCTATGAAAAAACGACGTAAAAGAAATAACAAATTTGATTTAGACAACATGAATCTTTAAATTATTCGTACTACCGTGCAAAATTTCCATATTGTGGAAAAGTAAATACCAACATTGGCAAAATTGCGATCAGTTTTGAGAGAAAATATTGGGTTTGATGGATGCTTAAACATATTAGGTTCGGTACTACAGAAATTAGGCTACAAATGGAGAAAAATTTGGAACAACAGAGAACAATTACAAGAAAGACATGAAATTCAACTTTGGCGTTACAATTTTCTAAAAAAGATTTTTCAATACCGTTCCGAAGGTCGACCTATTGTGTATACAGACGAAACATATGTTTTGACTTCCCACGTGGGGCAAAATACCTGGTTGTGTCGAAAAAAAGGTCCTAAGGGCAATACACAGTTTTCAAAGAAAGTGAGCACAGGAAGCCGATTTACTATAGTGCACGCAGGTAGCAGCGATAGTTTCGTGCCTAATGCTTCGCTGGTCTACAAAGCGGCATCTACAGCAGGAGATTATCACTCTAATATGAATTATTATAACTATGCAAAATGGCTTAATGAAAATTTATTGCCAAACTTACCCGAGAAGTCAGTTATTGTTATGGATAACGCTTCTTATCATAATACTCGAAGCAGCAAAATACCGACCTCTAATTCCACTAAAGGTGAAATGCAACAGTGGCTGACAGAGAACTGCATCTCGTATGATAATAGTTTAAAAAGAATTGAACTATATGATTTGATCAAAAAGAATAAGTAGCGTTTTATAACATTTAAAATAGACGAATTTATAAGAAGAAAAGGTTTTGAAATCTTAAGATATCCTCTGTATCACCCAGAGCTCAATCCGATTGAAAATATATGGGGTATTCTAAAAAATCGAATTGCCTCAAGAAACATAGGCCAAAACATGACCGTTGTTCACAGTTTGATCGATGAGTGCAAAAGTAATATAGACCAAACCACCTGGCGAAATACATGCAAGCACGTCGAAAAAATTGAAAAAGAATACATGAAATATTTCAACTGTGATTTCCAATTTATTATAAATGTCGATGATAATGAATATGACAGTAATGATGACAGTACGATGACAGTCATGATGACAGTGACAGTGTAGAAATATTTGATAAAGATAGTGATTCCAATTAATTATAATTTATTACTAGCTTTTTATTTTGTGTCGCGTAGGATTACGTTTATTTTGTGTTAATTTTAAGTTTTTACCCGTAAATTATTTTTTATTACTAAATCAAATAAACAGAACTCCTTTAACGATTTTTTTTTTCATTTTGATCACATCATCATGCTTATAAATACGTATTTAAAATATAAAAATGAGCGAAATTCATAACTTAAATTAATGAATTTATTTTTGCTAACCGTATGCACGGTCACTCTCACGCCTACATTGACGCGTGTACAGATATGGTCACTCACACAACTAAGGGCGCCGCGCGCTCGTAGATTGCAAGATCTGTACTCCTAATAACGAATTTGAGGCTTCCTTTACTTTGGAGGAGTTCAGACTAGTCCTTGATTCTCTGACAGATTCATCTCCCGGGGTTGACGGTATTCCGTACTCCTTTATTGTTAAATGCAACATTAGCAGCCAAAAAGTCATACTCGATTTTCTAAATTGTATTTTTCATGAGGAGGAGTAGAAGTGTCAGACCATCCTCCCAATCATAAAACCTGGTAAACCTGAAAGCAACCCGTCCAGCTACCGTCCCATTGCACTCTCTATCGAAGATACTTGAGCATCTTATTAAAAACAGACTTGAGTTTCTGGAAAGTAGAGGTATCCTTTCGGGAAGTCAGTTTGGATTTCGTAAGGGTTTTAGTACCCTGGATAGTATGTGTACATTAGTCTCCGATATTCGAATTGCCTTCTCGAAACAAGATGGGGTGGGGATGTTTCTGGATGTGTTGTCCGCATATGACAATATACTACTTCCAGTACTCAGGCAGATTATGCAAGAGCAGAGTATACCTGAGAAGATAGCCAATTACATCTGTAACTCCATTTCATGCCGTGCCATCCTTGTTTCCCATAATAACTCAGAGACCATTTACCGACGAGTGAGGCCTGCCTCAAGGCAATGTCCTTAGACCGCTCCTTTACAGCATATATACACATAAATTGAACCTATCCGTTACCTTCTTTTGCAACATTATTCAATATGCGGATGACATAACCCTATATGCCTCTTCCAAAGAGGTATCTAATGCCTCATGTGAGTGGATGAATGATCACGGATTGAGCATTGCGATAGAAAAGAGTAAAACAGTGGTTTTTTCTAGACGTAGGGCTGTACCCGACATTCAAATATCCCTTGATAATCAAAATTTCCCGATCACAGATTCAGTTAAGTTTCTGGGTGTTTACCTTGATTCAAAGATGACAGGTGTTCAACACATTAGTCATATCATTAAAAAATGTGAGAAGAACATAAACATAATTCGATGCCTTTCTGGAGTCTGGTAGGGCTCACACCCCTACACACAAAAACTTATATATAATGCCCTAATTCGAAGCCACTTGGATTATGGGTCCTTTATTCTTGAGCCCTGTCATAAATCTGCACTTCAAGAATTGGACAAAAGCCAATCCAAGTGTCTACGTTTAGTAATAGACGCTATGAAGTCCACCACCAACAATGCCCTCCAAATAGAGTGTGCAGAACCGCTTTTACATTTTCGACGTCAGCTTCTCTCTGACAGATTTCTTTTTAAAGCCTTGCAACTTTCAGATCATCCTCTCATTCCAAAATTACATATTATTTCCCAATTAGTTCATTCTTCATCCTACTGGTCCCATAAAAACTCAACCTGTTTTTTTAAATTTATCAACATGCCCAGTGTATCAAAGTAAAATGCTCCCTATATTTGAAATTCCATATGAGGCTCTAGTTAAGGTTCCATGTATTTCCCTAGATTACGGCATATTAAAACGTACGGCAAATATTCAGTTATTTTTTCTGATTCTCGTAGTTGTATTCAGGTTATACTTGCTAACCCCTTCCGTGCAAAATTTAAAATTTAAATTTCCCTATATCTCAAAAATTAGACATCTGCTCCTAAAATGCCTTTCCCAGAACATTCAGGTCGAACAGTTTGGGTACTAGGCCACAGTGGTATCTCAGGTAATGAGAGCGCAGATCTCTACGCAAAAGAGGCCACTCACGCAGGTGCTATTGACCAATTTTAAACTTTACTGCAGTGACCTTAATACCATTGGCTATGGAGCATTTGATTTCCGACTGGAATGCAAGTGGGCTGTATCGGGAAATTTGAAGGGTAAATTCTAGTATTCTCTTCGATTTCTCTTAGGTGTTCGGAAACCTTGGTTTTTCAAATATAGGAAGGCTAAAAAAATTGTCACCTCTACGGTCTGCCGCCTGCGTTTGGGTCACTGTTGTACTCCAGTCTTCCTTCACAAAATTAGAGTTAGAGATTCGTCTCTATGTGAATGTGGTCTTGATGAAGGCACTCTTGAACATATTTTTTTCAGTTGTCCAAATCATCTCTCCTCACTATATGATTCTCTTCCCCCTAATGTCCCTCGTCCTTCTAACTTCCAAATACTTTAATCCCTAGTTCATACCCCCTTTGTTGATGTTCTGTGTAATTTTATTAACAATAATAACATTTTTCAATTCGGAATTGGAAAACAATTCGGACCAACTTCCGATTATACCCTTTACATCAAAAAAAAAGAATTTTGAAAATCGGTCCACACGAACGATTTTCAAAATCGACACACGATCTATCCTATATGTATATATATTAATACAAGTCACAACGGAAAACGTGTTCATCTGTCTTAATAAAGCACTTTCAATAGGACCAGATTGGAGGTTGTGTGATACGTTACCTTCTTTTTGAGGCTACTTGTGTTTCTTGGGGCTGGTATTACTAACGTCAGAGTTTAGCTGAAAAAAAAATTGGAATACATAATTATTATGATGTATATAGATATATACATTGTAAATAGTTAGGTTTTTGTGTGGTCGCAATGTCCATAATTTCTGATTGTTTCACTATAAAACCCCTTTCAAGTTTTTATAAAAACAAAATGTGATGTGTTTATCAGCCTATCTATCTATGTTTGTAAGTATTTATGTGAGTTTATACCTTTGTGGCACTATTTAAGGTGGAAACGTAAGTAAACGGCAGCGGAGCGACCCGACATGGCACGACACTTCTAGCTATACCGCACTAGAGCGACACTACGCAGCAATATTTGCTCAGTATTTCGGCAACGTCTTACCATGATGGAAGCTTTCCAACCAAAGCAAACTTATTACATAATATGACTTATCATAGGTGTATTCCGTAATATTACCCATACTGGCCAGTTTTAATGATGTCATGAATCGACGCCATACTGTTTATTCGTTCCGAAATATTGTCGTCTACGTAAAAAACTTGTTAAATAACTAAATAAATAATTGTTGAGATTGTTGAGATGTCATTATTGCGAATTAATAATACAAAAAAATGATCTCAATTTGCGGGGTTACATTTCGGAATACACTCTATTTGTCAAGCTGTTGAAATGAGAAGGGTCGTGCCACTCGCTATACCGCACAATGCGACATCGGAACTACGCGACACGCCACGGCGCGTCAAAGTTGGTGAGTTGGTCAACTTTGTCGCACAGTGCTGCGTTGCGTAGTTCCGCTCCGCGTAGTGCGTTGTATCTCATACAATTTCATACAAAGAATATTTGGCCCTGTCGTGTTGCGTAGTTCCGCTGCCTCGTAGTTACGGCTAATGCGGTCTCACCTTAAGACCAAACGCATGGGCCAATTTTAATAAATGATACGTTGTTTGATTTGGCGTGACGGCGCAAACGTCATAGAAAGCATAAAAAATTGTGAAATCAAAATGGCATATTTTGGACGCCAATTTGTGAAAAAAAATTCTAAACGATGAGCTATGTCAAATTGGGTATCGTTGAATAGGTATTTACAAATGGCATGTATTTAAACTTGCGACCAAACAATCAAATTTTGGGTGTGAAAAAATCGAATATGGAATACTAAATTACCAAGTTGGCGAAAGAATGTAAGGAAAAAAATTCCAAGGTTTTTTCTTTGCGTCACTCTGTTTACAAAATGTAAAACATGAAATATCGTATTATTTTCGAGTATGAATTTCACCGTGGCACCAGTGCTGCAGAAACGGCTCGAAGGATTAATAATGTGTATGGCGGCGGTGTCGCAAAAGAAAACAAAGTGCGTTGGTTCCAACGTTTTCGTTCTGGAAATTTCGACCTGCAGAACAAGCCCCGTGGACGGCCGGAGACCAAAGTTAATAATGAAGAATTGAAGGCTATTGTGGAAGCGGATCTATCGCAAAACACGTCCGAGTTAGCTGCAGGCTGCGGTGTTAATGATAAAACTTTTTTAATCCACTTGAAGCAAATTGGGAAGGTGAAAAAGCTTGAAAGGTGGGTACCTCATGAATTGAGTGCAGCAAACCGACAAACGCGCGTCAACTGCTGCGTTACATTACTCAACCGGCACAATAATGAAGAGATTTTAAATTGAATCATTACCTGTGATGAAAAGTGAATCCTGTACGATAATCGGAAACGCTCATCGCAATGGCTGAACCCTGGCAAAACAACCAAAGCCTGTCCCAAGCGATAAATTCGACTCAAAAAAAAGTTACTTGTGAGCTTTTGGTGGACTAGTGCCGGTGTAGTTTACTACAGCTTTCTTAAATCTGGCCAGACGATTACGGCAGATGTCTATTGCCAAGCAACTGCAAATCATGATAGAAAAGTTAGATGCTAAACAACTGAGGTTGGTCATTCGCTCTAGGCCACTACTGCTTCAGGACAACGCTAGACCACACACTGCACAACAGACGGTTACCAAATTAGATGAGCTTCAATTGGAATGTCTAAGACATCCATCGTATTCCCCGGACCTTGCTCCAACAGATTTTTTTCGAAATTTGAATAACTTCTTGAAAGGATGGTTTTTTTAGTAAAGGAATCAATGAAGTACCTATGAGATGGCAAAAGTGCATAGATAGCAATGGTATATACTTTGATTAAATAAATATATTACGTTTTAAAAAAATCAACTTTATGTTCCTCCTTTACAAAACGCCAATTTCATATGTTATGACCTAATATTATTATATTGTATCTCAAAATTATTAGAAGAAAGAATAAACCATGCCAAATTAAAATTTACATTATATCATAAGAATGTGGCTTCCACCACCCTTCGCCTTTCCTCTTTGCACTTTATTGCGTACTATTTAAACAAAAGTTCTGAAAATATTTTTTTCATGGATATAATTAATCTTGCGAACAAAAAATAAGTTGGCGAAATTTAATCCAAACTGGCGCCGAAATTTATAAGTTGGCGACTTAATTTCCGAGTTTGCGACCATTATACGATGTAAGCACTTATAAAACCAGATTGGGTTGATAAATTAATGGCTGCTAATAATTCAATTTACAGGATACGGAAAATCGCATTTTTGGATACTGTTGGAGTTTGTTTTCCTTTGGTAAGGGTGTCGTTTTCAAAGTTTTTGGGGGTGCTAAATAATATGAAAATTAAATCCATTTTGAAATTTTTTTTTTTATTAAAATTAATATGGGTGTCATTTTCCAGGTTTCTGGGGATGCAGGATTACAAAATTGTCTTCCAAAATGGAGAATTTTTATTATTCGTAAAAATTAAATGAATACTATTTTTTATATTTAAAAATTATAATAATAATATATATAATAATAATGTATAGCGCGCTATTTTTATCAGCTATACGTAATATTAGCCTTCACTCTCGTTCGAAAATCGAACGAATGTTTTGTACACATATGTAGTTTGTATTTATTCTTTTTCCACAGGCTGCGACCCCTTTTAAAAACAAACTCGACCCCCCAAGGATCACGACCCTCCGCTTAAGAAACGATGCTCTATACAGGGTGACCTGAAATTCGATACATTCCTTTGAAAGATAGAAAGTAGACCTCATTTACAGTAATATTTTTCATGGCATCCCCTATCCGAAAATTGATATTTACAAAGTTATTGAAATTTCAAAATTTTTTTCTTTATTTTCGACTTTTTGACTTTGACATGACGTATTTTTAAAAATGTTTGTCTTTTTAGTGATTTTTTTATGTATTTTAACCGTCAATGAGTCAAATAATATTTTTAAGGAATAAATAGGGACAAACTAAGCGAGAATTTTTCATTATGAGACATGAAACAGAATTTTCTTTTAAGAAAAATGCACATTTTTTCTTAAAAACAGGTGATTTTGTTTAAAAAGTTGTATGATACAATGCGTACAAATACCTTAAATAACTTTCTTACCTCATAAGCTTCCAAAAAAGGTACAAATATGTACATAAAAATATGAACATGTAATAAACAAAGACAAAACAATCTCAGGTAACGTTATCTCAAGAATTACTCTACCTGAGGCGACCTTTTTTTTCAATTGTTTCCTTTGTTCAAACTTCGGGATGTTTCGGCTACTGTCGTCGCGGCCCTTTGTCAATGAGTTACCGACTGGCTTAGAGAGCAAATTTAGTAGCTAATATTAGTTTTAAGTCAACTATTGCCGTGTACGGACGTATTGTTGCTTTAAACTACACCCTTACTTCTACTTGTGATTTTTTTGTATCGCGATGGCTGCTTTTGAGTACGATGAATACGCTGACATCTTGTTTTGTTACGGACTTTGTAATGGTAATGCTGCTGCTGCACGAAGAACATACGTTGAACGTTTTCCGAATCGACGAGTTAGACCAAACGTTAGTGTTTTCAACAACATTTCGACGAATTCGGGAAAGCGGCCGTGTTGATAGAAGACGTGGCGATTCAGGCAGACCTCGTTTGTATGATCCAGAAGAAGAAAAAGAAATTTTAACACTTTTTGAAAATGATCCTTCCATTTCTACAAGAGCGGCAGCTAGAAGACTTGGATTGAGTCAATGGAAGGTGTGGTTTACAGTACACACAGCGTGTCTACATGCATTTCACTACACACCTGTCCAAGCGTTGGAAGAGGGAGACCCGGTTAGAAGAATGGAATTCTGCCGTTTTATGATAAATGCAGACATGGAGGATCGCAATTTCTTCTCAAGAATATTGTGGACGGATGAATCGAAATTTGACCGTGACGGGATAAACAATTTCCACAACACACATTACTGGGCACCAAAAGGAGAAAACCCCAGGATGAAAACAGAAAGGGCCATCAAACCAGATTCAGTCTAAATGTCTGGATGGGTATAATTAATAATAATTTAGTTGGACCTCATTTTTTGCCTCAAAATTTAAATGGTGAAATGTACGAACATTTCCTAAGAGAGGAGATTACTGGTTTAATGGAAGATGTGCCAATAGCAACTCGTCGTAATATGATTTTCCAGCATGATGGTTGCCCCGCCCACTTCCGCCTCGGCGTACGCCAGTGGCTAGACCAAACTTACCCACATCGCTGGATAGGTCGAGGCGGGCTATTTGCTTGGCCAGCACGGTGTTCCGATTTGACCCCGTGTGATTTTTATCTTTGGGGTCATATGAAGGCTTTGGTGTATACTACACCCATAACTACTGTAGAGGAGCTCAGAAGCCGCATAAGAAATGCAGCAGAAGAAATCAAAACTAGTCTTACTACCAGAATAATCAAAACAGAGGTACGGAGAAGACTACGGGCCTGTATCAGAAACAGAGGTTCACATTTTGAACAAGACCTAAAGTAGAATATTTATTATTAAATTTAATTAAACATTGATGTTTTTTAAACACAATAAACGTAATTAAATTCAAGTTTTTCCTTTTATTTTAACCTTGTCGCAAATAAATCGATTTAGACATTATTTCATTTTACTTCTAATATGTTTACTACAACGTCATATTTTTATGTAGACATTTGCACCTTTTTGGAAAGCTAATGAGATAAGGAAGTTATTTAGAATATTTGTACGCATTGTATCATACATATTTTAAAGAAAATCACCTGTTTTTAAGAAAAATGTGCATTTTTCTTAAAAGAAAATTCTGTTTCATGTCTCATAATGAAAAATTCTCGTTTAGTTTGTCCCTATTTATTCCTTAAAAATAATATTTGACTCATTGACGGTTAAAATACATAAAAAAATCACTAAAAAGACAAACATTTTTAAAAATACGTCATGTCAAAGTCAAAAAGTCGAAAATAAAGAAAAAATTTTTGAAATTTCAATAACTTTGTAAATATCAACTTTCGGATAGGGGATGCCATGAAAAATATTACTGTAAATGAGGTCTACTTTCTGTCTTTCAAAGGAATGTATCGAATTTCAGGTCACCCTGTATATCAATGTAGAGCATAATTTCTCCGTTGTGATTAACATCCCCTTAAAACTAGAAAAGGACACCTAGATTCATTTTATTAAAAATAAATGTGCACTATCTTTAAAATTCAAAATGGATATCATTTTTGTATGCAGCACCCCGTAAAACTTTGAAGACGACACCCATATCAATTTTAAGAAAAATAAATATCAGCCATCAAAATGAATGATTTTTTAGTAATCTACAACCCCAGAAACCTAGAAAAGGACGAAGGTACAAGTAGCGGCACGTAAGCTTAGCGCTGAGCGAAATGTAGAGGGGATAGCTGCGCATGTACAGTCGCGCACGCAATACAATTATTACTTTAATAAAATAATTTTAAGAACATATTTAAATGTACTCTTTGTACACTACCTAGTGATTAAGTTTATGGGGAGTAGAAAAAAATATATAATCGAATTTGACAATTTTTATTTAATATAATAATTAATAAAACAAGTCATTCGAATGACTGAGCAAAATACTCGTTGCTTCGTCAATCTCACTTTTTATTTGCTTTAAAGAATCAATCAATTCATTGGTTTCTTTTTTAACAAAACAATGCACGTCATACAGCATTTTTCGTGCCTGTATTTTCAAAACAGTATTTCTTCTAGGCATGTTCACAAACAAAATTAATAATAAAAACCAACAATAACAATCGAACTCAAACTTAACAAAAAACAATAACAATGAACGGCAATAACAATAGATTTTAGAACGCGACTGTACAGTCAGAAGACCGCGGAGCGTCGTATCACGGCGGGGGACGGAGTACGACTGGCTAGCCAATCGGCGCTACGCATGAGCACCCTTCGTCCCTCTAGCCCCCCTGAGAGACCTAATTTTTGACTTCTGCGCAATAACGGTCAGCGCAAGAGTTTCGTGCCGCTACCTGTATATTAGTTTTATTAAAAAAAAACCTCCGCCATCTTGGTATCAAAAAGTTATCAAAAATTTAATTTTTTACGCTCCATTACGATTTTTTGATGCACCCTAGGTTCACTGCTTATTATGTTTTTGAATTACCTACATTAGGGAAAAATGTGTGCCCATTCATGAATTAAATGTGTGCTCTCAAGTTGTCGCCAAGATGGTTATGTATTCGCCAAAATAATATCGATCTGCCAGTTTGGAATATTCAGTGAATAAACTGGTATTCTTTGGTCGCCAGATTTGGATTTTTTTGTTCCTTACATTCTTTCGCCAACTTAGTCATTTTATATTCTATATTCGGTATTTTCACATCTGACACAAATCATCAATCACAACGACACTCATATCAATTTTACGAAAAATAAATATCAGCCATTTTGAATTTTTAAAATGAATGATTTCCTCACGAAACCGAGAAAATTTTAAAATGGGAAATTTTGCTCCTTTACGTTTTTTTATGTGCGCTCATTTTAGATTTATTCAATACATATGCCTATTCTTAAATTAAATGTGTACTCTCAAATTGTAAACCAAGATAGTACCTAATTTGTTCGCCAAAATAATATCAGTCTGCGAGTTTGGAATATTCAGTGAACAAAACTGGTATTATTTAGTCACCAGATTTGAAATTTTTTGTTTCTTACATTCTTTCGCCAACTTGGTACTTTAGTATTCCATATTTGATTTTTACACACCAAAAATTTTATTGTTTTGTCGCAAGTCTGAATACATGCCTTTTTTAGGGTTCCGTAATACTGAAGGAACCCTTATAGTTTCGCTCTGTCCGTCCGTCAGTCTGCCTGTCTGTTAGCATTTCTAGCGTCGGTAATTATGAATATATCTCGGATTTGGCATCATAAAATAATAATAATTTTATATTTTAGGGGTGGCACTCCATACACATGAAGTGGGGATGACTTTTTTCATTCTACCCCATTGTGTGGGATATCGTTGAAATAAAGGCAAGGTTTCATACATGACTTCTACAAAGTCAACCATTTTCGAGTAATCGGCCTCCAAAGTGGTTTAAAAGTTGGTACCCCCCTGGCATTTCTTAACTGTAGGAGATAGAAGCTTGTAAGTTTCCATGCTGATAGATCATTCTAAAAACTCTTTTGAAAAATTATTTTATTTTAAATATAAAAAGTCAACATACCTCAAAATATCTGTTATATAGTACAACACCGTAAACACATCCAACCGAGACTAGAATTTGTATGACTAGCCATACTATAACATTACACACTTGGGCCTGTCCAAAGAGTTCTTTTCCATTTTTGATGCATAACATAGATTCGGTAACCATAATTGCGCCGTATACCCAGCATTGGGTACCGACTCTTTTGCACTTAGGATCAGTCACATAAGTGTAATATTGACTGTAATAAAATAAAAAAACAGGGGTTTAAGACACAATTAGGTACAGTAGCATGGAGACCAGAGATAAGGAGGACGATAGAAAAGTGTACGCCAAACACAGCTAAATAACGATGGTGCTACTATCGCAGAAGGGTAAATATCGGAGATTTAGTTAACTTCACTCCGTCTACAACAGCTAACAAACAGCTAACTTCATTTCATACCTGCTTTTTTTCCTACCACGCTTTTATGGATACATTTAAAATTATTATTCACTGCTTTTGCTGGGATTCTTTTGCGACTGATCCCTTTTATATTAATGTGGACTACCGCATTAGTCCATAATATGTTTTTAGACTAGGTAACAGGACATGCACACGCACCTGCTGCTATACCTACTCGAGGCTCTAATTGTAACCGAATTTCCTCTCCCCCATGGTGGGATGCTTAGTGCACCACGACATGTAAATGACGCAAGGAGGTAGAGAGGACTTTCTTGTCTGATATGACCTTGGAGAATTATAATAACTGCAAGAGGATAGCAGCGGAAACAAAATGGCTTCTCTCTTACAAGAAGCGTCTGAGTTGGCATAAGTTCAGTGAGGGCTCCCCTTTCCCTCCCGTCTCTGGTTTGAACCAACTGAAAAGTTTCGCGGCTCCTTTCCCCCCAACTCTAACCCCTTATCAAATATAACTAACTAGTAAGTAGTTTGAAATGCTTAAATACTTTACAGTCACAAATATTTACCAAGTATCATATTTACTTGTAATTCCCTTCTTCTTGGATCTTTGGTTTTGCCCAAAAACTTGCACCGCCTTGGGCACCTTGGGGACATACTTGGGGACACATTTGAAGAGTGTAATATTTTTTCATCATCTCAAACTTCTTCTACTAATGAATTCGAAACCCCATTTTTTTTCACAATTCACAAACCCCCAGTTTGAGGAGTTTAAGTTAGTTATAGACTCCCTTAATGACTCGGCTCCTGGAGGTGACGGGATTCCGTATTCTTTTATTGTCAAAAGCAGCCTCGATACACAAAAAGTAATACTTGACTTTCTTAATTCCATTTTGAGGCCGAAACTCCCTCGGAAATGTCAAATAATCCTTCCCATTTTAAAACCAGGTAAGCCCTAAGATAATCCTTTGAGTTATGGTCCTATTGCTCTTTCTTCCACTCTCTCAAAAATATTAGAGCATTTAATTAAAAATAGACTCGAATGGTTCTTGGAGAGTAGAGGCATTCTTTCGGGAAGTCAATTCGGGTTTCGTAAGGGCTTTAGTGCTATGGATAGCCTGTGTACTGTAGTCTCCGACATTCGAATTGCCTTCTCGAAACAAGAGACTCTGGTGGGGGTATTTCTTGAATGTGTCGTCCGCATATGATAACGTACTACTTCCGGTTCTCAGGCAGACTATGATTCAGCTGAGTATCCCTGTGAAGATAGTTAACTACGTGTGCAATTCCCTTTCCAGTCGTTCTATCCTTATTTCCCATGAAAATTTACCTCCTTGTTTTGGATTGGTTTGGAAGGGTCTCCCTCAAGGTTGGGTCCTTAGTTCTCTCCTTTATAGTATTTACACCCACAATCTAGAATTATTCGTTACCTCTTTCTGCAAAATCATTCAATATGCGGAACCTATAACCCTTTATGTCTCCACCAAGGAGCTTTTAAATGCCTATGCACACCTCAATTCTGCTTTTCATTACCTATGCGAGTGGCTCTCTGACCATGGTTTGAGTATTTTTTCCGTGGAGAAGAGCAGCACTGTTGTTTTTTTTCAGAGGTAGGACTGTTCCGGACATATTTATATCCCTGGATAGCCAAATTTTCCCGGTTTCTGATAAGGCGAAATTTCTTGCGGTTTATTTAGATGCTATGATGACTGGTGTTTATCACGTAAACCATATTATTAAAAAATGTGAAAAAAAATCAATATTATTCGGTCTTTCTGGAGTTTGGTGGGGCTCTCACTCCTACACTCAAAAATTGATATATAATGCCTTATCCGAAGCCATCTGGATTACGGATCTATAATTCTTGAACCTTGTCACAAGTCTGCTCTTCAAGAATTGGACAAAATCCAATCCAAGTGCCTTCGTCTAGTAATTGGTGCCATGAAATCAACTGCTAATAACGCCCTGCAGATTGAGTGTGCAGATCCCCCCTTATGTTTCCGACGCCAATACCTTTTAGACAGATTTCTTTTCACGACTCTTCAATTTGCTCATCACCCTCTTATCCCTAAGTTATATACCCTCTCCCAATTATTCCATTCCTCGTCATACTGGACACACAAGGATCCCCCCTGTATCCTTAAAAGCTTTCAAAAGTTCACTAACTTGCCATGTCCTGTATACCAGAGTAAGATGCTCCCTATTTATGAAGTTCCTTACGAATCCCTAGTCAAATTCCCTTACATTTCCTTTAATACCGGCATTTTAAAAGGTTCTCAGTCTGCAAACTATCAGTTTAAGGAAATTATTAAACAGTATACAGAGACTGGTATCACATATATACAGACGCGTCCAAATTAGAAAACCAAGGGTGTGTAGGTTCAGCGGTCTGGATACCAAAAGTCAACGTTGTATTAAATTTTAAATTACCTTCTTTGTCTTCTGTATTTTCTGGAGAAGCAATTGCAATCCTTGAGGCTCTATCGTTTATAGTCTCATCGACTTATAATTCCGTAATCTTTTCTGATTCGCGAAGCTGCCTACAAGCTATTCTGTCTAACCCTTTCTGGTCTAAATTTAA
Organism: Phengaris alcon alcon; assembly: GCA_037179445.1. Lineage (NCBI taxonomy): Eukaryota > Metazoa > Arthropoda > Insecta > Lepidoptera > Lycaenidae > Phengaris > Phengaris alcon. The sequence goes on along the minus strand of JAYRCH010000435.1, from coordinate 1,099,417 downwards.
ATACCCCTATATAATAAATATAAGGCATCTTCTTCTAAAATGCATTTCACAAAATATTCATGTTGAGTTGGTTTGGATTCCAGGCCATAGTGGTATATCAGGAAACTAGCGATTTTAACTATTTTTCTCTTGTACTTTCACTAAGCCCTACTTTTGCGCAAAGTTATCGTCCCCACAACAAAGTCTTTTTTTATCTCGTCTGACACTGACACTGGCTATTCCTCAAGGGTGGCCATTTTAAAGAAGAAAAATAACTCTAAGGCCTTCCGGATTCCGGAGCATATAGTCCCATCCGAAATCCGGCGGCCCCAGGAAAATTCAGAGCACTGAAAATAGAACTCTGCGCTAATACAATAGAGTTGAAAATCGAACAGATGAGTGTCGAACTGAGGGACTGATGGACCTACCTGAATTTCCCCAAAATAAGTATAGCAAATTTTAGTAGAAGTCAAAAAAAAATTGTAGAATAAATCTGGGAATTTGTAAAAAGATAGTTTAAGAACTACAGAGTGTGGTTCACATCATACCCTCAGTTCACACACCGCTATTTTCCAGATCTCGAAAAGTATGTGGAAAATTATGGCTTTTCACTACAGAATTTTAGTAGAGCCTTCGTAAAAGTTCTTACAAATTTATCAAATTCATAGCATCAGAAATAAAAAATCTATAACCACCGAAGTGTGGTCCCTCAGTTCACACTAAAGTGATACATTCATTTCGCGTTATATTACTGACTTTTTAAATTATTTTTCTACGTAGAATTATTGTACAAAATTTCAGAAAAATCTATCGGTGCATTTTGAAGATATCAACTATTATGTTGGGTCCCTCAGTTCACACACTGGTGTATAAGAAAAACTCAATTATCTATTAAAAGAGAAAAATATCAAAATATATAAGTTTTTTCTCTTGGATTAGCACATAAAATATTTAATTTCTTGCTTCCTAGCTGAGATAATATTAATTTTTAATACTAGGAAAATATGAAGAGAAGGGTTACCACACAACAGGCAAAATAAGGACAGCACCAAAGATTATAATATAATATTATGACTGCATCTAATATTTATTATATTTTTAATTAATAATATATATTATATTACTAATTACGAATAATAATAATAATTATTATTAATATTCTTTACATGAAGTCGAGTTACTAAGAAAAGGCTACCTACCTTTTGTAGATAACCTTTTGTGTAACTCAAAACGATTAGACAGATTTTGACGACCTCCGTGGGTCAGTGGTTAGCACGTTGGCGCTAAAGCCGAGGGTCGCGATTTCGAATCTCGCCAGGGAACAAAAAGTTTCCTGTGTTCCTGGATCATGGATGTGTTTTATATAATAAAAATCTCGTTATATAAAAATTGCTATTATATAAAAATATATGATTTAAGTATTAAAATTTATAGTATAAAAGTATTAAATATATTTCGTTGTCTGGTACCCGTAACACAAGTTCTTCGAGAACTTACCACGCGACCATATTGACGGGGTGTGAAAACGTCCATAGATATTATTAAATTATAATTATTTTGAAGACTACTTTGGATTGATTGTGTGTCCCGGTCTTAATTAAAACAATTTTGTAAATTAAATAGCTAATTTATAATTCATTCCACCATTGAGACACTGACTGAAGGGCCAAAGGATACCAGTTACACTTTGTTGAAAGCTATCTTAATATAGCCCTTTGGGGGTTTCTCCACAGTAAGTACCTTTAATACAAAATAAAAACCTTTGTTCTAATTAATAAATCACTTTTTTGTAAATTCAAATTAACCGTTTAAGTATTACGTAAGCACCATAGGGTCTGCTTTTTTGATAACATAATTTGTATATAGTGATTATTTCATTAGAAGTTAAAGAGGATTTAAACGGGTTGATTTTAACCGTGCGGCTAGTCGCTTCACAAATCTCGCCGTCATTTTTGTTGAAAAATCGTCTACCAACCAATAGAGAAAAACGGATAACATTAATCGCAATATGCATATAATATTAGGTCATTGCATATGAAATTGGCGTTTTGTAAAGGAGGAACATAAAGTCGATTTTTTTTCGATCGTCGATTAAATAAATATATTAAACATAATATATTTATTTAATCAAAGTTACATACATTGATTAAATAAATATATTACCCATTGCCCATTGCTATCTATGCACTTTTGCCATCTCATAGGTAGTTCATTGATTCCTTTACTAAAAAAACAATTCGGACAGGAATCAATAAAACCTTTGAAAGCGCTTTGGGCTGCCCCATCGGAGTTGATTTTTTTCCCTTGCAAGAAATTATCCAAATTTCGAAAAAAAAAATGGTAATCTGTTCGAGCAAGGTCCGGGGAGAATGGTGGATGTCTTAGACATTTCAATTGAAGCTCCTCTAATTTGGTAGCCGTCTGTTATGCAGTGTGTGATCTAACATTGTCCTCTAGCAGCAGTGGCCTAGAGCGAATGACTAACCTCGGTTGTTTAGCAGCTAGCTTTTCCCTCATGATTTGCAGTTGCTGGCAATAGACATCTGCCGTAATTGTCTGGCCAGATTTAAATACCTAAGCTGTAGTGAACGACACCGGCACTAGTCCACCAAACGCTCACAAGTAACTTTTTTTGAGTAAATATTCGCTTGGGACAGGATTTGGATGGTTCGCCAGGTTCATTGCGATGAGCTTTATCCGATTATCGTACAGGATCCACTTCTCATCACAGGTAATGATTCGATTTAAAATCCCTTCATTATTGTGCCGATTGAGTAATGTAACGCAGCCGTCGACACGCGTTTGTCGGTTTGCTGCACTCAATTCATGAGGTACCCACTTTTCAAGCTTTTTCACCTTCCCAATTTGCTTCAAGTGGATTAAAACAGTTTTATCACTAACACCGCAGCCTGCAGCTAACTCGGACGTGGTTGGCGATGGATCCGCTTCCACAATAGCCTTCAATTCTTCATTATCAACTTTGGTCTCCGGCCGTTTACGTGGCTTGTTCTGCAGGTCGAAATTTCCAGATAGAAAACGTTGGAACTAAAAACGCACTGTGTTTTCTTTTGCGACACCGCCGCCATACACATCATTAATCCTTCGAGCCGTTTCTGCAGCACTGGTGCCACGGTGGAACTGGTACTCGAAAATAATACGATATTTTATGTTTTCCATTTTGTAAACAGAGTGACGCAAAGAAAAAACCAAAAGAGGAAAAAACAAATTAATTACGGTTTTCGGAACATAAATACATGAGTAAATAGCGATATAATATTGAAATTGGAATTCCTAACCAAAGAAGATATATTTGAGATAAAAGTGGCCAGTACGACAAAACGCATTGGCGTACATACATATGTACATATGTAAGGACCTAATATTAGGTGCTGTTCTCATTTGGCTTCGTGTGTGTTGTTCTCGTTTAGTAAATAATTGAGTTTTTCTTATACACCAGTGCGTGAACTGAGGGAACCAACATAATAGTTGATATCTTCAAAATGCGCCGATAGATTTTTCTGAAAATTTCTCTACAAATTCTACAAATTTAGTAAAAAATTCTACGTAGAAAAATAATTAAATAAGGCAGTAGCATAACGCGAAATGAATATGTCACTTTAGTGTGAACTGAGGGACCACACTTCGGTGGTTATAGATTTTTTATTTCTAATTCTATGTATTTGATAAATTTGTAAAAACTTTTACAAAAGTTCTACTAAAATTCTGTAGTGAAAAAACCATACTTTTCGAGACCTGGAAAATAGCGGTGTGTGAACTGAGGGACCACATTCTGAGGACTGTAGTTCTTAAACTATCTTTTTTGAAATTCCCAGATTTGTTCTACAATTTTTTAGACTTGTATTAAAATTTGCTATACTTATTTTGGGGAAATTCATGTAGTCAACCTCAACCTCAGTCCACACGTACACCTATTTTCAATGCTCAGAATTTTCTACGGCCCTCCGGATTCCGGAGCATATAGTCCGCTAACGGTTTTATTAAATATTACGTTAAACTTGAAGTTGGTAAACCGGCGTTGGTTATCATTTTATATCGGAAATTCTGAAGCGATTAATTGTTATTAGTGTTTTTGTATTGTTGTCATTTTATAAGAAATCTTAGGGGTCCCATACACGGTTCGGTTTTTCTTCAGATGCAAAATAGTATCGTCTCTGGTCAATTTCGAGATCGCATCAGTCGACCGGATGGACTGAAGCGATTCGCTCTAGTGTTGCCAACTCTTGTTTTTGCGAAACTCATATCGTGTCTTTACTCGTGTCTTTTTCTACTAAAAGAGTACCGGTAACTATAAAAAAGCTACTAAACTTAGGCATCCCTAAAAACAACAAAAAACCACTGCATTTTCAGTTTTAATATATTGAAAATATGATAATTTTACCGTAAAACAAAAAAAAAATAGTAGAAAATATTACGTAATATAGAAATTAAACCGGTAGTTTTAAGCGACCCACGGACGCGTGCTGCTATGTGCTATTATGATATGGTGTTATAATAGCACATAGTAGCAGGCCATTTTGCATATTATGAATACTGTCTGGCTATTTTTTACAAAACCACTACTAACAAGTAAATTCCTACTAAAGAGGGAATAAAATACTAAATTTAGTAGTAAAACTTAGTAAAACAACTAAGTTGGCAACTTAGTTGTTTTACTAAGTTATTTCTGATATAAACGGATGGACTGAACGGTAATAAAATTGACTGAACGGTAATAAAATTCCAGTGTAAAATAAAACCGGTCCAGTGCGAGTCGGCAAGAGGGGTTTCGTACAAAAAAAATCACGTTTGTTGTATGGGAACCTCAAATTTTTATTTTATTCTGTTATAAATAATAATAAATAAATAAATATCTATGGACGCTTCATACCACGTCAATCTGGCCCCGTACTAAGTATCCGAAGAACTTGTGTTACAGGTACTAGAAAATCGGGAAGTATATTTAATACTTTTATACTACACACACCGGCATATTTAGCGGAATATAAAATAAAGGTTTGATATCAGTATCATATAAGGTTGCGGGCTGGTTTATACGTCATTTAATTTAAAAAGAAATATTTTCAAATTAAAAAAACATCTGAACATCACATTTAATGCAATTGTTTTAATTTTATTCAAATACACCTTATCTGGAGCGAACTTCGAGTATTTCTTCCTTCTGAGTTTGATTTAAAATTTCATTGAAATACTGTTTTTTGTTAGTTTTTTTTTATCGCGTATCTTTTTGGAGTTGAGGACTGAATTATGCCTGAATTAGCCCCAACGGAGATTGCCAGGGCACTCGAAATGCGAGAAAAAGGTCAAACCTAAAGAGTGATATCCACAGATCTTCGTCGACCAGTTTCAACGATCCATCGCAGTATCCAACGGTTCAGGGAGACCGGTACTTATGTGAGAAGAGCAGGACAATGCAAAAAAAGACGCACTTCGAGTAGGGATGATCGTTTCATTCGGCTTCGTGTACGTAGGAACCCCCGTTTGACGGCCGTCCAAGCCCGACATGAGTTAGAAGCAGTGCGGGGTGTAACCGTAAGTGAGCGTACGGTACAAAGAAGGTTCGAAGAAGCTGGTTTGGGTTCATTTGTGCCCGCCAAGGCTTCAAGGCTCGAGGTAAATCATCGTAGAAACAGGTTAACTTTTGCTCAGGAACATCGACTTTGGAACGCGGACCAATGGAGTAAGGTATTGTTTAGTGATAAGTGCAGAATTCTCTTAAATCAAATTGACGGCAGGCAAAGAATATACAGACGCAAAGGAGAACGATACATTCAGACAAATTTTGAAACTACAGTTGCATACGGTTGTGGATCAATAATGGTTTGGGCGGGCATTTGTTTGGGAGCTCGCACAGACTTGGTAGTGATTGACAGAGGGAGTCTAACTGCAGACCGCTATATCAGAGAAGTTTTAGAAGAAATTGTCGTACCGTTTGCCCCATATATCGGTGACGATTTTGTTTTTATGCAGCATAATGCTCGGCCGCATACCGCTCGGGTAACTCAAGCTTATCTTAATGATATGAATATCACTGTTATGGAGTGGCCGGCGAGATCACCGGATATGAACCCAATAGAGCACGTTTGGGACTTGCTGAAAAGAAAAGTTAAGTCCAGAATTCCAGCTCCTGCCAACTGCAAATCGCCGTAGTTGAGGAATGGCGGAGACTATCCCAGGAGACCATCGATAACATCATTCTCAGTATGCCTAGACGGGTAGAAACTTTAATAAGAGCACGTGGAGGAAATACGCGATATTAATCACCATTTTTCTAATTTAATTAATTGTTATTTTAATATTAATTTTCACTTTTCCCGGTTACATGAAAAGTTCAAAAATGTACCATTTTTCACAAATAGCCTTTACTCGCAAAATCTGTTCTTAATGTGATCTCATTTTAAGTAAAACAAATGAAACTTTAAATAACAAAAGAAGTGTAGTAAGTAGATTTTAAAATAAAACCATATTTTTTTAATTATGGACCTTTTTTTTTGTGTTCCGCTAAATATGCCGGTGTGTTTATACAGGGTGACCTGAAATTCGATACATTCCTTTGAAAGATAGAAATTAGACCTCATTTACAGTAATATTTTTCATGGCACCCCTATCCGAAAGTTGATATTTAGAAAGTTATTGAAATTTCAAAATTTTTTTCTTTATTTTCAACTTTTTGACTTTGACATGACGTATTTTTAAAAATGTTTGTCTTTTAGTGATTTTTTTATGTATTTTAACCGTCAATGAGTCAAATAATATTTTAAGGAATAAATAGGGACAAACTAAGCGAGAATTTTTCATTATGAGACATGAAACAGAATTTTCTTTTAAGAAAAATGTGCATTTTTCTTAAAAACAGTTGATTTTCTTTAAAAAGTTGTATGATACAATGCGTACAAATACCTTAAATAACTTTCTTACCTTATAAGGTTCCAAAAAAGGTACAAATATGTACATAAAAATATGAACATGTAAGAAACAAAGACAAAACAATCATCAGGTAACGTTATCTCAAGAATTATTCTACCTGAGGCGACCTTTTTTTTCAATTGTTTCCTTTGTCCAAACTTCGGGATGTTTCGGCTACTGTCGTCGCGGCCCTTTGTCAATGAGTTACCGACTGGCTTAGAGAGCAAATTTAGTAGCTAATATTAGTTTTAAGTCAACTATTGCCGTGTACGGACGTATTGTTGCTTTAAACTACACCCTTACTTCTACTTGTGATTTTTTTGTATCGCGATGGCTGCTTTTGAGTACGATGAATACGCTGACATCTTGTTTTGTTACGGACTTTGTAACGGTAATGCTGCTGCTGCACGAAGAACATACGTTGAACGTTTTCCGAATCGACGAGTGCCAAACGTTAGAGTGTTTTCAACAACATTTCGACGAATTCGGGAAAGCGGCCGTGTTGATAGAAGACATGGCGATTCAGGCAGACCTCGTTTGTATGCTCCAGAAGAAGAAGAAATTTTAACACTTTTTTAAAATGATCCTTCTATTTCTACAAGAGCGGCAGCTAGAAGACTTGGATTGAGTCAATGGACCTTCCATTGACTCAATCCACAGTGGTTTACAGTACACACAGCGCGTCTACATCCATTTCACTACACACCTGTCCAAGCGTTGGAAGAGGGAGACCCGGTTAGAAGAATGGAATTCTGCCGTTTTATGATAAATGCAGACATGGAGGATCGCAATTTCTTCTCAAGAATATTGTGGACGGTGAATCGAAATTTGACCGTGACGGGATAAACAATTTCCACAACACACATTACTGGGCACCAAAAGGAGAAAACCCCAGGATGAAAAAAGAAAGGGCCCATCAAACCAGATTCAGTCTAAATGTCTGGATGGGTATAATTAATAATAATTTAGTTGGACCTCATTTTTTGCCTCAAAATTTAAATGGTGAAATGTACGAACATTTCCTAAGAGAGGAGATTACTGGTTTAATGGAAGATGTGCCAATAGCAACTCGTCGTAATATGATTTTCCAGCATGATGGTTGCCCGGCCCACTTCCGCCTCGGCGTACGCCAGTGGCTAGACCAAACTTACCCACATCGCTGGATAGGTCGAGGCGGGCCAATTCCTTGGCCAGCACGGTGTCCCGATTTGACCCCGTGTGATTTTTATCTTTGGGGTCATATGAAGGCTTTGGTGTATACTACACCCATAACTACTGTAGAGGAGCTCAGAAGCCGCATAAGAAATGCAGCAGAAGAAATCAAAACTAGTCTTACTACCAGAATAATCAAAACAGAGGTACGGAGAAGACTACGGGCCTGTATCAGAAACAGAGGTTCACATTTTGAACAAGACCTAAAGTAGAATATTTATTATTAAATTTAATTAAACATTGATGTTTTTTAAACACAATAAACGTAATTAAATTCAAGTTTTTCCTTTTATTTTAACCTTATCGCAAATAAATCGATTTAGACATTATTTCATTTTACTTCTAATATGTTTACTACATAGTCATATTTTTATGTAGACATTTGCACCTTTTTGGAAAGCTAATGAGATAAGGAAGTTATTTAGAATCTTTGTACGTATTGTATCATACATTTTTTTAAGAAAATCACCTGTTTTTAAGAAAACCGTGCATTTTTCTTAAAAGAAAATTCTGTTTCATGTCTCATAATGAAAAATTCTCGCTTAGTTTGTCCCTATTTATTCCTTAAAAATAATATTTGACTCATTGACGGTTAAAATACATAAAAAATCACTAAAAAGACAAACATTTTAAAAAATACGTCATGTCAAAGACAAAAAGTCGAAAATAAAGAAAATTTTTTTGAAATTTCAATAATTTGTAAATATCAACTTTCGGATAGGGGATGCCATGAAAAATATTACTGTAAATGAGGTCTAATTTCTGTCTTTTAAAGGAATGTATCGAATTTCAGGTCACCCTGTATATCTATTTAAGATTTTTATTATATTATACACATATTTGATTGTTATTTACTGTTTATAACTTGAACGTGTGTTCTATTTTAAATATTGTTTTATCAGGATGTTATTCGGGCTGGTACCGACTTTAACATTTTAAAGATTGAGTAGAGAATTAGTTAAAAATCTCGGCCAAATTTAAAAGGGGAATTATTTAGAAAAAAAGTTTTATTTCATACTTTTTTGTGCACTTTTCCTTTGGAAGACGGTTTAATTTTTTTTTGAAAATAATAATATTTTTTCTTTTTAGTGATATTTGTTAAATTATTATTAACACATTTTAAGAACGTTTAAAATAAACGATCTAATGTATATATATTTTCTTTATTTAACGGTTAAATTATCATAATTTCAATATATTAAAACTGAAAATGCTGTGGTTTTTTGTGTTTTTTAGGGATTCTTAAGTTTATTAGCTTTTTTATAGTTTTCAGTACTCTTTTAGTAGAAAACGACGCGAGTTTAGTAGTTTAGCAAAAACAGAGTTAGCAACACTGGAACGAATAGCTTCAATCCATCCGGCCGACTGATGCGATCTCGAAATTGCACACAGACGATACAATTTGCATCCGTTTAGACCGAACTGAAGGAAAACCGAACCGTGTATGGGTGCTCCTTAGACTATTTTGAATCAAATATCTATTTAAATATTATAAATTAATAGTTTTATATATGATAAATATAATATAATGTTGTTGCTTATTTTTATTACTACCTACAATCATAAAGTAGGTACAACTAACAACACCAGCAGCTCTAATAAGGCCAGGCCAAGGAGGTTTTAAGAATCGAGGCAGTTAATTTATGGCAACTTGGCTTTTGTGCAGAAAGGATAAATATAAATAAAAATCGTCTTACCTTACAGATGGAGCTACTATTACTCCAACAAGACATAGCCGAGCAATCACTAGTGGGTGAGAGGGAGGCATTTCAAAAATATGTTTTAAAAAGAATGTGTTAAGTTCAGATATTTGCCAAAATACAACTAATTGGCTGAGAGCAAAAAATCTCATATAAGTACAGTTAGGATCTAGCCATCTCACTGGTGTCCATTGAACTGGCGTAAATTGCAATAAAGCCCTTTTTATTTTTCCAGTTGTTGATGAAATATCTCTGAAAAAAAAAATATCACTAAAAAGGCCATATAATATGTACCTACTATATTTAAAGTTTATAGGTATATATATGAAATATAATGAGTCACACCAACGTTTTTGGTATAACAATATGTAACGTGAGAAAAAACTCTTTTCATTAGGATTCCGTACTCCGTGCCAAAAACCAAATTGCGCCGATTTAAAGAGATAGATTTTTTTCAGCTGCTGATGACGGCAGATTGAGTATTTGATATTAATTTCAACTTGATACTTCTACGAAAAGGGTATGATGATGTTAATTGTCCGTCTGTCAAGACCCTGTTTCTCAGAAACGCGACTTTTATTTACTTAAATAAAAGTCGTACTAGCTGACCAATGAAACGTTGTTCTGCCATTTAAATGATCACTCGTTGGTATATAAAAAATACGAGCTTTTCTGTAGCCCACCTAACTTATCATACTTATACAAAAATATTCATAAATTAAACAAATAATTAAACGCACTTCCAAAATAAAAAGGCACAAAAAAGTATGAAATAAAACTTATTTTCTAAATAATTCCCCTTTTAAATTGGGCTAAATTTTTTAACAATTTCTCTACTCAATCTTCATAATTTTGAAGTCGGTACCAGCCCCCACAACATCCTGATAAAACAATATTTGAAATAGAACTCACGAAGTTGGCTGGTACTGGTACCTTACTTTGGAAGTAGGTTTAATTTTTTGTTTAAAAATAATAATGATTTTTCCCTTTTTATTACCCGACTGTCAGGAAGGGTTATGTTTTTCGCGCGTATCTTGTATGTATGTATGTATGTAAATTCCTTTATTCCCACGTATCTTCCAAACGGCTGGATGGATTTCGACAATTAAGGTATCGTTAGATTTGTCTCAATAACCCAAGTGTCCTTAGATAGCTTTTTTTTTAAATGACAAAATGGCGGATTTTGGCGCCAAATTGTAAGTAGATCAATTTTTTTTAACCAAACTTATCGACATTGGCATCAAAATAAAGGAAATTAAATGGAGATTTCAAGAATATACATATGTCATGAATTTAAATTTAATCGGGAATAATTACAATCATTTCAATGAAATCTATCGAATAAATTTGTAATCAATGGATTCAAATAGTCGTATTTAGCTTTAAATATATAAAAATGTTGGACCCTATTGCGTATTTTTGTTATACCCGGTATAGTAAATCATATTTTGTATTTACGATGGTCACCAAATCAGTTTTAAAATTTTTATTCCGCTACTCACTGCTAGATGGCGCTGTATGTCGTTTAAAACGCGCTATCACATGTTCAATCAATATCAATGACCATAGTGTTGCCTAAAGTATGTTTACTTTCAGAAAATAATTCCGCTACTCACTGCTAGATGGCGCCGTATGTTGTTTAAAACGCGCTATCACTTGTTCAAATTTTAATCAATATGTATGACCATAGTGTCGCCTATAGTGCTTCCAAAACGACTGCTAAATGGCAGTCACCAGACCGATTAAGCTAAGACGGCCAAAAGCCATTAGCGTAGACCCAGTCGAAAAAAAAACGCTTATAGTGTTAACTTTGGGAAAATAAATCGACTTGCTAAACTGAATAATATTTTGATCCTAATATAAATTTATTATTATTTTGTTTCACATGCTATAATAATAATAAATTTTGTCCAATTTACAAGTCATAATAGAATACACTATATTTCATAGAAATGTGCCGGACAGAACACTAAAAAGTCTAAAAAATAAAAAAACCCGACTGCAAAAAAAAACTAATATACCTAAGATACCTAACGCACTAAAAAGACTGAAACAAGACTGTAAAATCACAGTACTAAAACCTAATTCAACCTCTATTTTAGTTTAACAGATTACACTATGGGTTGAAGATTATGTGAAGTGAAATAATTGTCATGGTGTTTGTTAGCAAGTGGGACCCATTTATTTTCGTACGATATATAATCTTCAACCCATAGTGTAATCTGTTAAACTAAAATAGAGGTTGAATTAGGTTTTAGTACTGTGATTTTACAGTCTTGTTTCAGTATTTTTAGTGCGTTAGGTATCTTAGGTATATTAGTTTTTTTTTGCAGTCGGGTTTTTTTATTTTTCTAATTATTTTTTTTTAGTGATATTTGTTAAATTATTATTAATACATTTTAAGAACGTTTAAAATAAACGATCGAATGTATAATTAAATACGCGCCAAGCTTCCATTAGGTGTTGTATACAAGATGATGATGATGATAACTGTAAGTTACATAATGACATAATATGGTTGCAGTTCTTTAAACAATCTCGAAATTTCCAAACGCGTATCTTTAAAGACTGAGGAGTTATGTTTAGTGCTTTTGGATCCAGGGTATATATATATATATATATATATATATATATATATATATATATATACAGCCGAACGTATAACCTTCCTGCCTCCTTTTTTTGGTTGTCGGTTAAAAATTAGCTTATTCCATTCCAGAGGAGTTTGGTTTATTTTATATAAAATATGGTGTTGGTGTGACCTTCCACAGCATAAATATCATAGATAATATATGTTCATTAGAGACAATTTTATTCTCACCTTATACTGACCCATTTGTATTCTCGCATTTCTAAAGCTTTGCATATTTTAAGGCCACACCATATACCGAAGCCATTGCAAATTAATACATCCAGGATAATAGAATCCCACCAACATTCTAGGAAATTGGGGAGTAAATGAGCAAAGGCTATTTCTGTAATTTCCCACATGATGGAGATAGCCCACAAAAGACCCGCATGTCTAAAGAGTACAGCTTTAAACATCCATCCAAAAAAATGCCCCCAAGCAAACACATCAACATGAGACCAAATTTTTGGTAAACTTAAATCTGAACAGTTAACAGCATACTCCTGAAAATGGAATTGACATTATTTTTCTATTAAAAAGATAAAAATATGTGGTAAGTAATATACAAGGTTACTTTAAAATACGGAAGGACTACATTTTTATTAGTCACTTTTTACACATTTCACTCTGGGCGTGGGAAACTTGTTTAACTTAATATATTTTTGAATGAATTTTAAGTATAAATTTTTTATTTGTTTTAAAAAATTACCTTATCCATATCAATATGAAAATTCTTCAAATTTGGATCTATCCAATACATAATGGCATAAACAGTTGAGTAACTTTGAAATAAGAGGAACAGCAATGCTAATAAATAAAGAACGGACATTCCAAAGACTATTCTCCAAACGGCTGGATGTGGTCGTGTAAATGGTCCATTAGGAAACGTAAGTACTGATATTATCAGGAAGAAAAAAACAACACAGCATATTCCTGACCATATGTTGTCTTGGGTACCTGATTCATCCCTGTAAACAAACAAAACATTTTATTACTGTCAATTTTGTGATTTGTCAGTTAATTATATAAACCGAGAGCTACTGCATATTTTATAGCAGGTGTTTGAGGCAAACTTTCAAAATGTCCTATACCTCTCCTATACCCCAACACAGAACCGAAGACTTGGCTGGTAGGTAACGGGGCTAAGCAATCATACACACGACAGTTTTTGTGGCCGCGGCAGAAAGATTTGACAAGTGACAACTCTAAAAGATTTTCAGCTCTATCGCATTAGCGCAGTTTTTCAAAACTGTGTTTGAGGCAGTTTACGATTTTTATGATGTAGTTTAATGTTTAGAGTTGGAAATAAAACCCAGGTCGTTTGGTTGGGGCTTTAACCTTGCCAGGAGCGTGTGTTAAAATGGGCTTTTATATATATATAAATAAGAGAAGCTATATAAGAACTCAGAATTACCAAAATATGTACTGTCAAAAAATATGAAATAATAAACCTGACTATACGTTTTTTTTAAACTTTGGTCTTAAAGATTACCTGATTTATGAATAAATAAGACCTCGGCTACGAGGAGCTGGTGATCATTGTGTTATTGATATAAAAGCACTGAGACAGAATCCAAATGGAACCATAGAATATTTATCTACTTTTCAGATGATTTTGTCGCATTACCCAGAACAGTGTTCCGCAAAGTGTGTACCGTAGACGGAGAGCTACTAGGAAACTTAGAGCAGGTATTTGAGGCAAAGTAATGTTAATAGATATCCGTGTCGGTGTAAAATACTATGAGAAGTACATCATAATTTGTGATGATGTATGTTGTGATGATGGTGGTGATGATGATGATTACTTTAATTAACAAAGTGGCATATGCTTGCAGTTCTTTAAACAACGTCGAAATTGCCAAACATGTTTCTATAAGGAGTCAGGGGTTTGTTCAGTACTTTTGGATCCAAAATCCTTGGTGCAAAATCTTACTTTTTGGTAGCATATGCTTGGACTACTTCAGAAAATTGCTTTATGAATCCAGGCAACCAATTTCCAAGACAAAGTATGATCACCTACGGGCTACAGGAGCTAAATAATGTCAAACCTAAAGACTGCCATACTTTTTATGATAATTTACCTTTCAAATCATTTTAAGTTACAATTTTGACTGTGAAATGCTGTGATTAACAGAATTTAAGAGCAAGTACCAAACAGATTATTGTTGTTATGATTATTATTTGTTTATAAAAACTTTGATTTAAAACATTTAAATGTAAACCTGACACAAGATTTTGTGATGAAGGTTTTGTGATTATTATGGAAGAACCTAGGAGGAAGTTTATTTTTGTTATTCCAAGTTTTTTATTCTTATAAAAATATTTTTCTTTTCTTCATTAGGTATGTTTAAGTAATAATAAATAGTTATTATTTTTTTAGTTTTAGATGATTATTTTGATCTCTTGCATAAGAAGACTGAATTCACTCTTGTAATAAGATCTCTATTAAAAATTATGAATATGTAATATTCTTTTGTAAACTGACTTCGATAGTAAATACATAATATTTTTATTTGATTATAGTGTTTTATATTTGATTTTTGTAATAATAAATAACTTTACTTTAATAAAGGTCTACTTATTTTGTAATTAGTTAAAACAAAACCGTGTAAGACTTTACACTATATCTAAGCCAACTACAAGTAAATTTATGTTATTTTCCAATAAAGAAAGTTGTAAAGAACTAGCTGTTAAGTTCAGTTGGTAATAAGAATTGATATTGCTGAGATATTAAGTTTTGTCTTCCTCCTGTAAATCATCAAAAAGCAAATATGCTGTCTTTATAAGTTGCTCTTATGCAGATTCGCATGCACAGTGACAATATCTTGCTTTACCTATCCTTAGGGTATTATAATAGGTAAGTAAATATTTAATTTTCTAGTAGGTAACTTGCTTCATTACATGTGACAACCTTCATTAAATTTGGATCATATGTAAGTAGAAATTTTAACTGTGTTATGCCATTACCATGTTAAAGTTTTATTGGCAACAAAACCTTAATTTTGGCAATATTGCTTAACTAATAATTTTATGAATGGATCAACTTGTTATGTAACAATTTATCACAACATATTGACAATATTTTTTATTAAAATATATTCTTATGTATGTATATCATACGAAAAAACTTGAAAACGAATTAAAGATAACAAGATATTAGTACACAGATGATAGCTAATGGTGGTAGTATAGGTTATTTTTTGTCTAATGTTAGTGGATATTTTTTAAATTACTTTTATATAACTTGACATTTACTGGATATGCGCCAATGATAAGCCAAGTTATATAGTAATTTTTTAATATCATATTAAAAGTTATTGCTTACATGGTAATAGGAAAATTATATAAGTATGTTTTAATTTTTTGGTTACTTTCTTACGCGGTTAGAGCAGAAAGCATTAGTAAGTTACCACAACACCCACAAAATAATTTTAAGTACTTGTAATTTGAATTCTTACCTTACGAAAGCAGTGTAAATAACTGAGGCAATAGATACAGCCAGTAATGTAATTGTATGCGGCTTGTAGAAAAACTCTAATGATATATCATCGACTGGACGTTCATTGATAGAGCTAAATGTATTCTTAAATTCGATACTTTTTTCCATCTTGATCAGTAATCAAAGTTTTTATTTATTATAACTGTGTAATGTTAAGGATATATAGATTCATCTCGTAACTGTGAATAATCAAATTATTCAATCGGAATTAAATTTAATCGACTTATTTTAACCACATATTGAATTCAGAAATCAAAATTCACTAGCCACAGTACCTATTCACATGAAATTTTATAATCTAAGTAGAAACATCTCTTCACACATTTTAGGAGCAATTTCTACATTCATTTTCTCCACAGATATAAGTAACACTACTGAAGATTTTCTCCATGACATGACACAACTGTTACAACTGACATCGGTCAAGTGACGAGTTTTTTATATGGCGTAGAGTTACGTTCCCACGAGAGTTTTTAGGGGTTACGAGTTTACGACAGAAAGAACAGCTGCTCTTTGGACTTTGATTAGGCAGACTTGACGATTTAAGGGTCATACTCACCATCCAGCCTGCAAGCCCAAGGCCGCGGACTTGCAAGCAAAAATTATAAATGATTGACACTATTGACGGCTATTTCAACTCTATTATATCAGCGCAGAATTCTATTTTCAATGCTCGGAATTTTATACGGCCTTCCAGATTCCGAAGCATATAGTCCCAGTTTTGGCTAAGACTTTAAGTTCCGGAATTCACGCCGGTGAAGATTCAGATGAAAATACAACTCTGCGTTATTACAATAGAGCCATGACATTGACAATTGACTTGACACTCATGTGTTCGATTTTCAACTCTATTGTATTAGAGCAGTTCTTTTTTCAATGCTCAGAATTTTCTACGGCTTTCCGGATTCCGGAGTTTATATAGTCACTTTACTATTTTTGACGCTATTTTGACATATTTTTCAAAAACTGGGAAAATATCTCAGAGCAATGAAAATACTACCCATTATTCTGAGGAAAATACCCTATTGCTCTATTTAATTCTAAAGCGCCATACTCACCATCCAGCCTGCGAATCCAAGGCCGCGGACTTGATTGATACTTGAGTTTTGAGAATAATAATCACGATTGCATTTAGTACCAGTGCTGGATTTGCAGGCTGGACAGTGAGTATGCACTCTATAGATTTTATTTTATTGATTCCATAGAGTAAACTATTAGCTATAAACATGCAACTCTATAGGTACCTAGTCTGTGAGTCTTGTTCTATGGTCAATCCCGATTATTGTAAGTTGTTTATATTTTTCACGTTTTCATTACATTGCGGTCTCAGTGGTAATAATTAACATCTATGAATAGCGGATATGCTTTCGTGAATCTGAAGTTATTACAAGTTTTTAGTAAGAAAGCTAAAGGAGATATCCCTTAGTTAATGGATTTATCACTTTTATAAATTTAAAGATATATATAGGTTTTTATACCACCTAGCACAGTTTCAAAGAGGTTGTTTCAAGTTAATTGAATACCTTGCCATCATAACACTCTGAAAAATTAAACTTTATCATTTAACTTAAACATTGTTATAAATGATGAAGTTAGTGGATCCGGTGGTGAGAAGCTTTAAGGTGGCCAAAGTGTTTCGGGAAAATACAGATAAAATAAATAGTATAGATTTTTCTCCAAGCGGCGAAACGCTAATATCATGCAGTGAAGATGATCAGATTGTTATTTATGATTGCGAAAAAGGAACACAGATGATAACCGTAAATAGCAAAAAGTATGGTGTGGATTTAATACATTTTACACATGCTAAAAATACTGCCATACATAGCTCAACTAAAGTTGATGATACTATAAGGTATTTATCACTGCATGATAATAAATATATAAGATACTTCCCCGGACATACCAAGAAAGTTGTAACTTTATGTTTATCACCAGTAGAAGACACTTTTCTTTCTGGCTCATTGGACAAAACTTTGCGACTATGGGATTTAAGATCACCAAATTGTCAGGGATTGATGCACTTATCAGGTAGACCTGTTGCTGCTTATGACCCAGAAGGTCTTATATTTGCAGCTGGTGTAAACTCAGAAAGCATAAAATTGTATGATGTAAGATCATTTGACAAAGGACCTTTTGTTACATTTAAATTAAATCAAGAAAAAGAATGTGATTGGACAGGGCTGAAATTTTCAAGAGATGGGAAAACAATGTTAATTAGTACAAATGGATCAATTATTAGACTGGTTGATGCTTATCATGGCACACCCTTGCAAACATTTACCGGTCATCTCAATAACAAGGGTATACCTATTGAAGCATCATTTAGTCCAGATTCTCAATATATTTTTAGCGGGTCAACCGATGGTCGAGTTCATGTGTGGAATGCTGATACAGGATACAAAGTGTGTGTTTTAAATGGAGATCATCCAGCTCCTATACAATGTGTTCAATTCAATCCAAAATATATGTTATTGGCTTCAGCATGTACAAATATGGCTTTCTGGCTCCCAACAATTGATGATGTTTAGTATAATTATTATGAAAAATATATGAATAGGTAACTGAGCCTGAGAAAAATGAAACGTTAGATCCATCTCTTATGTATTAAAAACTTTATTAAAAGACTCATATTTTGTAACAATTCAATGATTGTTTTGCTAAACCAAGTCATTATAAATTATTTAACTGTACCTACTACGAAACTACTGTGTGGTTTTATGCAATATATTGTGAAATACAATATTTTTTATTCAAGATAGTGATTTTATTTAGTCTTATCAGCACATTGGTCTGTCACACTGGCGAATTGATTTTCACTTTTTTTATAAAACATATGTTTAATTTCTTATATCATTGGATTAATCTTAATTCCTTTAAAAATTGATCTATTTAATGCCCTTTTCAATGATGAAAAACAGGGGGCATATGATTTGTGTTGTTACCTTTGTAGATTATTTGAGTTAAAACCATAACAAAATGAAGAAAATAAATGTGTTTTTGCGTTTTACTTTTTTACACTATAATATGATACCTAGAAAAAAAAAATGACTCGAAAACGGATGTTATGGAGCTCCATAACTGAAACCAATATTAAAGTTTTGGATATAGACGGAGTACAAATTAGACTTGTTATGACATATGTATTTAATTTTCCGTCCAATCCAACTAGCTTTTATGCAAAATGATTAAGTACATAATATATAATATACCTACTGGTAAAATGAAAATAAGTATTTGCATTTTACTTAGAGTATGTAGGTACATAAGCTCGGTTACCA
Organism: Phengaris alcon alcon; assembly: GCA_037179445.1. Lineage (NCBI taxonomy): Eukaryota > Metazoa > Arthropoda > Insecta > Lepidoptera > Lycaenidae > Phengaris > Phengaris alcon. The sequence continues at coordinate 1,080,193 of JAYRCH010000435.1, read as the reverse complement.
GGTGGGAAACCGAGCTTTCCTAGTAGTTCTGATAAATTTTATTAATTTTTAAGAAAACTTCATAAAAACTGAAAAGAAAAAAACAAGAAAGTCCAGTAATCAAGACTTATTAGGTATTGAATATTGTTGAATAACTACTACCTTTCTTTTATCAATGAATAATTACTATAGGTACCTACCATTGAAGTAAGGCATGTATTGAAGCTTGCGACAAAACAGTTAAATTTTGGATGTGAAAAAACCGAATATGGAATACTAAATTACCGAGTTGGCGAAAGAATATTAGGAACAAAAAGTCCAAATCTGGCGACTAATTGATACCAGTTTTATTCACTTAATATTCCAAATTGGCAGAGAGATATTATTTTGGCGAAGAAATCTTGGCTACAATTATAGGGCAAAGGGACACATTTAATTTAAGATAGGCACATATATTTTCCCTGATGTAGGTAATTCAAAAAACATAATAAGCAGCAAAACGAGTGCACATAAAAAAAACGTAAAGGAGCGTACAAAATTCTCAACTTGAATCTTTGAACATTTCTTTATACATCGCTTGTGTCTCGATGTAGGCATTGACATTCTTTTTTTCTTTAATCACTTCGATATCGAAAACGGTGCACCCTACTGAAAAAATAATGAAAATTTCTTCCCCCTTAGTAACCCTGCAACCACATATTTTCTTCATGATAGGAGAAAAAGAAATTTGAAAGTCCTGGATTTTTCAACATTTCTATAGCTTTATACATCGCTTGTGTCTCAAAGTAGATCATTGCCATATATTTTTTTCTATAATCGCTTCTATCTCGGAAACGGTGCACCCTGCTATAAAATAATGAAATTTTCGTCCCCGTCAGTAACCCCGCAACCATATATTTTTTTAATGATGGGACAATAAAAGAAATTGAAAATCCTGAATTTTCCAACATTTTTATAGCTTTATGCATCGCTACATAACATACTGTGATAATAATGATCAATTCTAATCAGCATCCCCAAGAAACTTTAAATTAGTAAGTACTCATGAATGAAAATGAAATTGGAATACAATTTTGTAATCAGCACCCCCAGAAACCAGGAAAGTACACCCATATTAATTTTAAATAAAAAAATGTAAGTACGCTATTTTGGAATTTCAAAATGGATTTAATTTTCATATTATTCAGCACCCCCAAAAATCTTGAAAACGACACCCATAACAAAGGAAAACAAACTCCAACAGTATCCAAAAATGCTATTTTCCGTAGCCTGTAAATTCAATTTACAGGCAACCTAGGCAGGCAGCAGTCATTAATTTATCAACCGAATCTCGTTGTATAGCTGCTTACATCGTTTAATGGTTGCCAACACGTTAATTAAGTCACCAACTTATAAATTTCTGTGCCAGTTTGGGTGAAATTTCGCCACTTTTTATCTTTATATTTTTGTCACCTGAGTGCTTTCGCCAGCTTAGTAATTTAGTCGCCAAAATATTTATTCGCTGCCAAATTCAGTAATACAGTATGGTCATGTGCAGTTGCCAACTTATTTTTTGTTCACAAGATTAATTATATCCCTTGAAATAGTTTCGTGATCGTACGACACAGTATTTATAAACACAACTTAATTCGGCTATTTCTCTACTCAATCTTCATGATTTTGAAGTAGGTACCAGCTCAAACAATATTTAAATTAGAACTCACGTTCTAGTTGGCTGGTACCAACTTCAAAATTATGAAGATCGACTAAAGAATTAAATTTTAGCCTCATTTAAAAGAGGAATTAGGAATAATTAATAGAGGAATTAATTAGGTACATAGAAAATAAGTTTTATTTCACAACTTTTTTTTGTATATTTAGGGTTCCGTAATACTCAAGGAACCCTTATAGTTTAGCTCTGTCCGTCCGTCTGTCTGTCTGTTCGAGCTTCTAGCTTCTGTAATAATGAATATAAATGGATGAAATATAGTACAGTTAAAGACTGTAAGTATATAGATCTCGGTTTTGGCAATCTTATAATAAAATTTACATTTTAAGGGTGGCTCTCCATACATGTGAAGTCATTCTATCCCATCGTGTGGGGTATCGTCTAGATATCGTATCGTATCGTCGAATAGGTATTTTTTAAATAAAGGCAAGGTTATAAACATTTTTTTTATAAGGTTATAAACGTTTATAACATTTTCGAGTAATCGACCTCCAAAGTGGTTTACAAGTTGGTCTCCCCATGGCATTTCTAAACTGTGAAACTTTAAACTTACAATTTTCCATGCCGATAGATCATGCTAATTGCTAAATACTAATAAGGAAAATGATTTTGAACGAAATCGGACAGTAACTTTTGAAGTAATTTGAAAGAAACCTATTACACGTTGATGGTTACGGAACCCTCCTTAGACATGTGATAACATGCTCTTGGTTAGGTTAGGTTATTACTTTGGAAGTCGGTTTTCATTTTCTAACCGACTTCCAAAAAAGGAGGCGGTACATTCGGCTGTATTTCATATTTAATACACATTCATGACCCAGCTCAGGAACATAGAAGAAAAATTTGTTCCTTTGGCGGGATTCGAACCTCGACCTCCGGCTTGAGCACTGACGCGCTTATCCACCGAGCCGCAGAGGTCTTAGAGCATTATACCAACGCTCTTAAATAGAGGTCGTCAACAAAACTCAAAATCATACATCATCATGATTGCTTAACAGATTGATCAGAGGTACTGGAACCGCAGGCTGATTATGTATCTTTAGCAGAGGGCTAGCAGACAGTAACCGGTCGCGCAGTTGTCGCGCTCTGCTGTTGTCCGCTAGCTATCAAATGCATTTTTAGTTATAAAAAAAGCGCCACTAGCCATCTTGTAGCAACGTGTGGAACTAATAATTATAAAATGTCATATTGTGTTTAGATTATAAAACGTACAAGTGAATTATTAACTGTTTATTACAAAAAATGGGCCAGAGTGGTGAGAAAAAGTGTAATAAGTGGGTCTGGAAAAGCACTCGAAGTAAACTTTCATACCTACGTATGCACAGGCAACAAGTGAGTATTATAAGATTTCTTCCGTTTTCTTCCCAAAGCTGAAGAATCCGGTCCGTATAGTCCCAGCTTTATTGTTGGTACAACATTCTGGCCCAACTTCTTGGCCTGCGCTAGGCAGAAAATCAACGACAAGTGGCAACACTAATCACGATCTTTCGCAATGCTGCCAAATTAGGGGCCTTTAACCCTAATTTAGGGGGAAAAATCTCTATTGGACGTAGGGGAAAGGATTTTTGGAGTTTATTCCTTAACGATTTTTATAATAAATATCTTTATGACCTACACACATCAAAAGGGTCTCATTTTATTCCTCATAATATTTTTTAAATTATTGAATGTGATAACGTCTTATAAATCGATGAATACCGGCTGCATGTTAGACGTTCCGTCTGATTGTCACGTTCCGCCTGAGCCGAGCGAGCGTGCAAGTGAGAAATCTGATGAAATGAAATGATATGAAAATCACTTCGCCAAGTTACTATATACGCTGAGTTAATAATAAGGCCCAATAGTTGTACACCGGGTTTGTCGATGTATTATGATTTTGTATTACTTAAAAAAGAAAAAAATGTATTTCTGAATGTTGATTTGTAAATAATGTAGGTGAATTATGTGTTATAGATCTAGTTATAATTAGATAACGTTTATTATTTTTTGTTAATAACTGCTTGTATCCTAAATAAATAAAAAAAAATTAAAATAAAATTTTAAAATTAATATAGGTACCTAAGTAGGTAACTAAGTGTTAAAATGCACATTGCAACGGTAAAAACATCCACGTTGCTGTGAAGGCGGACTCCGAGCGACTGGTTCTTCGCGACTCGCGAGGTTGTCCGAGTGTGTGGGCACGCACTCCGAATTTCGGGTAACTTTGGCGAGTAACTCGGCGAAGAGACGGTGCGAGTAGTCTGGACAAGGCTTATGACTCATATTTCCTTTATCTGGCTGTATAGTAAAATAGCAATAAAATAGTAAAAAGAATCGTATTTTAAATAATTCTTTAAAAGTGCGTCATGATATCATTGTTGGACATCTACGAAGTGTTAAAAATACTAAAAAAACCACTCCGTGAGGGTAAATAGTATTTTAAAGGTGGAATGTTATTGTGTGTTGGTGTAAATAAACGAAAATCTGAAATAGGTGTTTAGACATTATTTATTTTTATTTATTGAGTTTTAAGAAGGCTTACAGCCTAATAACAATATAATATCGCTAATTACAAGCCTAAGCTTAGCTGTACAAACTTCTGGTGGAAAATAATCTAATTCTGTGAAATGTGAGCAAACTCGTATGTATTTTGAATCCTAATCCTCCCAGTCCTAATTTAAGGGCGTTTTCCCAACATTTTCATAACTAATCGTCAGTAGGAAAAATATGAAAACTTAATAATAGGTAACTTTCTGTTGTGTTCCTCAATGTTATAATTATTGTAATGTTATCATTCAGGAACACAACAGTAAGTTCCTTTTTTTATTATCCTTTGTAATAATTTTAAAATTAAATTGATATCACAGTTTATTTTAAATTCTTAACAAATTACAAATTATTTTAAATTCATTTAAAATCGAAAGTAAAGTAAATAAATATACATGTTTAAGTATTTGCAGTAGAACCAAATATAATTTACAGCGCCCCAAGTGGGCCAAACTGTGAGTAGATATCCCAAGCAATTCTCCCATACAACTGACAAGGCCCGCGACGGAGGAAGGAACAAGGCCTGCAACAGAGGAAGAAACGAGGCAACTCCGAGAAGCCGTATGCTAATTTTTTTTTGCGAAAAGTGAGCCAACTGTCCCACGCTCAAGCCTACATTCCCCCAGAAAATGACCATAATATAGTTCAATTTTTTTTTTAATATTAGTTAAGCAGTTTTTTAATTTTTTGTCTATAGTTTATTCTATTATATAAGTTATCTTTTATAGTTTATCTTTACCAACCTATGTCAAGCAGCCAGGATGCAGGGACCTCTAATATTTCGACCGTGTCCTTTGGAAATCTGTTGCAATGCTCCCACTGTTCCCGATATTTTAAAAGCCAGCGGGGTTTGAACATCCACGTAGGCAAATGCCACAAACAGCTTGTAACAGTCATTCCCCCAATAACCAATTCACTTCCGAACCCAATTTGTGAAACAAATTTCTGGCAAGAAATATCCAAATTTAAACGTTTTATACCAGTTCTAAGACGGATCCCTAGGGGTGCCAGAGTGACTGTAGCCCAGAAGCTTGCCGAGACGATACGCCACACAGTGCTGGAGAACTCGAGGCAAGCCTGGGAAAATCTACTCACCTTTCCCTACCGTTTTCTGCATATCACTAGAGATCCGCTCAACAATGCCTCCCTCACTTCAAGAATCAAAAAGAATTGTGTTTCGGACATTAACCTCAACCCAAATTTTTCTTCACATTCCACGGTCAAACATAACATCGTGAAAACTGTGGAAAATAAAATAAGTGAGGGAGACATTAAGGGTGCAGCGCGGCTCCTGTTTTCCAATGACACGGTCGCCCCCGACTGCCCAGAAACCCTCATCGCCCTGGAAAACAAACATCCATCACAATCCAATCCTTTCACAGTTTCCGATGACGCATTACCACCACTACAAACGTCGAAAGAAAAAGTACGCGGAGCCATCATGTCCTTTCTTCCGGGTTCAGCTGGCGGCCTCGACGGTCTCACCCCTCAGCATCTGAAGGACCTCACCAGCGGTTGCTGCGGGGAGGCCGGCGAGAAGCTCCTGCATGAACTTACGAATCTGTGCAACCTGATGCTACGTGGAGGGTTCGCATCAGATATCGTAGACATTCTGTATGGAGCTAACCTCTGCGCCTTGAGGAAGAGAGATGGTGGCATTCGTCCGATTGCTGTCGACTCCACATACCGGCGCCTTACAGCCAAACTAGCTTGCAAATCGGTAACTTCCCTCGCGTCATACTTCCAGCCAAAACAGCTCGGTTTTGCCTGCAAAGGAGGTTGTGAGGCCGCCGTTCACTCTTTCAGGACAGCTATCCACAATCAAGGCGATGATGTGTTTCTGAAGGTCGATATAAAAAACGCTTTCAACTCAGTTGACCGAGGCGCCTTGTTGGCCCAAATTAAATCTAAAGCACCTGCCATTTTACCATTTATGCTCCAGTGTTACAACGACCCCACCAAACTCATTTACAAAGACCACCTCATCTCATCCGAAGTGGGCTGCCAACAGGGCGACCCTCTAGGTCCAGCAATCTTCAGCCTTGCTATACACCCGGTCATCGAGCTTCTAGATTCAAAATTTAATGTTCGGTATTTGGATGATGGGACCCTTGGAAGCGATGCACCCACTGTACTATCAGACTTCCGCACTCTGATCCGCGAGTTCCAAAAAATAGGTCTGCAGCTGAACCTAGGTAAGTGCGAACTTTTTGTGCCAGACAGTTGTGGGGATAGAAACGAGATTATATCCAGCTTTAAAGAAATAGCTCCACAACTATCTGTCATTGACAAGGATTCGCTCTTCCTTCTGGGCTCACCTATTTTAGACGAATCTCTCCCGGACTTCTTAGATAACAAATTACAAAATTTTAATGAAACTTTAGACCGCCTCCTCCAAATTAACTGTCACATGGCCTTTACCCTAATCCGTTTTTGCATTTTCGTACCTAAATTGACATATGTCTTACGGTGTTGTCAACTGTGGAAGTTCCCTCAACTTCTCAAACAGTTGGATGATACCATAAGACAAACACTCTCCACTATTTTGAATACAAATTTCGATGACCGCGCATGGACTCAGGCAACGCTTCCAGTTAGGTTCGGTGGCCTGGGTGTTCGAAAGCCCTCTGACATATCGCTTCCGGCCTTCTTGTCCTCAGTCCACGCGAACCATAGTCTTATCTCCAAAATACTACATCACCCATCCTACTCCAATACAGTTACCTTTCTGGACGAGGCCAAGGACGCCTGGAGCGTAACTAGTGCTTGTAGCGAATTGCCTGACAATACTTTTTCCCAAAGGCTCTGGGACGAGCCACTCTGCAGACTGGTACGGAATAATCTTCTTAATACGTCCTCCAGTCCTGTGGAGCAGGCTCGCCTCTTAGCTGCGGAGAAGTGGGAGTCGGGCCTTTGGCTACAAGCATTACCGTCACCCAATACGGGCACATTGCTGGATCGAACAGCTTTCCGGTTAGCTACTTCCCTGCGTCTTGGCACCCCCCACGTCGTCCCCCATCGCTGTGTTTGTGGTGCAAATGTGGACAGCCTCGGACACCACGGGCTGTCCTGTCAACGAAGCGCCGGCCGCATCTCCCGACATCACTGTCTGAACGATCTCATCCGTCGGGCTCTTGTCACCGCCGGAGTGCCAGCTGTGCTGGAACCCTCTGGTTTGGCGCGCGACGATGGCAAGAGACCAGACGGTATGACCCTGGTCCCTTGGAGAGTGGGACGGGCTCTTGTATGGGACGCTACTTGCGTCGATACACTTGCTCCGTCCCATGTCCAGGGCACCTCGAGTTCTGCAGGTGCGGCCGCCAATCAGGCGGAAAACCTCAAGCGGCGCAAATATGAGAACCTTAGTGGGGATCTCATATTTGAACCGTTTGGGGTTGAAACCTTAGGTACATGGGGTCTGGGTGCGCACAAACTTTTCGGAGAAATCTCTAAAAAACTCATTGAGGCCACCCGAGACCCCAGAGCCGGCACCTACCTGGCCCAGAGAATAAGTATCGCAATCCAGCGAGGAAACTCTTTGAGCCTTCTAGGTACTCTGCCTGGTGGGGATGACCTGGGAGATTTCTTTTTTTTGTAGCATTTTAAGTTTTGGAGTAGTTATTATTTTTTTATTACTTACCTACTTTTATAGTACAATTGATTTTGTTATCATAACTGATTAAATGTATATCATATTGTAGTTTAAAATCGTACGTCAACCATACTTTTATCTGTCAACGTTAGTTCTGCGACTTTCCGCTAGGGAATCTGCTCATCGCCAATAGGACAGAAAAATATTACTGAAAATTATATTTCATTATTTTCTTAGCATTATTAATTAATTTTGTATCATTTATAGGAATCTAAATCATTAAAAATCCCCTTTAAATTTTCAGGGGGATTTTCAAGTAGCTGTTGCGATTTCGGGGGTTTTTCACTTAAGTTTTAAGGGAGAAACATTTTTGAGAGTTGGTAGCACTCATCTTTCATCCAGAGTTCGGACCAGTAGTATTACTTATCATCTATGGTTCGGACTCTGAGAAAACAAAATGGTAGAATCTAGGAGCATATTAGCCGCTTTCTAATATAAATGTATAAATGTGTTAAAGTTGCTATTTCTTAGCATTGAATCTCAAAACTCATGTTGAAATCGTAATATCGCGGACATTTACTAATATTGATATATACGAGATTTGTATTCTTCGGCAAGAGTTCACCTTCTTGAAATATGGTATCCATTTTGTGATCAATCGTGATTCGTGTTGTGTGGCGTTCTAAGGTGAGTTGAACTTGTTATGAAATGAGATTGCTACAATTTTTATACTTTTATTATAAACAAGAACGGTTTATATTTAATGGCTTGTTGCTTGAGTTGTAATACAAGGAAACTTTAATTTCTACTTGCAGGTATGAATTTAAGCTTAATTTTTTTTTTAATAATTAACCAATTTAAGTTTGATAATAGTATTTCAACTTGAGTTTACAATTTTCGATTTACTATACCAAGAAGAGGAATCAGTTATGCTGTTCAACTAAACGGGAGAAGTTATTGCGCTGTATGTTGTATACAAAACCATAAGCGTATAGCTTTTCCCCTTGGTTTTACAAGCTACAACATCAGTCGGCAAGAATACACTGGGATTTAGGTTTAATCTAGTTTAATTATTTAATGTGACTTAGCATCATTACTATAAAGTAGTAATATTAACATTAATTTGACTGACATTCTCCATAGGAATTAATTAAGTTAAAGGTCTGCAGATGTAGAAGGTAGTCTTAAGATTAAAAACATAAGTTATAAAATACTACATATGTATGAAATAGTATAAGGGGTCACAGGTTATATCAACATAGAGGATGTATGTTATGGGGTTCTAGTTGTAGATTTTGTCATCCATGAAACTCATATACATTCTCTTATTTATTATTAATATTTTGAATAAAAGTTGCCAACTTTTTTCTTTCATGTTAATTTTTAGGGTTACATACCCAAAGGTTAAAAATGGGGCCCTATTACTGAGACATTGTCTGTCACCAGGCTAAATATCCTTAACCATGATAGCTAAACAGTCGTATTTCTGTTGCTGTTATAAAATATTTAATGGAACTCTCATACAACATACATGATTTTTTTGTCATTATGTATGGAACCCATCATGTTCGAATCCAACTCCCAGTTTGCCATTTTTTTAATTTATTTGTCCTTACAATTTATTTATTTATATACCTAGTTTTTATGTAGATAAAGAGGTGTTTTATTATTCCTAATACCATGTATCTGTTTACTATAAAAACTAAGTTGCAGTAGAAGATAAAAATAAAAAATCTTTTTCATCATACATTTTTTTTGTGGCATAGGATGAAAGCACTTTAAGATATAGTCCAAATTTAGGAAAGTAACAAGAAGGTCGCAGAAAAACAACTCTAAAGAAAATTATTAAGCAAAATGTTTTGAGGTGACGTATGACATACATACATCAGTGGTTATGGCTTAATAAATGACAGATTTTTATTACAAAAAAAATCGTTTCTCTTCATCCACATTTTATAAAAAAAGCATAACTAAATCCCTGTCACCATTTATTAGTACCATCAATAATAATGAAATTAGTATTATTTAATAAAAAAAAATTGATTTTGTTTCTGCCTAAACGTCTTATCACTAGATCATAATATGCCCAAAATATCCATAATTGATTTCTCCTCCCCTCTTTTCCTCCATAAATCGCGATCCTTCACTATGTTCAGCCAGTCCTTATCCAAGGCATCTAATTCGTCGCCCCATTTTTTTTTTGGTCACCCTCTGTTCTGCTGACCAGTCCGTAGCCACTCCGAAATAAGATGTGCCCATCAATCTGGGTACATGAGAGACACATGCCCCGCCCAATACCATTTTAAGCTGGCAGCTTTCTTTCCCAAGTCAGTCAGTCCCGTTTTGGATATATATCCATCCATATTTTGTATGTTCAACGATAACTCCTCCGTCTGTTGACAGATTTTCAAAATGATTTTTGATGTAATGGGTATAATCCGAAGTTGGTCCCCGTTGTCACCAAAGTGGTGACCTGATGATGGCATCCATGAGGAATCGAGGAAACTCTTCAAAACTTATATGTACACATAGTGATTTCGCCTTTTTCTGAAGTAATCCAAGCATATGCTACCAAAAAGTAAGATTTTGCACCAAAGTATACCCTGGATCCAAAAGTACTGAACAGAACTCCTGACTCCTTATAGATACATGTTTGGGGATTTCGGCGATTATGTCAATTAAAGTAATCATCATCATCATCATCTCCACATCCTGGTGGAGGTGGTCCACCACCACCGACATCATCACCACCATCATCACATAATGATACATATATGCATGCACTACCTAACAATATTATAATTCTTCTATTTTTAACCATGACCATTGACCATCCAGAACCCCTGTAAATTACTGTATCTTCAGTGTAATTTATATGTAATATCTAGAGGAAAAGGGACTGTTAACCCTTACTGCAGGTTTATCAACCTATCAAGGATAACAGGACTTTACCCACAGTGACTGGATTGTATCTAAAAATTGTGCCTACAGTGGAATCATTTTAATAGGTAATATTTGACGTCTGTCAGTTTTATCTTCATAGTGAGGTGACCTGCTTAAAAATATTGATTAAAGTTAATGGACTTGAAACATATGTGAATTTTAAAAATCATCAGGCGAGTCCCTGTCCCATTAATATTTTCTTTCGTAAATTTAAGGAACAAAATAAGACAAGTAGGTACATAATTTAACAAAAAAAATTGCATTTATTCAGTTGAACTATCAGAACTGTTATTAGTATTGTCATCTTCATCACTGCTGTCAGCACTCAGAGATATTATTAATTCATTTTCAATAATATCGTCTATTCTCACATCTCGTTCAAAATCTTGTAAAATTATTTTCTTCTTGTATTTTTATAGTTAGTTAAAAGAATAATAAATATAATTATGTTTTATTATAATCACAACATGGTTATTAATTTAGGGTGATATTTCTTCACAAGTAATCATTGCATTCGATTCTACTTATCAGCTTTCGAATTTTAGAGTAACATCTAGGGATGTGATTGTGTTCAAAAAGAAAAAGGACGCAACATTGTAACAACCTTCAGTTCTTTAGATCAGAAATTGTTTATTATGTTTAGAATGGTTTATTATTAGTAATCGTAATTGAAAAAAGTTAAGCAATTGTGCAGTTCTAACAAAACGAAAAAATATTTTATTTTATGCCCGCCGTTACCAGGTTATGTTGTTGAATTTTGATGAATTGTCAAATGTTACCTATTAAAATGACTCCACTTTAGTTGTAAGTAAATTTGGTACGAACTACATCTGCTTTTTTGCAACAATAAATTATTATTATAATGATGATATAATAGGTACTTCTTATAGTATTTTACACCAACACGGATATCTTTATCTTTGAACATTACTTTCGTCGTTTATGGACCGATTTTCAAAATCCTTTTTTTAATGTAAAGGGTATAATCCGAAGTTGGTCCCGTTGTTACCAAAGTGGTGACCTGATGATGACATCCATGAAGAATCGAGGGAACTCCTCGAAATTTATATGGACACAGTGATTTTGACTTTTTCTGAAGTACCTAACCCAAGCATATGCTACCAAAAAGTAAGATTTGCACCAAGGTATATCCTGGACCCAAAAGCACTGAACAGAACTCCCCAGTCTTGAAATATACGCGTTTGGAAATTTCGATAATGTTTAAAAAACTGCAAGGATATGCCATTATGTAACTAACAGTAATCATCATCATCTTACATACAATACCTAACGGAAGCTTGGCGCCTATTCAATTATACATTCGATAGTTTATTTTAAAAGTAATTAAAATGTGTTAATAATAATATAACAAATACTAGCTTTTGCCCATGGCTTCGCCTGCGTGGAATAGTATTCTTGGAGAAAGAACTTCTACAGCAAATTACTCTATACACTGCAATATACTTCTGTTTACAATATTGAAAATGTTTTTAGGGTTTCGTACCCAATGGGTCAAAACTAGAGTCGGGACCCTATCACCTCGACGCGACGTGCGCGGCCGCTTGATATAATATGTTTTTCGCGCTTGAATATAAATTTTACGATATCTTCTTAATATAAGATATTAATTTAAACTGTATGGTTAAAGGGCTACTATAATGTGTATAAAATGCTTAAAGTGAGTAACGTATTTAATTTGATAATAATTAACTGTATCCATCTAAATAGCTTCTGAAAATACAATACATAATAAGTATCAACTGGGCACGTGTAAGCTAGTTTTATTAAGTAAACCGCTATGTCACTGCATTTTAAAACTGTAATATCTTCGAAAATATTCATCTAAATTACATGCTTTAAAGGGCAACATTGGTCTATATCAAATGCACAATGTATTTAAGGTACTTAATTGGCTAAGGATTAATGCTGTATTGCTTAATATCGCTTCGCAAATAAGCCATTATTTCTCGTAAAAAGTAAAGGATAAAAAATGGTTATTGTGGGTTTTATCCCTAAGAGAAAGACATAAACAATCGCGGACTTTTTTGTGGACCTATTTAAGGTGTACAATACTGTTGTACATTATTTTGATCTATCTCGTAGGGTTCAGCCAGCGTTAGCAATGTAAGCGCAAAAAAATGTGTTTATTTAGGACATTAAAAACCTCTAAAATTATTATCAGTGTTACTCTACTATATTATGCATGTTATTTACATATATAAACCTTCCTATTGAATCACTCGATCTATTAAAAAACCCGCATCAAAATCCGTTGCGTAGTTTTAAAGATCTAAGCATACATAGGGACAGACAAAAAGCGACTTTGTTTTATTATAATATTACTATGTAGTGATGACTAATAAGGGAGAAATTATTATTTTTAAACAAAAAATTAAACCGACTTCCAAAGTAAATAGTAAAAATACACAAAAAAGTATGAACCAAATCTTGTTTTCTAAATAATTCCCCTTTAAAATTCAGCTAAAATTTTAACTATTTCTCTAAACAACTTTCATAATTTTGAAGTCGGTACCAGCCAATTTAATTATTTATCAGGATTTGTTTGGGCGGTACCAGCTCAAACAATATCTTCAAAATAATGAAGATTGTGTAGAGAAATAGTTAAAATTTTAACCAAATTTAAAAGGGGAATTAATTTTTTATTTAAAAATAATATAATCCTAAAAAGTCTTTAGGAAGTACTGCAAAAAAGACTAGTACGCATGATTATTGAAATAATATATTTATATTAAGATAGTATGTATCTAGAATATATTTTTAATGCCCGTGATCAAAGCTTAAAAACGCCATCTATTAGCAAGTAGAATAATTTCTAATTTAACCTACACTAAGATACTTTTCTAGAACAATTATAATAAATTTAGTTTTTAATTACTTATTACACATTAGATGTAATGCCCTCCATAGCATCAGAACGCCTGTTTAAGTATTTTTACATGATAAGACAACATTTCATCATTTTCTTTCTTAAAAACTCGAAAAGTACAAAAAGTTATCGAAATCACAGAGGTGTGTACAGTACAAACGCTGACAGTATATTGATTTAGGCCAGAACAGGACCGAGTAGAAGTCACAGAATAGAAAAATATAGAAAATGGAAACACATAAGCTAACAATAACTCACAAGGAACAGGCTTAAATAATTCAAATTGTAGAACAGCAACACTAATTTACATTACTGTCACTGTTTTTAAATCGGAAAGTGTGGGTGTTACTGGCAGTAGTTTAACTCATCAATTTCAAATGTTTTTTTGAAATTGATGAAATTTTGCTAGCACTGCACTAAATTATCAGCACTCCAAACGAATAGTAGAATTTTAAGCTTCTCACTAATTAATTTTTGTTTCCACTTATTAAAAATGAAAATTTAATGTTTCTGGAAACTACCGCCGGCGACACCACACTTTTCGATTTAAAAACAGCTACATTTATGTAAACGAGTCTTGGTGTCCTACAGTTAGAATTTTTTGGCCTGTTCCTGTGAGTAGAGAGACTGTAAATTGTAAAATTGTAATTGTAAGGTCATGTGCTTCTATATTATACTATTTTTAACTTTTTACATATTTTTTACTAAAACTTTTCGTTTGTCTCATATCTGTTATGTTTTATGAGCCTTATCTAATAAAAGGGAGTTAAGTTATAGTAAAATTATGATAACACGTGGTGCTGACTGCTGACATCTGGGTCCAATATTTTGCAAATTTCAATTTATTAGCACTGGTGCTGGTAATTGGCAAAATGTTATGTATTATTCCAAACTACCTTTTTCCTGCGGCTCCGCCCGCGTAAATATAGTATTGGCTAACCCACGGGTATACTGTAGTTTTTAGGGATAAAAAGTAGCCTGTTTTATTCCAGAGCCTAATACTACTGCCATACCTAATTTCTTCGAAATCCGTTATGTAATTTTTGCGTCATAGGGTAACAAACATCCATCTATCCATCCATTCTTCTTCACAAATGTTCATATTTATAATAGTAGTAGGATTTTTTATTGTTAACCGTATTAATTTTCGAATTAATTTTTCGAATCCAAATCCTATCATGGTGCTGAAACTGCATTTGCTATGCATGCATTAGTATTGAAAATTGGTTCAAAAGCATGCTGATAGACAGATTAAAGTAACTGAAATCTGTGTATACTGTACTATTGTAATTAGATTAGGTGATGTCAAATAAAATAAGTATTAATTTAAAAATTTGAGTATGACACGTTTAATTATATGAAAGTGTTATTCTATGTGTTATGGAGTAGGCTAGTGTTTCTTTATCATCTATTTAGCTTTAACAGCAGTTAAGCCAAGAGAGTAATGTAAAATTGAAGATTTTCACTGATAATGTATATTATATTGTTGTATCTTTTATTGTATGTTTGTACTTATAGTAAGTATAATGATAATAGTGTGTTTATGAGGAGGCTAGTGCATACTCATCATCTTAGCTTCCACTAACGTTAAAGTGGGAACTTAGACAAACCCAAAGTGTAAGCTCTGCAAGAGGCTAACCGGGATGAGCTTTGTATAATGTTATATATAAGTCTTATATTGAACAGTAGGTTATGTAGTATGTAAATAAAACACTATACTCCCCGAGCTTTTCGCAGTAATATCAGGAACAAAATTTAAATCCACTTTGATTTTGCAAAGTTCGTTAGTCGTTGGCTGTCACTTTACAACATAATTTGTAAGTCCGCTAAAAAGTCCACTAGATTAAACCATTTTTTTTTTATTTTACACACTTAAGACTAGGTTTACACACATTAATATTAATTATTATCAATTTAATTATTTTTTAACAATTTTTTAATCGGGAGATACAATTTGATGTATTGTTATAAATGTTGCTACATAAAAAAAAAATTTTACTTTACAATTTTTGGCGGAACTGCTTCATTGATGAGCGTATTTCACCTTACTAAATTCAGACGTCCTAATTAGGATCCTAAAAATAATAGAAAGCTAATCAGAGTTTATTCAGTCAGAAGCCACACTTATTCCGATTTAGGATGCTAATTAGGATCCTAACTTCCTAAATGATTTCAATTACTAAATCATTTAGGACGACTGAATTAAGTGAGGTGGAATACGCGCTTAAGATCTTACTGATGTTATTGTTAGTGCCATTTTTATCGAAGGTTGTCGATTAAAAAATAAAATTTTAATAATTGGATTTTTTTCAGACAGCAATGGGAACTTCGGGTCTTTGGAGTTTTCAATGGAAAATTCTTTTAGCTCACTCTTAAGAGAGTGATGGACTCATATAATTTATTTGGCGATGATGGAAGCGGTATGTTGGAAGGACTTACAGATCTTGGTGGCAACGACAATTTTTCGGCTAATCCAGCGTCAGGAGTAGCTGGTGATAATAAAGATTCTACAGAAAATAGGTTAATTGATTTATATTTAGCTAGACACTAGTTTAAATTATACGAGGGTGAATCCAAATTTCTTAACTCGACTATAAAAAAGAGAGTGCGTTTACCACAGAATATTCACAATGAGAAAATGATTAAAGTATGTATATTATGTATTATTACTTAAAACTTAACGGAACGTGCCGGACTGTCAACATAATATAATCTGTGCATTCGGTATATTTCACTGATATGATGATGATGATAACATAGTTCAAACATAATATGTCAAGTTCAACGTCAAAGTCAAAGTTCAAAGTCAACTTTCTATTTTGTGTTTCTTACTGTGTTTTTTTTAGTTACAGACAATCTTTTAATACTAGTACTGTAGCCCAAGAAGGAACAATCCAAAAACTGGCTACGTTTGGGGCAGGTAGTGCTAGTGGAATTGCTAGCAACTCACAACCAGTGCCCAATCCAACACCAGGGCCTCCTGGGCCGGAATATCATGAATATGCCAGCTATCCTCCTCGTCCTAGATTACCACAACCCCCTCATGCATCAATACATTCATCTCATCACGTACATCCTTCTCATTCATATCCTGGCTACCATCCTGGTCCAGAAGGGATGTACTCTATGCCAGAACAAGGTATACACAATTTTTTTTAGAGTAAAATTATAAGTTTAACATGTCTGTAAAATATTTTTATTAAATACAATATTTTTTTAAGGAATTGCAGATATGGGAGTGTGGTCGGGTGGACCAGGACCTAATAGATATACGCCAATTGCGTCAAGCTATCGACATTCCTATGAACATCAACAAAAACTACACCAGTATCCACCTCAACAGGTAGGTATCGTTAATCTGGACATATTTGTTTTAAAATATTATAAAACTAATTGTGCCCACAAATTCGTTCCTGACCCCCGTGCAACAAAAGTTTTCGCAGCGTAAATTTTTTTGTATTTCTCATGATTTACACAAAATTTTACTTATTCTTGTATGTAATAAAATAACACAAAATGGACTAAATAACTATCTGAGTAATATCGTTCGGAAAACAAAATGAAGAATGTCCGAAAACCATAATAAAATAATGAAATAAAAATAAAATTATGAAATTAATTATCCCCTGAAATAAGTTTCTAAATTTGTGTGAATTATTTTTTTATAGACGTTACACTCCCAAACTGGGGGTGTTCTGTCGATAGAATTAAAATATTATCTTCTGTTAAAGCTCTTTGCCAAAATCCGAAACAGCTTGTATAATGATGTTCTGTTAAACTTTTACAGGGGCCAGCTTTAGGTGGACTTCAGCCGCAAAATGGAGCATATTTACCGAGACAACCCCATTTCACACAATCTCCAGCACAACAAATTTATGGTCAGCAACAACAGGTAAAGTATGTTTTTGATAAATTAAGAATTTCAAGTTGTTAAACTTGGCGCCGTCACAGTACTCACACTTACGCAATTTCATATACAATGTGTTAAAATATATAATATTAAAAATTCGAGCTCCTTTGGATTTTACAGTCGAGTCGGTTATTTCAAACATTATTTCCCGACTTTTTTCCGTCAATTATTCGCTGGCACCAATTGTTTTAGAAAATTCTAGACCACGCTGTATTTTAAAGCCACATAAACTTTTAATAATAAATTAATAAAATAGAAATGGGAACCGAAAAGCAAATGCAAAACGAAAAGGCTAACTTTATTCTTCAGACCTAAATTAGTATACTAGTATAGGAATTGATTTTTTGTGGGATAGAATGAAAAAGTTCGAAAATATCGAAAAAAAATATAAAAACTGACAGGGGGACAAGCACAGGAAAAAAAATTATGGACTCACAACTTTCACAGGTTAGGGTGCCCCAAAAAACAAATGACAAAAACTGTTAATAGGTATTAAAATCCTATTACTTATTATCACCAATGTAAAAGTTGTGAGGACGGAGGGATGGATGGTTGTTTGTTACTCTTTCACGCAAAAACTACTGACCTGATTTCGATTAAATTTGGTATGGTAGTAATTTAGGCTCTGGATTAAAACAAAGGCTACTTTTTATCCCCGAAAAAGTACAGTATTCCCGTGAGGTATTGTATTTACGCGGGCAGAGCCGCGGGAAAAATATAGTACATTATAGTCATACGATATACAATACATAATACTATATTATTATTTTAATAGTTTAATGTGATAAAATAAATCAATAATTCTTATATTATTTTTTACAGAATTATCCAAATTATGCTCAAATGCATCCACCGGCTGCTACAAGATTAAGCCAACATCCTACATATCACCAACAAATGGATGTAAATGCACATCAATATGGTTTGCCTCATAGCCAAGCTAGTCACACTTCATTGCAGCATCAAGCTCTTCAAAACATGCCTGGACATGCAGGAGGCCTCAGCTCCTCTATTCAAAGTCATCCAAACCCTCATCTACACCATGCTGGGGCTCCGCCCCTTCATCATGTTTCGCGTCAACCTCCAGGACCGCCGTCGTCTGTAGGATCTGCACATGGAATGCCGCCTCAAATTGCCTATGCCTCTTCACACCATAATGTCCCGATGAATTATCAACCTCATCATCCACTGGACGTTAATGTGGCTAATCAGTATAGTTCTGTAAAATCCGCTGGACTTGAGACAGGAAGTCCGCAATACAGACCGCCTTTTCCGCAGTTATCCCCTCAAATGTCACCGAGAGCTCAAGTTTCTCCAAGGCAGCAACCGCAATCTCAATCTCAACCTCAACTATCACCTAGACCAGTAATGTCTCCTGTAAAAGGGCCGAGTGCATCACCGCTTAGTACTCGCGCCTTGAACCAAACTGTAGTCTCATCTGGTCCTACTTCAGTATCAGCATCTTACCCGTCTCAAAATACTCTTCAGGCGTTGGAACAAATGGTACTACCTACTTCTGGCGAGTTCGCTTATCAACGTAACCCAGCCTCCCCAATAGTAGGGCACAACATAATCTCTTCTCCGTCTCAATGGAATCAAAATAAGATACCTACTCCTATTAGCAATGTTCATCATGAAAATAATGAACCTCCAAAACCATTAGATCCACCACATCCAATTTCAACTCAACCTAAGCACGATATAAAAGGTTCTACTTCAGTTCTAATAGCGGCTGCGGAAGTTAAAAGCAGTGAAAAAAAAGTGGAACCAGAAAGAATTGCTGAAGATGTTACAATATCTCAAAGACTTAATAATGCGCAAAATGTAATATCCATTACATCATCAAATACGACAACGATTCCATCGAGTTTATCTGTCTCGATAAGTAATCCTTTGATAGAACCTAAAAATAACGTATCAATTTCTTCACAACCGAATAAAGAACCATTAGATTCTGTTAGTAATATTAAAGATGAAAAAACTACCATTGCACCTATTAACAAAGAGTTAAAGTTAGATAATTTATCACAAAACGATATAACCAAAGCACAAGAATCGCCTAAGCCACAATTTACTACAGATTCTGGAAGAGCAAATATTGTTGAAACGACTAACGACCATCAGACTAGTGCTTCAAATATTTCTTCAGTTAATGTAACTCCAGATCAACCAAATTCAATGAAATATGATAGTGGTTCAGTTTCAAACATGTCTAGAAATCAAGGATATCAAACTCCTTCCTTTCAAAGTGTTTCAAATATGATGACTCAAGGTGTGTCTCCAAATATTTCTACAAGCATGCATGGAAACTTAAATACACATTTGTCACCTGGATTTCAAAGAGAACATACTTCAGCAAATGCAACAATACCAGCTATACAAAATACTATTACATCAACTCTTCAGCATACAAATATGACAAGTTCAGTATCGTCGAGTATGACACTCAGTTCACAGGCTAACATATCTAGCTTGGCACCTACAGTTCCAAATATAATGGGAAATGTACCGCCTTCCGTGCATAATGCACCTAATATACAAAATACAAATATACCTAATATCACAGTCGGAATGCCAATAAACTCAAACGTACATGTTCCTATGGGACCAAATCCTCCTGTGATTCCTAACGTACCATCGAATATTAACCCCAACATAATACTTATAGGATCAAATACCTTGCCACATCCAAGCATGTATGCTACTACACACCACCAAGAAAGAGCATCTTTGCAACAACAAATACAAGAAATATATTGCTTGCCTCCATCAAACGAAAATCAAGAAAAAGTAAGATGCTTGCAAGAGAGACTATCAATGCTCCAACAGCACGAAACAAATGACAAATGCAGTGGTGGACCAAATTGCTTGTTACAAAATCCTATTTATGGAGCTAAAATGGTTGAAAGTCCTCAAGTTACTAGTACAACTGGCAGAGGAAGGGGAAAGGGTCCAACAAAACCAAGAAAACCTCGTGTTAAAAAAGATAAAGGTATTCCTATTACTCAATCACTTGATCAATTGCCAGTATCAGAAGATTGTGTTACAGCTGGTACTGGTCTTTTAAATAATTCAGAAATAGATTTAGAAATAAATGAGGAATTAACCAATTTAGACAGTAGCGCCTTGTCAGTTGACGAATTAACTAGTGGAAAAGGTAAGAAACGAGGTCCACGTAAAACAAAAGAACGCAAACCCCGAACTCCTAAAAAACCCAATACTGATGGGGAGTCGGGAGAAAAACTAGTTAAGGAACGTAAAAAAAGAGAACCAAAAGATCCAAACGCACCTAAAAGAAAAAGAAACGCTAAAAAAGGAATACCAGAAATACAAGCTGACACTACAACTAACAATGATATATTAGAAAAAACTAGTACAGACAACAATTTAGGAGATGTAACTTTAACTACAAGTTTTATAGCTCAAACAGAAACAACACAAAATTCCTCCTTTAGTCAAGATACTACTTTAGATGACACTAATGTTACAGATTTTGACGATATCCCAGTATCAAAGATTGCCATAAAAGATTTAATGGAGGAAGCTGAAGCCAAAAAAGAATTTGATAAAGACGACGATATTGAGTTGTATGGACAGAAAAGAAAGAATTCGAGAAAAAGGTCAAGTGCTGGATCTAGTGGTAAAAGAATTGTAGTTAAGAGACCGCCTAGTGGTAAAAGAAAAAAAAGAGGTGGAATAGTTCCTGACTCCGATGGAGAACCAGATGATATGATGTCTACACCACCACCCTCTCCGCCGCCAGAAGGTGATGATAGTCTAAAAAGGCGCTCTGCTCGAAACACTCAACGCAAAAAGTATACTGATGACGTCATTTTGCGGTTATCTGATGATGAATATTCAATGGTTACGGCCAAACAAGAAAGAGATCTTGATGATTTATTATTGGATACTAAAGATGCCAGTAGATCAGAAGGTGTGCCTAAGCCAAATTTTATATACGTTAATACTACGGAAGAAGATTCTATGATTGTCCAACATGTTTTGGCAAGTCGTGTGAGCAAAAGAGAATTAAAACAGGAAGAAAAAGCTGTGGAACAATCATCAAAGATAGATGAAACCCTCATCTCATCTCAATCGAATAATCAGTCTTCAAGTAATGCTTCTACCGACAATATTAATGAAAAATATGATACCTTAGAAAGTGGGGCGGCTTCTACAAAGACAAGTGAAGAAACTAAAAAAATAGAAGAACCTGATAATAATGTTGATGAAAATTTATTAAAAACTAATATTGTTGAAAAAGATATAGAAAGTGATAAAAATCTTAAACTTGTTGTGGTTGATGTTGAAGAATATTACGTTAAATATAGGAATTTTTCGTATTTACATTGCGAGTGGAAAACAGAAGAAGAATTATATAAAGGGGATAAGAGAATTTATTCTAAAATAAAACGATTCAAACAAAAGCAGGCCCAGCAGATGAATTTTTTCGAGCTTCTCGACGATGAACCTTTTAATCCTGATTATATTGAAGCAGAAAGAATATTAGATATGTCAGAAAATCTAGATGCAACCAACAATACTTCTGTCAAGCATTATTTAGTAAAATGGAAGAGTCTACAATATGAAGATAGTACATGGGAGTTAGAAGAAAATATAGATGTTGACAAAATTAAACAATATAAAATATTTAACGAGATTCCACCAAAAGAAAAATGGAAATTTAAAAAGAGACCATCAGCTGATAACTGGACGCAGTTAAAAGAATCTCCTTTATATAAAGGTGGCAATACACTGAGACCCTATCAGCTCGAAGGCTTAAATTGGTTACTTTTTTCGTGGCACAATAATCGTAACTGTATTCTGGCCGACGAAATGGGATTAGGTAAAACTATTCAAAGTTTGACATTTGTTAATTCAGTTTGGGAATACGGTATAAGGGGTCCATTTCTTATCATAGCCCCTTTATCAACTATTCCTAACTGGCAAAGAGAATTTGAAGGGTGGACAGAGATGAATGTGGTGGTATATCATGGCTCACAACAAAGTAAAAGTATGATACATGAATATGAATTCTACTATAAAACAGACAAGGGTGAACCGATCAAAGATATAACAAAGTTTAATGTTTTGATTACGACGTTCGAAATAATTGTTACTGATTTTCAAGAACTTAAATCTTTTAATTGGCGCTTGTGTGTTATTGATGAAGCGCACCGATTGAAAAATCGCAATTGCAAATTACTCGAAGGTCTCCGGCAGTTGCATTTAGAACATAGAGTACTTTTATCTGGTACTCCTCTTCAAAACAATGTCAATGAACTATTCTCTTTACTAAACTTTTTAGAACCTTCCCAGTTTGCAAGTAGTGATGCTTTCTTAAACGAATTTGGTCAATTAAAGTCTGAATCTGAAGTACTTAAATTACAAGCTCTTTTAAAACCTATGATGTTGCGTCGATTAAAAGAAGACGTCGAAAAAACCCTAGCACCAAAAGAAGAAACTATAATAGAAGTAGAATTAACTAATATCCAAAAAAAATATTATAGGGCTATACTGGAACGAAACTTTAGCTTTTTACAAAAAGGTGCAGCGTCTGCGGCAAACATTCCTAATTTAATGAACACTATGATGGAACTGAGAAAATGTTGTATCCATCCGTATCTTTTGAATGGAGCAGAAGAGCAAATACAATTTGACTATAAACAAGCTAATGGCGAAGACAGAGAAGCATATTATAAAGCATTGATTCAATCTTCTGGGAAAATGGTTTTAGTTGACAAGTTGCTTCCTAAATTGAAAGCAGGTGGTCACCGGGTTTTAATTTTCAGTCAGATGGTTAGATGTCTAGATATTTTGGAAGATTATCTAATGTTTAGAAAATATCCATTTGAACGAATTGATGGACGAATTAGAGGAAACCTTAGGCAAGAAGCAATTGATAGATTTTCCAAACCGGATTCTGATAGATTTGTTTTCTTATTATGTACTAAGGCTGGTGGGCTCGGTATAAACTTAACAGCGGCAGATACTGTAATAATTTATGATAGTGACTGGAATCCACAAAATGATCTGCAAGCCCAAGCAAGATGTCACCGAATAGGTCAGCAAAAAATGGTCAAAATTTATAGATTAATATGTCGTAACACCTATGAAAGAGAGATGTTTGATAAAGCTTCTATGAAATTGGGATTAGACAAAGCTATTTTACAAAGCATGAACACTGCCCAGGGCAAAGAAGCTGGCTTGAAACAATTATCAAAAAAAGAAATAGAAGATTTATTAAAAAAAGGAGCATATGGTGCTGTAATGGACGAAGACAATGCTGGTGATAAATTTTGTGAAGAAGATATTGAGATGATTTTAGCACGCAGAACTCAAGTTATTCAAATGGAATCAGAAAAAGGATCTACCTTTTCTAAAGCTAGTTTTGCTGCGACTGATCAAAGATCTGACATAGACATTAGAGATCCTGATTTCTGGAATAAATGGGCAAAAAAAGCAGAAATTGACACATCAGAAAAAAAAGAAGATGTAGATTTAATTGTAACTGAACCGCGTAAAAGGACCGTAATAAAAAGATACGGTCATGATGATGGTCCAATGGAAATGTCAGACATGGAAGTAACGCCTGATTCTGATGATGACGAAGAAGGTAAATCATATTTTTTATATTATTTATTTTGTTCTATTGAGATAATTCGACAAAAAGGTAGGTATGGGCTTAGCATATAACCAGGTTTTGTAATTATCTCATAATTGTAGTTAATTTTATTTCCGTAACTTTTGTAATTAATTATAAGTTTTAAATAAGTTTCATCTTCACATTCCTTCCTGCCTCCGTAGCATGACCACCGTAGAAATGGTTTCTTTCTATGGAACAATATACATAGATATATAGTTCGTAGGAAGTAGGTAGTTCTTTTAGTTCTAGTAGTACTTTCATTGTTCGGTGAATCTCAATTTAATAAATGTTGTATTCGTTCGAAAACATGTTTTTAAATTCAGGTTCGTCAAAGTCGTCCAACGCTCGTAATAATTCCCAATTGTTCTGTGACTGCTATGTCTATTTCTTCAACTAGATAAGAGATCGCGCCATACTAAGCCGGTTTGACAGTTTATTTTTTTTCATTTTGATACTCTTCAGTAAACCTTATATGCGCAGTATTATTATTCCGTGATACATATTATTCACACTAACTAGGAAAAATGAATATTAGAGGATTGAAAATTAATAAATCAATATTGTTCATACAAAGTATTTTTATGCTTGCGGCATATTTAAAAAAGAATTGGTAGCTATTGCAGATATGTAGAAAAACGCCTACAAATAAATGGGTTGCTCAGGAAAAATTATAGGAACTACAATACCTTAATATAAATACATAATTGATCTACATCGACTTAACCTATAATCCTGTACATGTTGCCGGCGACTTTGTTATAAAATAAAATACATATTTCGTTACAAGTTGGTCTTGGGTTTTAAATAAAGTCCTTTGACTTTCGTACAATTTTGCGAAGGACTTAAGGGCTTCACAGACGTCGAAGATACTATGATATTTAATCTTAAGATGCCTGGATAAAAGTATTAAAGTATCTTAAGGTATCACATACGGCTAAGTAACGATGTTATATTCCGCTCAAATCATTCTCTCAGAGGCTCGACACTGATTATATACAGGTTGAATTATTATATAAATATTAATCAAAATCAGTCTGTTCGATTCTTGGCTAGGGAATTTTATTTATAAAAATCTAATGATGCAGTTTTAGTTTTTATCAATATAGCGCTCGCCACTCCTTTCAGCATTTTTAGGTATTCCTTAAAGTTTCGGATTTCGTCTACCATGCACACTTTTCATATATTAATTTAAACGACGCGAAAGCGACGTTCTCAACTACTCACTTTTGACGCTGCGCTCGAGTCCTTATTTTCCAATAATCCTGCTCTATCATCTACAAAAAAGTACTGACATAGTTTTTCGTAATCCTAACGGGTAAAAAGTTATTGAGCTTTAAATACTCGCAACAAAAGAAAAATTATAAGAAAAATAGTTTCAAAGTAACTTTTTAAAGGAATTGACAATAATTTTACTAGATAATTTATTTAATATAATAAATATAATTTTTTATGGATTTGAAATAATTTCAACTTTTTGAAAACTTTTTTGGTGACTGCATGTATTTATTTCAAAATTTACCAAACTCTAGACTGTTTATTATATAATTTACACATGTCTTTTGATGAAGTATTAACTGCGAATTATGAATATTTTTTCTTATTTAATTTTTTTAATAAATAGTTATTGGTAGATAGGTTATGAAAACCGGCCGTAAAAGATCAACATCGACATAAGCCAACCCCGCCAACAACCAATATATAATAACAAAAGGCTAATTGACCATTTCTTAGGGTTCCGTAGAATAGGTCTTTTAAAATAAAGGCAAGGTTTTATACATGACTTTTTTTTACAAAGTTGACCATTTTCGAGTAATTGGCCTCCAAAGTGGTTTATAAGTGGTTTCTAAACCTTAGGAGATAGAAACTTGTTTAGTAAAAACTCTTTAGGAATATAATTTTGAGCGAAATCGGACAATAACTTTTAAAGTAATTCAAAAAAAACCTATTGCGCGTTGATAATTACTGAACAGATTAGACATGTCCTGACATGCCCTTGGTAAGGTTATTGGTGTTAGAAATAATAAAACAGCTTATTAACTACATAAAGGCTATAAAAACAAATAAATTAAAGTCGCACATTTTAAAAACAAGAAAAAAAAGCAATTTTTCTAAAAAAAAGGTTTAAAAGTCCGAAATCTCTTACAATTACTAACTACAACCCCTTAAAGGGTCGACATCTATCTAACCTATAACGTATATAAAATTATTGCATTTATTTACAGGCATAAGTTTGAGAAGCAAGAGAAAGAAAGAAAAGTTAGGTAAGAAGGGTAAAAGATACGTATGCGACGATTATGTTCCTCGCCATGAAGGAGTTCCATTCGACGAAGAGGTTGTGTATGGTTCCTGGACTCGATCGGAATGTTTCAAAATCGAAAGGGGACTTCTTACTTTCGGGTACGTAATTCATTTTGATCGACGTATTATATAATTGTTGAATGCTCGCTGCCTTGGTTCTGCATATTACTATTATAGCTGGAAAGCAAATTTAGAGCAGGTGTTTGAGGCAAACCTTGTTCTATACTTCACATATTGTACCCTACACGAGACTGCAGGACTGGTTGATCAGAAGCAGGGTTAAGTCAAAAGTTGATATTTTCCCAAAAAATATCTTTGAGGCAATTTCGAAATATTATAGTTTAATGTTTAAGGAGTTGGGAAAAAAGCCTGTACGTGTGTGAGGCTTAGTTAGGGTGGTAATACTAATGATACCACAATACTTCTAATGTATCTTCTTTATTTACGTGTTATATGATTCACATTAGAGATACGCATAAGGCACACAAGCCTACATTAGACATAGCCTCCTGGCACAGAATACATAATAGTACAAGTACAGAAGACTTACTCCGAAGAGTCATTAAAGAAATAGGGACTCTTTCTACGATAGGTTATAGGTTCAATTTAGAATTCAGTTTTTCTGACGAAATCGGGGTTGTCTCCTTTTATAAAATAATTTAATCTCAATATTTAATTACAACTTTTTTCCTAGTACCGGTAGAGTAGTAGTAGTTTTTAGCGGCAGGGGCAGCGTCCACATGGTTTCAAAGTTGTAAAAAAAAAAACAATGACATGGACATGCCGAAGCGCGTCAAAATATAACATTGTTCATGCGCACACAAGTCTCTGATATAAAACATATTAATCTGGCGATTTGCGTGGTTCTATTAGCTACGCGGGAGGGGCGAAAAAAGCACAAGACTCGAGTGCGTCAGATTTTCATCAGTTCAGGGGGTGTTCAGTGAATCGCCGCAAGCTCACAGCAAGTTTTTGAAAATTACAAAAAGTAGTTCTTGTTATCTTACTGCACATAACTCCTCAGTTTTTAAAGATACACGTTTGGAAATTTCGGCATCTGTTAACGAACGTTTGTAATTTTTAAGTTGCTACGAATTTTCATACAATTGAGATGATTGCTATATATTGCTATAAAGATGCTTAAAATGCATAGAACTCTGTTAGTCTATGAGATCGGGCTGCGATTTTTTATATATGTGTAGACAAATTAAAACCAATTTTACAAATAACTTTTTTTATTAATTTATTAAAAATTAAAAAACAGTTACTAAATTGTTTATATTAGGCTTATTCAAAATATTACAACTGAATTACATGCTCCATTTATATCCCCATCGCTTAAATATAATAATAATCAATGGTTGTTATGTGCCAGTATTTCTTAATGATGTATTTTTTTGCAGAAATCAGGCCGTAAATATACGGATTTTAACGTTACACATCTCCGAATTTCATCTTATCTTTACAAAAGTGTAATAAAATACTTTTTCGAGTAATAAAACACGGGGTTTTGTCGATCAAATGTGACTATCTCTACAAAGATCTTTCTATTGCCGACACTTTAAAATGCCCATAATATATTGTCCAGCATATCTATATCGCATAGGGAATAATGGAATATTTTTTTTGCAGCGTGATTGATATGGTGCCCTTATAGCTTAAGATATGTTTGCCTAACATAGTGATGTAGTCTAAGCCATGTATAAAATATTGTTAACTTTCAAATTACATAATATAATATTTATTGTTTCTACATTACCTTTACCTATTTCAACAGGTGGGCTCGTTGGGAAGAAATCGTAGATAAGAATCAACTTAGAAAAGGTTGGACTTTACCAGTTATTGAGGATTGTGCACGGATCATAGTAAGTCTAAATTTTAAATAACTTTCGCAACTTTCTAACTTTTTTAACCGACTTTCAGAAAGGAGGGGGAGGAGGGTTATACGTTCGGGTGTATGTATTTTATTTTTATTTTCAACGATTACTCCGCCGTCTGTGGACCGATTTTTTACCAACTGATCATTTGAACTATAATAATGTTTTATATTATAATATATACTACATACATAACTTCATACATACATGATGACTTGCCATGCTAATACCGAGGAAGTATTGACTTTCGCTGAGTTCAACGTACAGATGAAATCCTGAAATCCTAAGAATCACAACCCATTTTATATATGATCTTAACATGTTATATTGATAAATGAAATGTTTCAGGCATTATATTGTTTACGCCACTACAAAGGTGATGAAAAAATAAGGAATTTTATTTGGGACTTAATCGAGCCTTGTGAAAATGGTGAAGTAACTATATCAAGGAATCATAGTGGTCTTCACAATCCAGTGCCAAGAGGGCGGAATGCTAAGAAGAAAAATAGACCAAAAGATATTCCTAAAAGTAGTGATACGCAAAAGTGGGAAGATCCCAATCATTGGAGCTCTACCGATAAATACGACTGTGAGGCGTATTTAGAGAATAGTTATAAAAAACATTTATTCCGACATGCCAACAAGTAAGTACATGTTCAAGTTAATATTGAAACTTATGTAAACTTTACCCTGTTTGATATATTTATACAGCAACTATTTTGAATTTATTACAGAGTGTTATTAAGAATTCGTATGATGTATTACATAAAACACGAAGTAATCGGAGATTACGCAACACGTATAGAGTCTGGAGCACATGCCAGGTATGAGCGTATGGTATTGTGATATTACTTATTACTAAATAGTTTTAATTTTAAGAAAAGGATACATAAGGAATGTACGCACGCAACGAAAAGAGTAAAACCACGTTTTGAACATGTGTGCGTAAGGCACTTGAGAAGCCGATACCGAAGCCGGTACCGACTGCAAAATTATGAAGATTGAGTAAAGAAATAGTTAAAAATTTTAGCCGAATTTAAAAGGGGAATTATTTAGAAAATAAGTTTTATTTCATACTTTTTTGTGCATTTTTACTTTGGAACTCGGTTTTAATTTTTTGTTTAAAAGTAATAATTTTTCTAAGTTTTATTTCATACTTTTTTGTGCATTTTTACTTTGGAACTCGGTTTTAATTTTTTGTTTAAAAGTAATAATTTTTCTCTTTTTAGTTCTATTTATTACCTATATTATTATTATGAACACATTTTAAGAAAGTTATAAATACAAAAAAGCCTCCGCTATTATTTGTTGGTATATCCCCAAATAAGCATTACCGATCTGCGGACCTAATAAACAATCACCAGTGATGATAATGATTAGATACTATATTATTAAATAATCATTATTATGTATTGTAAGTAGTCGGCGGCAAAAATGTAGCAGTAAGCATTAATTAATATATTATAGTGATGATGATGATCACGAATATAATTTTCGCAATAGCAAAATTTCAAATACATTGATATCGATCCACAAAACTGATGAATAGTTAGTACCTGTCATCATAATATGTCGGTGTTTCGTGTGTAGATGGTGGTGATGATGATGATGATTACTGTAAGTGCTATGATGGCATATGCTTGCAGTTCTTTAAACAACAACGGAATCCCTAAACATGTATCTATAAGGACGCAGGAGTTCTGTTTAGTACAAAAGGATCCAGGGTATACCTTGGTACAGAAGCTTACTTTTGGACATATAAGTTTCGAAGAGTTCCCTCGATTCCTCATGGATTCCATCATCAGATCACCACTTTGATGTCAAAAGGACCAATTTAGGATTATACCCTTTACATCAAAAAAAAATATTTTGAAAATCGGTCCACAGTCGGCGGAGTAATCGTTGAACATATATATATATATATATATATATACTGCCGAACGTATAACCGCCTCCTGTTTTGGAAGTCGGTTAAAAATTGCAACACTGATAGCTTGATGTTGGCATATTTTTTGTACCGAGAGAACCGCAAAGTCATATTTTAATTAATTAATTAAACTAACAAAATAGTAAAGTTAATTTTTTTTAATTTTTAACGTATTTACAACAACGTATGTTGTGTTCGTGACGTGTAAAGAGCCTTTTACACGGGTCGATTTTTGCCGTGCAGCGAGCCGTCTGATAAGTCGCCTCACCTCGCAGACTCGAAGCGACGTGATACGTTATGATTTTATCATAGAGGCTATAACGAATGATTTCAAAACTATGGATGGGCTATGACGTACATTTGACAGAAGAAACTTCATACAAGAAAAACCTACGCCATCTTGATTTCAGAAGATTTTGTCAATTACAATAAGCGGACTGAATATACTGCGGAAAGCAAAATATGTCAAAATGTCAAAACTCGACTGCCCCAAATAACCCTAAAAGTAGGCCAGTTTAAATGTGGACACTTTTTATTTCGACATGCCTCGTATAGACTAATATAATAAAGTGCAAAAATTTGTTACTTTATATGTTGGTTTGTATTGAATAAGTTTCGAAACGAGTGGTTTTGATTGATTTTGATGAAATGATTTGCGCAGATACGGCGTAGAACACGAGGCTCCTTGTTATCGCGGGAAAATATACTCCGTGGGATTTCTTTTTGCGCGCACGAACGGCAACTTTTAGTCTTAAGTATAAAAGTATAGGTATAGGTCCTATAGTATATTCATTTTTTTTTTTCCATTATTAAGGTACAAATTTGTATTATGATAATACGGTAGCGCGCGTCGGCGAGCGTTTTCGCACGTCTGCGTTTTTGTGGAGTAGACAGAGTAGACACTAGAACTATATAGCGTGTTAAATGTTTTGTGCTGTCAATGTTTTGTCAGAATAAATTTTTCAGAAAACAATAAATCGTCACCCCTATATCTATACAGATAAATAAAATTGAAGTGTCTGTTTGTAATTTAAAATGAACAACTTGTCACTTAATACATATGAAAGTATATTCGGTACTTACAATAAAATATATATATTTTTAAATTTTGTCTGTCCGTCTGTCTGTTTGTTCCGGCTAATCTCTGAAACGGCTGGACCTATTTTCACGGGACTTTCACTGGCAGGTAGCTGATGTTATAAGGTCTAACATCGGCTACTTTTATTTTAGGGTGTCGTTTAAAAAAATTGGGTTCCGTTTCCGTTAGTTCTATGCAAACGAAGTTGCGGGCATCAGCTAGTAAGTATATATTAATAAAGCGTAGATAGTAAAAACGCACGAGTACGATCGTGCTACCAAGTCTCAAAAATAGTTCCTAAAATTAATAGTACGGTTCCCGCAAGATTTGTGCGCCAGTGTGAGCTAAACCTTAGTCACCATTCTTCAAAAATGACATGATAAATTGTACAAAGTTCTTTGTCGTAATTGTCTTCTTAATCTAGAGATTTTATAAGATTCTCCTAAAACTGCAAATTTTTCAGATCTGCGATACAATCTATAAAACTCGAAAATTTTATTCTGATTCTGCTAAAACCTGGCCACACTGCCGGGCACAGTGCGGTGAAAGTCGAATGCTACCCAACTTTTCGACTTGGGGCTTTTAGTCACTGCGACCTCGCCGCGTTGCCATTTACACTGGCGATTTTCGCCGTGCTGCGGAATTCGTGCAGCTAGTCACCCTTGTAAATGCTACAAAAGTTGGGACTTGCGGCCTTATTCACTCGCGGCCTCGCCGAATTTGTATTTAAACTGTCGATATTCGCAGTGCGGCTGAAATCGTTCGGCTTAAGGCACCCGTGTAAATCCCCCATAAGCGGTACGACGTATTTGCTTTTTATTTGCTTTAGTGGTGACACCCAGATGTTCGATGTGCTCAATATTATGTTGTATATTATTTTTTAAACTGGGCATGGTAGCCGAAATCTGAAACTATAAGGAGTATCTTAAATGCGGATATGAGTTGCGAGCGCGGGTTTCGATAAAAACTGAAATTGTATAATTGAGATTTTCAAAAAAATTGATTTCCCTAGCCAGAAATCAAACCAATATATATTATTAAGGGGAAAAAACATACCCTCTTTTTTATTTCACCATTCGATAGTGTTACTAACGAGGAACAAATCCTGGAAATAATGAGAAAACTTAATTAATACAAACATGGCTTACGTGCTGTACATCAAATCTAAATAATAGGAAAGATGTAAATGTAATATACAAAGTTGTTCAAAATCAATTGCGGATACTTTAGGCATATCATCTACTGTTTATTACGAGGGCGGCACTGAAAATTTCGGGAATCAAGGAAGTGACACAACATTACTATTTAAAAATGTATTTATTGCTTTTCGAAGTATTCTCCGCGAAATTTGACACATTTTTCCATACGATGGAACCAATCATTGAAGCAACCATTCCATTCGGAAGTTGGGGTCTCCAAAATGGCCGTTTTGTAGGCGTCCACAGCTTCTTCAGGTGATGAAAATCTCTGACCACGCAATTTATTCTTTATTTTAGGGAAAGTATAGAAATCATTAGGGCTTAGGTCGGGGCTGTACGGCGGATGGTCTAATAATTCTATGATTTCTTGTTCTAAAAACTCTTTTGTTCTGTGCGCGGTGTGAGAACTCGCATTGTCGTGATGGAGGATGATGCGGCGGATGCAGTTCTCTTTACGGAGTTCAGAAACGACCCGTGGCAAACAAATGTTAGCATACCATTCTGCATTAACCGTTCTTTGTCCCTCAAGAGGAATAGTCGCAACATGGCCGGTTTTGGAGACAAACGTGGCCACCATTTTTTTTGCAACACTCCGTGAACGAACAATTTTTGTTGGCTTTAACTCATTTTCGAACACCCAAACTCGTGACTGGTTTTTTGTTTCGGGTTCGTACGCGTATATCCAGGATTCGTCACCTGATACGATGTTGTATACAGCATTTGAGGATCCTGCGTGGAATCTTTCGAGAGTTCTGACGCACCAAGTAACGCGAGCCGCTTTTTGCTCTTCACAGAGCAAATGCGGTATCCATCGGGAAAACAACTTTTTTACACCTAATTGTTCATGCAAGATTATTTGTATTTGACTCATGCCAATGTCGAAAGTTGCCTGAATTTCGCGGTATATCACATGTCGATCTTCCTCAATCAGCTTACGCACAGCATCAACGTTTTCTTGGGTGACTGCAGTTTTTGGACGACCTTGACGGGGATCATCACTGAGTTGAAATTCAGCAAACCAGCGATAAATTGTGGTTTTGGATGGGGCTTCATCACCAAATGCAGAAATCATCCGGCCAACACACTGTTTTTGTGTTAAACCACTTCGAAAGTCATAATAAATCATCGCTCTAGAATTTTCTCGAGTCAATTCCATTTTCTCAACGACTAAACAAGTTTGACAAGATCTTGTGACAAGACCGCGAGAATCTTTTTTTAAATCAATAAACGGTAATCGATTTTTAAAACCAAGGAGTTTAAATTAAAAAGATTTTAATATGACAGGAACAGTGGAAATATTCCTTAAATATTCCTTTGCTTCCTCCTAAAATCACCTGTTTCTGTGCTGTTAATAACCTCAGCGCCATAAAAAGCACAATGTAATTTTATTTAGTATAATTAATATTATTTATTTTTAATTATTTTTTCTGTCTTAACTCTACCCGCCTTACTAATAAAAATATTTAAACAGTGGATAATGTAACTGTTGTTAGTATTGTCATCTTCATCACTGCTGTCAGCACTCAGAGATATTATTAATTCATTTTCAATAATATTGTCTATTCTCACATCTCGTTCAAAATCTTGTAAAATTATTTTCTTTGTTTTCTCTACGACTTTTCTCCAGTCTTCTGTAGTGACTTCTGCACACGCAATTTGTATCAGAGTCATAATTTTAGCAGTACTGAAGGGTGGTTCAGTATTGTTCCGCGCTGCATGACCCTTTATTTGTGCCCAAATAAGCTCGATGGCGTTATACTCGTACTGGCAATGGTAGCGAGGCAATCGAATAACTTCGTGTCCATGCTCTAGGGCTAGTTCATCGATTACATAGCGGAGCTTGGACAGCTTAGTTGCTTTTACCAGATTTAACAACTCAACTTTTAATAAAGTTGGACTTGCATCCACACCATTTCTTACCAGCCACGAGACAATTTCTTGATTTTTATTTGCTTGAGTTGGTGGTTTATACACTTGCACAGAATGATACGGTTCATTGTCCATTATAATTTTCGATGGGTTTTCTAAGCTGACTAGCAGCTTCTCAAACCACTCTTTAAAAACCTCAAAAGTTCATTTCCTCATGGTAATCACTTGTAGTTTTAGAGGCGAATGCGAGAAGGCAGTCTGGAATAAAACCTTGAGAAGCTGATCCCGCGTGACATATAATAAGTCGGGCTCCTTTTCCCGATGGATCTTTTGAGGTGGAGGCCGCTGTATTATCGGTCCATGTACGCGAAACCGTATGGTTCGCATTCAACCATGTTTCTTCAATAAACAGGACATTGTCCCAATCTGTAATTTTATTTACTTGACGTAAGAATGTTACTCTCTTCAAAATAATATCGTAGCGTTCTAGCAGGATTTTCCGCTTGTCAGATTTTTTAAATCTAAAGCCAATCTATTTTAAAACATTTGATAGAAACGACTTACCGCCAAAAAATAAGCCTGCGTCTTTTAACGAACTCATTAGCTTTTTCCGTGTAGGATATTCTTTTCTCGAGTAATATCCATAAATGTGGTTGCGAATTGCAGCAGCATCAAAATTATCATGCCAACAATTTTCTTGTCCCTCTTTCTTTTTTTCGGTGTACGTAAAGTATTATCTTCTGAGCCTGATGGTCCGTATTTCTCTTTCAGAATTTGAGTTACTGTCCTCTTACCTATTCCCAATGCTTCGGCGACGCTTTCTCTCGGTTGTGTCAATGGTAAAAGAGGCCCATCGTTAACTGATTCACGTTCTTAATAATTGTAGAATTTCATCACTAGTTCGCGAGATTGACTGTTTAGCGTTTTCCCCCGTTTCGACATGGTAAGACTGTAATGTTGTTCTTGTTCACTAATCGTTAAGCAATCGGAGTCCAAATTATAGCCAGGTAAACGTAGTCAGAAGATCAGTCCAATAAAAAAGCCGGGTCAGAAGAAAATAACAGAGAGCACACCAAAAACGCACAGTCACTTCTCACAACGACAAAAGACTGCGTCATGTAATGGCGACATGACATGGCGTTATCGACAGGCACTGGTGTTGTCAGCAACATCCCACTAAATTGTACCTAACATCAATGATTTTTATATTTAGTTAAAAGAATAATAAATATAATTATATTTTATTATAATCACAACGTGGTTATTAATTGATGGTGATATTTCTTCACAAGTAATCATTGCATTCGATTCTACTTATCAGCTTTCGAATTTTAGAGTAACATCCCTAGTGTTCAAAAAGAAAAAGGGTTAACTGACGCAACATTGTAACGACGTTCAGTTCTTTAGATCAGAAATTGTTTATTATGTTTAGAATGGTTTATTAGTGAAAGCAAATCGAAAAATTACTCGTATATGTTATTATTACAATAAATATGTAATCGTAATTGAAAAAAGTTAAGCAATTGTGCAGTTCTAACAAAACGAAAAAATATATTATTTTATGCCCGCCGTTACAAGGTTACGTTGTTGAACTTTGATGAATTGTCAAATGTTACCTATTAAAATGACTCCACTTTATGTACAAAATTTTAGGCTTAACGCGATTTACGCCATATAAGACGCCAGGAGCGTCTCCTGCTCATGTTTTTTCGAAACATTACACAGAAAACATGAAACAAAAACATTTGTTTTTCTACACAAGCTGTTTTGATTTTGTGTAGACAAGATCATGAGTTCCGATGAGGAAGACGAAAGCACTCGCAGTTTTAGCGATTGCAGAATATGTAGAATCTAGGGGAAAACACAGGGGGTCTAAAAAGGCCACTTTAGGTGTTTCATATATTTTTTCAACTCTACTATTATGTGCGCCATTTTACGCATTTCTATTGATAACTGTTAAAATTGGTGTTTTCTAATATGATGAAATTTTACCATTTCACGATTTTTGTATGGAAAAAAATATATGAAACATCTACAGTGGCCTTTTTAGACCCCCAGGTTTCGAGTTAGGCCATATTTACTGACCCGTAATTTTAGTATTTATCAGGAGTTACGAATAGAAGAACTATTTGCCATTGATAAATAATTTCTTCTGTATTCCGTAAACACGCGCAGGAGACGCGTCTTGGGGTGTACAGTTTTTACGGTTTTAATGAGCTTCCGACCCCAACGCAAGACACTTTGGCGTTTTCTCCAGTTCTTCTGTATTAAAGTATTAGTTTTTTTTTATCAAAAAACTTTATTGTTAGCAAGAGAAAAATGTGGCTCTTTAAACTTAGATATTGACTCTTCCGACTCAAAAGGTTGCTGACCCCTGCCCTATAAGTAAAGACATTAGAAGAAAAAAATACAAAAATCTGAAATAGCAAAGCTTATAAGGGAAATATTTGCTTAGCACTTTAGGTATGCGAGTGCCGCGCGGTGTAGACAGCGCTCCGCCCCGCCTGTGGTGGGACTCCGAGTGCGACGTGTCGCTTCTGGTCGGCACATACAAACACGGCTACGAGAACTATCTAGCTATGCGCTCGGACCCGCAACTGTGCTACGTCGACAAGCTCGGTCCTCCCGATGATGCTGAGTGCACCGATATTAAGTAAGTTAAATAGGCTTTTTACACACATTTATTTTTCGAAACAATATACAATAAATCTACGCACAGAAGTGTATTTTGTTTTTTTTTTTTTCATCCACTTGAATGTATCACCAGTCCAATGCTAGTGGATAACAAAGTGTAAGTATACAGTAATAATACATTTGCAGAAGCGAAGAAAGGAAGGTGCTAGGGAGCGTGGTGGGCGACGAGGAGTGTACGGATGACGTGTCGAGCGGCGCGGGGGCCACCTCCCCCGGCGCCTCGCCGCGGGCCTCGCCGCGCCCCGACGATGACCACGCGCCCGCACATCACTGGCCATCGATGCAGGTATATACTATATTATGCTTACGCACCTAACGGCAGCTCTATTTTAATAATATTATATAATATTTTCATAAAATTTATCATAAAAATATTTCTGAATCAAGATATTATTACTATGATACAAAATAAAATCAAGGATCTTTATTACATATTTAACAACTTTTACGTAAATTTAAAATATTTGACAGCAAGCAATGGAAAACGGAACGTCAAAGAAACGTCAACATGGCCGAATTTCTATAGAATTTTTCTAATTTTAAATATTTTTTACGAAAACTACGGATCTTATTTTGAAAAATTGCAAAATTCATTCGCAATTAGAAGAACTTTCAGTTGTAAAATTACCACAAACCTGCTAATAGGGTAAATGTGGGGCATGATTCTAAATTTTAGTACTCCATTTCATGGATTTACTACGTTCTATCAAACATCCTCTGTAATATTAATAAAAAAATATTTTCTAGGATCTCAATACTCGTCTGCGTCGTCTTATAACAGCCTACCAGCGAAATTACAAGCGGGAAGAACTAAAAATGCAACAGAAAGCTAAGGTTTGTATGTTAAAAATCCGTTTATTTAGTGAGTTACTGATATGTATTAAGTTTCCAGTTCTTTTACTAAATACATTTCTTAATTTCTTCATATACACATACTTTTTAGTATAAAAACAGTTCAATGTTGAAATTCCTCCAATTTCAGGGATCCCTTAACGGATTCAATGAACTGTTTTAATAGGCCGCTTTTGTTTTAGATGGAAAGACGTGAGCGCATGGATCAATTGGCTCGAGACGAAGTGTCACAGTGGCGATGGACACGAGCCGATGAAGAAGCTTTTCGTCGGACCGTCGCCTCTTATGGCGTAGAATTTGACCCAGCCACGAAGAGTTTACGATGGAGTAGATTTAGGTCACTCGCACGATTGGATTCTAAAAGTGATGATGCATTGACTGACTATTTAAAGGCTTTTATGGCGATGTGTAAGCGTCAATGTAGTCTATCTGTTGGTGAAGCAGAGTTGCCAACGAGAGCAGATTTAAAACCAGAGCCAATCGGTGAAGAGAGGGCCATTGCGACATTAGAGAGGTAGGATAAAATATATCTCGTATATTATTTCAATGTTTTGACAATATGAAATGTATTTACGGTAAAAACGCATGTGCTACGATAATATTATATTCATATATTTTACACCAATATACTGTGTGATTTTTTATTCCGATTCAAAGGAATCAGGCCATAAAAAAATAGAGTACTATCAAAGAATCATAGCTGACATTCGCTGGTGCTCGAGCTGTCATTTGTAGAGTGTCGACTTACATACATACTAAGTTTACTTTTTGTCTAACTTGGTAAATAATTTATTTTACTACATCGCACTACTAATTCCTAATTATTATTTACTTATTTATACATTACAAAAGTATTTCAGTAAAAATATTGAATTTACAAATAATTATCACCCTATGACGTTGTGCGTTGGATCTTACATTGCATTGGTGCGCGGCGCGTAAGACGGCGCCTCGTCGCTCGTGCAGTCGGGTGACCTAAATTCTTGATCTTTTTAAGATTTTCCAACTTTGAAATACTTGAGCTTTGACACAAATGCTTTCGAATATAATATAATCAACTTTAAAAAAACATACCCTGTTTCTTTCGAAACGGACTAAAAAATCTCATAGTATTAGGTCTTTCAAATATCATTGTGAGCGTAACTAATCACGCTAAAGTTTGTTAACCTCGAAGTTCGGTCAGGTACGTTGAATAAATGTTTTTATTTTTATTATTACGTCTATGTTTATAGCGTGTCATTTTGCCGAAAAACGTTGGAACGAAAATTTGGCCGTTGAATATCTGTTGGGTAAATTCGAATTTCGGCTTAGTGAGTTTACTCTCGAACTAAACGTGTTCCTTTTAATTTCCCATTGCTTCAGCGTATTAATGGAACAATGTAATATTATGCAATAGGATGTACCTAACTCCCAATTACATTTCTTTATTGTATTTTTAATACGATTTTTTAAATTAAAATTGCCGCACGGCAGCACTTGGTAATATATGAAAATATATGACAAAGTCGCATTCTAACTCTTAATTTAATTACAACAAGAAAACTTCACGAAAATTTAATAATTGAATATTAGGTCCTTACATATGAAATTGGCGTTTTGTCGTACTGGCCACTTTGATCTCAAATATGTCTTCTTTGGTTAGGAATTCCAATTTCAAATTTATACAGCTGATGCATTCTCTCATGCAGTTGTGTTTCGAAAACCGTAATTCATTTGTTTTTTCCTCTTGGCTTTTTCTTTGCGTGACTCTGTTTACAAAATAGAAAACTTGAAATATCGTATTATTTTCGAGAACGAGTTCCACCGTGGCACCTGTGCTGCAGAAACAGCTCGTAGGATTAATGATGTATATGGCGACGGTGTCGCAAAATGAAAACACAGTGCGTTTTTGGTTCCAACGTTTTCGACCTGCAAAACAAGGCACGTGGACGGCCGGAGACCAAAGTTGATAATGAAGAATTAAAGGCTATTGTGGAAGCGGATCCATCGCAAACCACGTCCGAGTTAGCTGCAGGCTGCGGTGTTAGTGATAAAACTGTTTTAATCCACTTGAAGCAAATTGGGAAGGTGAAAAAGCTTAAAAGGCGGGTACCTCATGAATTGTGTGCAGCAACCCGACAAACGCGCGTCGACTGTTGCGTTACATTACTCAACCGGCACAATAATGAAATCGATTTTAAATCGAACCATTGCCTATGATGAAAAGTGGACCCTGTACGATAATCGGAGACGCTCATCGCAAAGGTGAACCCTGGCGAACCAGCCAAAGCCTGACCCAAACGAAAATTGACTCAAAAAATGTTACTTTTGAGCGTTTGGTGGACTAGTGCCGGTATCGTTCACTATAGCTTTCTTAAATCTGGCCAGACGATTACGGCAGATGTCTATTACCAGGAACTGCCTAACATGATGGAAAAGCTAGCTTCTAAACAACCGAGGTTGGTCATTCGCTCTAGGCCACTGCTGCTTCAGGACAAAGCTAGACCACACACTGCACAACATACGGCTACCAAATTAGAGGAGCTTCAATTGGAACGTCTAAGACATCCACCGTACTCCCCGGACCTTGCTCCAATAGATTACTACTTTTTTCGAAATTTGGATAACTTCTTGCAAGGGAAAAAATTCAACTCCGATGGGGCAGTCCAAAGCGCCTTCAAAGATTTTATTAATTCCTGACCGAATGGTATTTTCAGTAAAGGAATCAATGAACTACCTATGAGATGGAAAAAGTCCATAGATAGCAATGGTATATACTTTGATTAAATAAATATATTATGTTTAAAAAAATCGACTTTATGTTCCTCCTTTACTAAACGCCAATTTCATATGTAATGACCTAATATATGTATGGCGTGCCGCGTGAGTATACATAATATGTTCAGTAAGACGTTATAGCTTGAGAGCTTCTATCAAATTTAGAGCATGTGTTTGAGGCATTTGAAACCTTGGCCTATCTATACTTCTCCTATGGTACCCCAATACGAGACTGCAGGACTGGCTTTCAAATTACCTCAAACATATTTTTGGAAAAAAAAAACACTTAAAAATTTGAATATTGACTCAGCTTCTATTCTGACCAGCCAGTTCTGCAGGCTCGTATTGGGGTACAATAGGAGAAGTATAGGACAAGATTTCAGCTTGGGTTAATAACCTGCATTAAATTTGCTAGTAGCTCTTGGGCTATTACGTTTTATTTTATATACAATATTGTTGTAGAAATTCCATTCTAATGTAGGATCTATTGTTGTAGAATTGATTTGCTGCGTGTATTACGGGAAGAAGTAGCGCCTCATCCGTCGCTCGATTCCCGTCTGGCCCTTTGCGAACGTTCTTTCGATATGCCACCTTGGTGGCAACCGGCCCGTCATGACAAGCTTCTCATTTTAGGAGTCTGCAAGTAAGTATAATAAACACACTAGTACCCCTCACACGGAAAGTTTTTACCGACGGGTAACAGCACGCTCCGTTCCAACCTTCGCTCCGAAACGAACATGTAGATGCGCTGGTCTGACAGTCCGATCTGGCATGGCGATGCGAGTGATTTTTCCAGTTTTATCCGCGCATTACGTGTGAAGGCAAAATAAAACATATCGGTTTGGAGCATTAATTTACTACTGACAGCAAACCTTTTAAAATTATTAACGTTCCACGCGCTAGCAAAAACTGCGGTGTAAGTTCTTGAGATCACATTTACACGCTCTGTTTGGGAGCGTTCGCCTAAATATTGCAGATCCGTCCGCAGTCCAAACTGTGACGTGCTAATAACGATTAAAAAGTATTTTAATCGTTATTAGCACGTCAGTTTTATCCGCAGTCCAAGCCACATATGCATACGCGGTTTGAAACGCAGTCTCAGATGCGCGGTCCAAACTGTAGGTGTTATGTGTTGAGGCTAATTGTGTGGAGGCTAGTAAACTATATTCACTTCAAGAATGCAGTAACCCATGAATGCAAATGTCAAATGGCTTACATCAATTGGTGTGTGTGAACAAGGCTTAAGCGTCACGACATTCAGCGACATTCGCACTGATAACTCCTGCATTCTTAACGCGAATATAGTATACTGATGAACCGCATGTATTACAACACTAAACAGGAATTTTGGTTCTGAGTTCTTAATACCAAATTTTATTTTTTGTACTTAATAAATAAAGTAAATATTAAAGTTTCCTCTTGTACCTATGAGAACGAAATTTCAAATATCTATTATTTAATATATATTAATTTTTAAAATACGGAATTGGTTCGTTGGTGTTAGCGCAAATATTTGGGTCCATTGGGCATTATAAACATTAAAAAAAATTATTGTATAAATTTTTTTTTATAAAAATTCATAATTTCACCTATGCAATAAGATAGTAAAAAAAAATTTTTTTTAATCTCAAAATAGTCTATATTTTGTTTATAATTTCTTAACAAATGACGTAATTTTTTTTCCAATGTTAATTAATACTGATATATATTAGATGCGAAAACAGCAATAATAAGATATTACCAAAAAAAATTTTTTTTGATAACATTTATTAGAAATTTCATTTTTACTTAATTAAAAAAAATTACAATTAACAAAATAATAAACTTTAATAATTTTTTTTTTGCATAACTTTATTAAATACCTAAATAAAAAGAGCTCCACGAAGCGAAAAATTTATAGACCAATTATTTAAACTTTTATGCCGTAATTTTTAAAAACAGAGATTGGAAATAAATTAGTTAATTAACAATGGTGTAACTTTTTGAAAAATCTACAAATTTTTTTTTTTTTTTTCACCGAGGTTTTTTTCGTTCAAGTGTCTAGATTACACCATAATTTATTCAAATTTTTAAATTGTTATTTAATATTTAAAAAAATATTTTAGGTGATATACCGGCTTTTTAGACGGCGCGTCTATGCCGTAACGCCCTCGCGGAGCCCTATTTCCTGCGTTAAAAAAAAAAAAATATATAGATAGAGTTCCGGGAGTTAGGACTTTTTTATTGGAAATTTCCTCCTCTTTCAGGATCTTTTTTCATAATTCCTTAAATATCATTATTTTAAAAGTTATTAACGAAAAACTAAATACCTTTTTTTATCTTATTTTGTTAATAACAATCGCAATTTTTTATGTGCTAATATACCCTTAAAAAACATTTTTCTAGACGTCATTTCGAATCGAATGAGCTATCGCACATATTTTTATGAGCTTTATTTCTATTTAACACGTTTTTGAACTTGTTGACTAGACTGAAATGTCTTCAAAAATTTGCGTGTGTTCTCAAAACACAAACAAGCCGTTTCTCTATAATATAATATTAAGTTTTAGCCTAAGTACCCAAAGAAGTACATCTTATACTAACGAGATAATCTTGTATATGTGTCACCGTAAAATTGTAAATACCGTTAGATTGCAACATAACTAGCGAGATTATAAAATGTCGAAAGATTTTGAAATAAACATTCTGCTTACAATTTTACGCATTATTTTTCGTTATATTATAATATAACGAACTGAAACTCGTCAAATCGTAAAACGGAACGCAACTAGCACGCTGATTGGTTGAACGGTGAACGGCATATGCCCCCATATTTGTATGTTTATTAATTATTAACAAATGTAAGCAAACAGTATTTTAGTGATTTTAAATTGATTTCGTACTTATCTATAAAATTGTCGTGGAAGTAAATTAAATCTGTTATTAGCCAAAGAAGTGCACTGCAGTTTGAATGATAAATTAGTAATAAGTGTTAGTCACCGAACATAGCCTAAATTGAAATATATTATCCTGTGTTCTAATATTTTCATGTGATTTAACTTAATAAATGTGATTTTGATGTTATAATAGTTAACAACATTCGATAACAAATGGATAAGCAA
This sequence comes from Phengaris alcon alcon, assembly GCA_037179445.1. Taxonomy (NCBI): domain Eukaryota; kingdom Metazoa; phylum Arthropoda; class Insecta; order Lepidoptera; family Lycaenidae; genus Phengaris; species Phengaris alcon. The sequence continues at coordinate 1,036,350 of JAYRCH010000435.1, read as the reverse complement.
ACAAATATGGCGGTGCGGGGGCATATGCCGTTCAACCAATCAGCGCGGGATTTGCGTCCCATTTTACAATTTAACGAGTTTCAGTTCGTTATATTATAATATAACGAAAAATAATGCGTAAAATTGTAAGCAGAATGTTTATTTGACAATCTATCGACAGTTTATAATCTCGCTTGTTATATTACAATCTAACGGTATTTACAATTTTACGGTGACATATATAATCGTAATCTAGGGAACGCTGCAATTATTTACATGAAATTTAGTATGCAGGTAGTTTTGCGGGAGAAAAATCAGTCTAGCTAGGTTTTATCCCTGGAAACTGCGCATTTTTAAGTTTTATTTAACAAAACGTTACAGGTTTGGCTATTTATCTATAAATAATCACTGAGGCGACGACACTAAAATTGATATTTTTTTTAGTATTTTAATATAGTGGAAATATAGTAATAAGTTTCGTATTGTTGCGTTTTGAGCTTTTGAGTGCTTTCACAAATAGTTTTAATTACAACAGCAACTGCTTTAATTATAATTACAAAATCCGGCTCACAAAACTTGAAAAAAATATTTTAGTCTACGGCTGTCGTAAAGGAATAGCAGCTATTCTTATGTACGCTTCTATTGTAATTGTATAGTAAGCAGACGAACTTGGAGCTCTTGAAGTGCTCAATGCTCATGTTATGCGTGTCATAATATTATGGTACCTGAGCTGGACGGACTGGAAAGTATCAAGATCGTAATATTGCTCCACCTGGATAATTTCTTGACGACATTTTAATTTTTATAGAAGACGAATAAACCATATACCTAACACATTAAAATTTTTCTGTTTTCTGTTTCTTATAAATCTATTCCTGTTATATCTTTATTGTTTATTAGTTATTATAATAATCATTAATAATAATCTATTATGACTTTCATGCTTTCTCCACCTATAAGAGTTATAAAGTGTAATACTGTGTTAAAAAGTTTCTTTCGTGGGTATTGAAACATAACCTCACTTTCACTAAACAACTCATAACTTTATTCTCAGATTACCAAAAGTTACAGAATTTTCCAGACGGCTCTCATTAATCTAAATCTATTTATATATACCATTTTTATCTCATTACATTATTAGACCAAGTATGTATAAAATGGTTACCATGTCCTTTAAATTTATTAATAGAAATTTATCATTCTATTAATAAATTTAAAAAATTAGTTAAAGAACGTTTGTGTGCCAAAGCTTTTTATAAAGTTAATGATTTTGTTAATGATTGCACACCTTGGGAATAAGATGCCCGCCCTCCTGCAAGGCTGTCTCTATGTACTTGTGTACTTTTGACTTTTATTGTATTTAAGCTTACAATGTAAAATTTCTGTAAAAAAACAATTTTCTATCTTTTTGCTAAAAGATGGCCCCGAGCGAATTTTTTACGCCGGCTCTTCTCTTTTCCGTTGACTTTCCGAAAAAAGTCGGTTAAGTTTCATTTGGAAATAATAAAAATATATTTTCATTGAAATTTGGCACGCCGGTAGTCTATAGCCTGGATGAAAACATAGGATTATTTTTATCCTGAAAAAAAAACTGTTTTCGCAGCATAGACAGATTTCTTTTTGTGCGAATGAAGTTGCGGGAAACATCTAGTATGACATATTTTATGAAAAATCTTAATGAGTTTGAAAATGATTTCCATAAACAATTACTGGGAACAAACAGTTGGCGGGAATAGGGGGTGTAGGTATTGTGCCAGCTGCACCAGTGTCACCAATTATTTCTTCTGTACCCACAAGTGAAAATGAAAGCTGATGAATGAAATGAGGATTTCTTGTGTTTCCATCATACATGCAAATATTAAAAGTACGAAAAAGATAAGGTTAAAAGTAAGTGGTGATCAGAACATTGTTATATAGAAAATATTAACGAAAATTGTATAGCCAGTTTTATTGTACACGCTAAAAAGGGTTTAAATGTGACTTTTTATCTATATTATTAATTTTTTAGCCCTGACCAGTCTAAAAAAGTTTCTGTTTCTAATAAGTATATAATTTTCAAAACTATTTTTCCACGATGCTCCACCTGTTTCGAATTTGATTTTATTACCAGTGGTATTGGTGATCACTAGCTTTCTATTAATGTAAGTTGCAGGTGCTAATACAGCTAAAGTTAGTCAGAAAAAAAAAACAAAAATATATTTTCTTTTTTTTATGGCCCCCCCATAAGTTATAGCCGACTCGAAAAGGGTTCAAAATGTAGCTTTTTTGTATGTTCTTCAAATAATGTCTTCAAATTTTTGGCTATTTCTTAAGAATTTTGAAATATATTTTTTTAATTTTTTTATCAATGCGGGATACATATTTTCTTTTTAAGATAGTTCTAAAACTATGCAAGCGAGATTCATGGTAGCTCAATCAGGCATTTGTTTAATAGTAGTCTTTCGAATTAACCGATAAAAAGACGATGTCCGATTTTTGGGTGAGATTGAACACTATGCGTTGCACAGAAATAGGCTAGATGGCAAAAAAAATATGTATAAATGAATAGTACTCTTAAATATGACTAACTTCTCAGAAGAAACAGTATATCAAAAGTCAATATTTTCAAAGGTACAGCGATTTGTATACAAAATTTCGCAAGTCTCATGAAAACGCTCCATACTAAAGTCGTACCTAGCTGTGACGTCACGCCTAGGTTAAAGTGTATGAAGTATACGGCCGCAGGAACATATTTGTAAATATCTCCGATATTTGTGCGTTTAAGTTATATGATGTATAGTGTATATGATGTACGTAAACTAATGATATAGGTTTTGTTTACTAATTTAGCAAAAAAAATTTAAACTTTATACTTTATAGATGCCTGTAATTACTGAACAACTACACATAAAAAATTTTTTTACATTTACCAAGTAGGCTCAATATATAGGAGTATATTAATGAAACTAAATACTACATCCTTTTACATACATACTTTTGTGTAATACATATACGAACGCTAAGAGAAAGACGGACGGACTCACAAATGTGTGAGTTAGAGCCGACAGAAACAAGTCATATCTCCGATTTTTAATTTTTTTTAAATATTTAAATGATATATTTTTTATATTCCAAATCAATGGCTAACACAAAATTATTGCCGAATGTTTTTGTTTCAGGCATTGGCACTAAAAACGAATTTTTCAGACTTATAGAATAGTATTTCGTAGTTTATTCTATTTCTGCTCAGCCAAAAATCACAGGCGAAAGAGCACACATTTTTTTTATTCTATTTCATTTTAAGGATCTTTATAAAAAATGAACATGTCGGTCCATGTGAGTATACACGTTATAAGAGCGAGATAGGTATATTATTATGGTTTGCAATTTTGCACAGACTCAGTGGCGTGGGGTTCCTCTAACTCCATTACTATCGGCTTCAGTTACCACTTACTTTTTGAAGACCCTCATCCTATGTCTACCTATTATACAGACTAGGGCTTCCCTATGAAGGAGAATCCTTCGCTACTGGTAAAGGTTACGTAGATTTTAATAAATTCTAAGTTTATTGTTGTACCTACTAGGAGTTCAAAAATTATATACTGAATCCAGCCGCATCTCCAGGACACCTAGATAAATCCCATAGCTATTGCAATTTTGCAGATAAATAAGCGTATTATATTTTATTAATGTAACGCCTGAACAAAAACATAAGACATTATTTTGGTGTTAGCCATTGATTTAGAATATAAAAAATATATAATTTAATTATTTGAAAAAAACAAGAATCTGAAATGTCTCGTTTCTGTCGGGTCTGGATTTTTTATTATATGGGGCGTGACCGTTCATCTTTCTAATTTTCATCCATGTCAGGTGGCTGATTATTTTAAGAATAGAAATACATTTTTTACAGATACTAATTCAAACAAAATAACTATAAAAAGTCTTTTAGTCATTAAACAAAATTGATCAAAGTTGTTCAGGTCAGAATGGGGACCGGCAAATCGCCATACATTTACTGTCTGATAATTAAAATACGTGGCCACAAAACTTATTTATTGTAAAGTTTACTTTATTAACATAGAAACAAAAAAAGCTATAATATTTATACATCAAACTCGGGGGATAACTTATTTATTGTAAAGTTTACTTTATTAACATAGAAACAAAAAAAGCTATAATATTTATACATCAAACTCGGGGGATAAAAGATAAATGATTAAATATAACATACCCTATTGTTCAATAAATTGCCCTAGTGGCGGTTTGCCGTAAAGCGACATCTATTATTTGTGATGTCAATTACGTAATGAAATTAATAACGAGTTTGTTTGGAAACGCAATGCTAACAGATAAATTATAGATGTCGCTTTCACGTTACGAAAACCAAGGACATATATATATATATATATATATATATATATATAAATTGACAATTTACAGCATGATATCCATAGACTATACAGATATGATGACAACAATTACCACAGGTACGTCCGTATTTTGCACATGAATTCTCTGATAGAATTCCGGAGTTTCATAATTTTTTATTTCGAAACTTGGCCGCTCTTGATGAAAAATCAGGCAGGATTCGCCAGTGTCCTTTTCAAAAATTCACGTAAACCATTGGATGGAAGGTGATTTGGATAGTCCAATGGATGCTCTATCCAAGAAACTCAGCTTGATCAAACTTTCTGGGCCACGCCGCGCTGTATGTCAAATTATTATCATTAGTGTATACAATATGCAATTATCCTATGGTGAAAATCCATCAAACTATTGTTACAGTCGTCAGTCGAGGTTTAGTCCAAGCTTTGTGCGGAAAATCTGATTTTCTCGTCGATAATAATAGTATGGCACCTTATAAAAGGCATTTTTATATGGTGCTATACCAACACCAAGCATTCTAGGATTCAACATGTTTAGTGTTGTTAGTTGTTAGGTGGTCACAAGGAATGGTCCATATTGCAAATGTATTATGTTATTATGAACATTTGGACATATTTTTAAAAAACTTGGAAAATACCCTATTTTATGCTAGTTTTACCAATGATTTATGTCTTGTCTTTGTCAATGATGTTATATCTATTTCTGCTTGTCGTAATTTTGGAGCCTTTAACAGCGCAACACTAACCTCTATATTATCATGTGTAAAACTCGAGTGCCCCAGAGGTATTCAAAATGGAGACATTTTGAATGCCTCTGGGGCCTCTCAAAATGATTTTGAGCCTCAACATATTATCCCGTCACTAGTCTATACTAATATTATAAAGAGAAAGGGTTGAGTGATTGTTTGTTTGCATTGAATAGGCTCCGAAAGTAATGGATGATTTTGGTGCCATTTGGCACAAATGCTTATTAGATCACGGGGAAGGACATTTGCTACTATTAATCACTAATGTACGGCTCCCTCGCGATTTCCATTTGAGCGCACGAAGTCAGTGTAATATAAGTCTATAAAACATGAGTGTTCTACTTACTTTTTTTTACTTAAAAATAACGTTTTTAGATGAAGACATAATTTACTATTTTAATTATATAGGTCTATATTTTTAAGTAGTTACTTAATGTTGTTTTTTTTTTTCAGGCATGGCTTAGGAGATACTTATAATAAATTATTCTGCGATCCTAAATTACCATTTGGAGACAGTGCAAGAAAATGGATTTCAAAATACAAAAGTAATATGAAAAATGAATCACAACAAAAGTCGGTATCGGATGACGACGAAAAAAGTAATTCAGAAACTGCGTCTGAACCACGAATGTCTCTGAGACGTAGTAAACGTACATCTAATGTTCTTGAGCGTGATACGGAAGAAGATACAGATGCACTATCCGAACTTGAAACGCTGGCAAAATTAGGAAGAGTCGAAGAAAATTTGGGCCCCGAGCACTGGTTTACTGAAAGGGCCTTAGAGACTAGATTGCACCACATTGCACACGCAGTACAGAATAGCGAATGGCCGTCTACATCTACTTCTAAATTTGGAGAAAGTGGTGTGTCGGAACCAGCCGAGGAACGCAAACAGAAACGTCATATTGCTATTGACGTGGAGACCGAACGCGCCAAGCTACACGCACTATTGTCGTCGCCTCAAGCCGCCCACTCTGCGTCTCGAGAGGCGCATCGCGGGCCGGGCGGTGGGGAGCGCGATGACGCCTCCAGCGACTCCGGGTCGAGGCGGTCCACGCCCGCGCCGCCTCCCGCACATCAGCGCGTAGTCCCCTCGCCCGCGCCCCCCGCACCGGCTGTACCGCCCACGACCGCTCCGGTCGACCTATCGTCGCCGCTTGATCTTAGCGAAGCACAAGATTTCTCACTGGGGCGACGAACACCTCAAACTGAAACGTCTTCGCCGACTTTGACTCCCGTGAGAAGCAGACTGGATGATACATTAAATAGACTAATGAAGAGAAAAAATGTGGTAAGTGCTATACAAAAAACGGCTGTAAAACACAATAATTTTTCTATTTACGACCGAATATGGCAGATGAATCGGCCCTGAGATTTTTTGATTTAGCCTTTAGCTATTGGAATCCTTCAAACTGAAATTACAATGTATCATTGTTATTTTCCATTAATCTCCTCAAAATCTTATATACAAATTAACTTTAAACTAATCTGTTCTCAATAACTTTCAAAGTTTTGAAGATAAAATTACCTATATCACCATGAGAAAAAAAGCAATTCTAAAATTGGCGACTTGCTTTTAAGTGCCATGTGTTTGTTTTCGTAAAATATATCCTTTATACACTCTTTTCAAAAATATAAAGTTTAGTGGTCACTTCTTATTAGTTTTACGCAATTTCATCTTTTGAGTCGCTTAAATTAATTAGTAAGGAATAATACTTTAAGCCTATTTATCATAACTTTTTTGCTAACTTAATGGAAACAAATTGTAAAGTACAAAAAGAAAGATTTTTACTTGCACTTAGAAGTAAAAATGAAATGAATGAATGAAATGAAATGAATCACGCTGTGCATGATAAGAGTTTTCGTTTAAAATTCATTGATCGTACATTCTCGACTGCGCACAGTATCACTATCACATCACATCATCGATCAGAGTGCTAAGTGTGAGTTTGGCGTTTACTAGGAATTTGTATGTGATTTTACCTAGTTGTGGCGTTTACAACTAGGTGGCGCTGTACCAATAACATACAAATTCCTAGTAAACGCCAAACGCGCTCACGATCGAATGCGAAAAGAAAAACTCACACTTAGCACTCTGCTCAACTGCGCACAGTATCACCATCACATCACAACATCGATCTTATTATATCACAACTAAATCGTTACGTATATAGATGCAGGTTTTCTATAAGTTTCCCAAGGACTTAACTAAGTTATTTATTGTTTACTAGCTGTCCCGACACACCTCGCTTTTCTATTTTATTTGTTTTTAACAAAAACCAACGAATAACCAATGGGAAAAACTGCTATTTTGGTAACAATTGACTCCCAACAAAACGATTTTATCTTTGGAAACCAGGGCTTGAACGGTATCGGTCTTTCGACATCGCTTACACGATCTTTTTATTAATCCAATAATTATAGAATAGCTTATTCGGAAGTTTTGTTTCTGCTTACTTTTTGTCGAGTGACAGAGAAAAATAATGCAAATAAGGTATCTGACACTTGTCAGTAAATTGCTAAACAATCCTTAAAATTATAAATGAGACAACCATTATAATTGTAATAAGCTTAGGTGTCTGTTTTTATGCTAATTGCTAACGAATGTATTTTGTTCGGAAATTAAAAATTACGGGTTCTGCCACTTTTAGTCATAAATAATTCTACTCTTAGTTCTTATCTAAAATTGCCATTTAGGTTGCCAATTCAACTTATTCGTTCACGAAATAGGTGCGATAGAAATTTACAAAAAAAAAAAATCTGCTGACTTCGAATTCTTGCCAAAATCTGTAAATGCATTTTAAAGTATCCTTAAGTTCTCGATTTACTCTTAAAAACGTTTTCCAGCTAGCGTAAGGGTTAAAACCTTTATTGAAACATCTCAAAATTCTACACTGTATTGTAATTTTAACCAAAATACTAATCTAAGATTTTATTTTTCAGCCTGCACCAGAGCAAATAATAGGAAAAGAGAAAAAAAGAAAAAAATTAGACGAAATTGTTTTGGGTCTATCAGCTGCAAAAGGCCAAACATCAAGTAGTACGGTTTCTCTGGATCCGCCTCGAAGTAAAAATACAACTATTTTACCGGAAGTAACAGTAACACCAGCAGTGCCTCCAAGTAGCTCTGTCAATGTAACGCCTCAAAAACCATTTTCCGTGACCGTAACTAATGTCCCCTCTCCACACGCATCGTCTAAGGAGCTTTCATCATTCCTGCAGCAATCTTTAGAACAAACGTCTAAGAATCCAAAAACGGCAGCCTCTTCATTACCCAAAACATATTCACATGAAGCTAAAGTAAATAAATGGTTGGCTGAACAAGCCAGTATTGACTCACGTCGACGAGGACCAACGCCTAGACTTGCGCCAGATGAACACGTACCTGTAGTTCATCGCGCTACCGGAAAGCGACTAGTAGGTCATAAAGCGCCTCAACTTAAACATCTGGCCCAATGGATTGCAGAAAACCCTATGTATGATATTGATTCTAAGTGGACTGAAGGTATAAAAGAACATGTTAAACTACCGCAAGATGTTCGAAGTCAGAGACAGTCCCCTCTGCAGTCCACGAGTTCTGCGCCCGAACGAAAAAAAGGACGTCCACCTACATTAGACACATCAGCTACAAATGTATTATCATCGAATGTACATTTAAATCAAAATTTAGCCGGATTAAACCCAGCTTTGTTAGCTAGCTTATCTAGCTTAAGTGCATTCGACCCAAAAACCTTAGCTGCTACATTATCGAATTTAACAGGATTTGACCCGAAACTCTTGTCAAGCTTAACTAACTTTGATCCGAAAAATAATCCTTTGTTGAATTCCTTTAATAGCATGCCTAATTTGCTTGGAAATATGTCTGGGGGTAATCTATTTGCAAATTTAGCAGGATTAGGTATACCTGGATTTCCATCTCTGGACATGAATAGTTTAACTGGAGCTGGAACCTCTGCTGACGGTAAAACAAAGCCTAGAAAATCCGCAGACACTACAAGTTCATCAACATCAAAATCGGCTAATTCGCAATTTCCGTTTGTTTTTCCGAATCCTAATATGCTTTATCCTCAATTAGGATTAAGTGGCCTTTCACCTTTTGGCGTACATTCAGGAATGACCTCGGCCTATGATGCTTTAGGCTTATTAGGTACTAATCTTACTTCTTCTTCTAACACAACTAGTTTACATGGCTCCAGTCACAATCCTCGCAGTAGTTCTAAAAATACAACACCCAGATCTTCAACTGTTGTTACTAATTCAACAACGTCTCGACAACAAAAAGTTTCGGACCGATCACAGTCAAGTCATTTACCTCAAATTATTTTACCGACAGACCCCTTTTTATTAGAATCACTATCTAAGCAAGCTTTAAATTACGATGCATCACTTAAAGCTGACAAAAGAGCTCGCGATACTGAAAACCATGAGTCATCAGCTACTGATTTGTCAAAGTCAGATAAAAAAAAAGTGTCATATGATACATTACGAACTGCAATTGTTCCTCCGGAATTTGCTGCGGTCCAGGAAAAACTGCTTAAGGGTGACAAAAAAGATATTGACATAAGTAAAATGTTGTTAGAACAAATGGCTTCCGGTGCTTTGAGTGCCAGCTTAGTAAGTTCAGCTGAAGCTAAGAAGTCTAAAGAATTTGAAAAAGATAATATTTATGATAAACATGCCAAACCACTTGATTATATTTCTCGAATGACAAATGAAGAACCTAATGCAAATTTAGCAAACAAAAGAACAATTGATGATATAAGTAATGAACCTGAAAATCTAGCAATGCAACCATCTAAGAAAATAAAGGATAACCATGAATTAAAAATGGATAAGCAGCAAAGTGATCCAACCACAAATACAGGAGAAATGGATTTGGAAGATTTAATAGCTCCATCTACAGTAATAAAAACTGGCATGAAAAGTAATGATTATGAGATTGGGCGTAGAAATGAAACTAAGCAAATGCAAATTACAAATGTTGAAAGAGAGGATAAAGCACACAAACTCTCCACAACTTCACATGAGTCTGATGTACAGGTAAGCAAGGAGAAAGATCAAAAAAATGAGTGTTCTAATAAAAGTGAATGTGAAATTAGAGATGAATTGAATGTGGAAGATAACACAGGAGATTTCTCTAATATTGATGGCGCACGTAAGGGTTTGAGAAAAAAAAGCCGAAAGTCTTCGGACGAAGCTCCTGTCGGCTCAAGAAGAGAGCTACGGTCTAGTTCTGGTAGGCAATCTATAGATTCTGCATCTAATCATTGAATTTCTTAAAATGTCTTATTCCAGTCCAGTATTCAAAAATCACCAACAAGAATTAATTATAAAAGTAATCAATTAATTGTATTACAATTTTATATGCATAATTTTGATCAAATAAAAATAAATTCCATAAAAATGTATGTTGGAGAAAATCATAAATTGCATATAATATGTTTTATCTTATTATCTATCAATGTTGATGAATTGAAAATTAGCATATTGCATACAAATGAATCGATCCAGTCCATAATTTTTCATAGAAGCCTTAAAATTATTGTCTCAAACTTAATAAACATCGAATCAATTTGAATACAATTTCGATTTACATATGAGGATTTGTATGGAAGTCTCTGAAAAATTAATGAATGGGTCAAATTTTTTGCAAGCAAGTGTATCTTTATTGCTTTTAATAGAATAGCACACAAATATGTATCAATAAGGTAGGACGTATATTCATCTTATTGGTGGGTTACAGTCTTAGTGAAGTATAATTGTTACATAAAGCAATCAAAGTTTAAAACATGAAGTCTACTCGAAAAGTTGAAAATGGTGAAAAATAAAGATGCAAGTACAAGTATGTGTAATATCTCGTTGGATTTTAAACTTGTCTAGAAAATTGTGCCAGAAGCGTGCACATTAAAAATTGCAAAAGTAAAATGTTATAAACAAAGTAACAAACAAAAAATGAGACTTTTTCATAAATTCCACTTATATTATAAATGTGAAAGTTTATGAGGATAGATGGAAGGATTTATGTTTGTTGTTACTCTTTCCAGCAAAAAACTACTGAACTGATTTCGTTGCATTCATCGAAATCCGTTTGTAGCCTAAACTACTACCATACCATTGTATGGTAGTAGTTTAGGCTCTGGATTAAAACATAGGCTACTTTTTATACCGAAAAGGTCAATGTTCCTTTGAGATACTGTATTTATGCGGCCGGAGCCCCGGGCAACATCTAGTAGCTCAAAAACTATAAATAGTTATTAAGTTTGAAATAAATGTTGTAATAAAGAAGTGCTAACTTCCGAAACTATCACTATTATTTATAACTTAAATTTAACGCTGGTAATAGATCTCCACGCGCCATCTTTCAACTTAGGCGCGCAGCGACGAAATCGACTGCATTACATAAAGTGTAACATAGTTGTAATAAAGTATATATTTTATATATTTTTAAATTAACCAATATGAATTATAAAATATATATTTTTAAATTAATCAATTTGAATTTAAAAATTTGAAATAATTTTGTTGCAATTTGGACACTTTCGAGAATAAATTTATTCCCTTTCTAAAGGATGATGCGTCAAGTTTGCCGGTATATCCAATAAAACCTAGTTGCCTAATAAATGAAACAATTTTTTTTAAATTGCAAAACTAACCACCGGAGAAAAAAATAAGGACCCTAATAAATAAGAATATCATAGGAACAAGTATGAACCTACAACACTTCGGTACGTATGATCTTCTCGAAAGGATACGTGGGAGAGTCATGCTTCGGCTTGAATGAGCCGGCGCGATCGGAATAATGGCCAGGGTCCATACAAAAATGCCTTTCATCCTTTATATTTAAATTAATTTTGTAATAAGTTAGAGTTTAGAACTTTAGACGGTTGTGTTTTATTTTGTCATTAGAATTTCGTCTTTCGTGTAAGCCTAAAAAGTGTTTAAATAATTGCGGTACAAATTTTTTTTTTCGTGGAACTTAGTGGATCCTTATCAAGATCACGTCCTAAAAGTTAAGGTTTCACAGCACATGAAAATAACCTAACCAAGAGCATGTCAGGACAATGTCTAAGGAGGGTTCCGTAAATATAAACGTGTAGTAGGTTTTTTCAAATTACTTCAAAAGTTACTGTTCGATTTCGTTTTTAGCATGATCTATCAGAATGGAAAATTATAAGTTTCTATCTCCTATAGTTTAGAAATGCTAGGGTGGGCCAACTTACAAACCACTTTGGAGGCCGATTATTTGAAAATGGTGGACTTTTGTAAGAAAAGTCATGTATAAGCGAAACTTTATTGTTTCGCTTATACATGACTTTTAATACCCTTATGGGTATTACGGAATCCTTGTGTATTACGGAACCCTAAAAAGACTGTTTTTGCAACCTTTATTGCAAATATATGCTTGTTTTGAATCTTTTTATTCAAACATAATAGTATAAAGTATAATATATATTTATACTTTAAGAGCTACTAACGGAAAACCAGTCCCTTTTTGTCATCTTTAAGTATTTATAACTTTCGAAAGTTTTAATGTGTATTAGACCCTCCTAGCATAATTTTCTAGACATGCTTCCGAATGCAACGAGGTAGCAGTTATGACCTATGACGTATATATTACGTAGGACCAGCCACCTATATTTATTTGTCACCATTTTCGAGTAGACTTAAATTTTTTTATTACAACTATTTATGCTTTATATTATAAATACTTGCTGTAATCGTCATACATTCACAGAAATTACAGAAATATCACATTGTGTGAATAAACAATATACATGAGCAAGAATTAATAGATGAATGAATTAATGCATGCGCTATACATTAATTATTTTAAGATTTGTAAAATATTAATTTAACTATTATTATAATTATCATAGACTTTATAGAGTAGGTAAGTACCTTTGTAGGTATATATTTTGATAGTAATTATCTGTGTATATTCTGTCAGAAGACTGGTAAACTTCATATTAATCGGCTGTCATTTTTTACGAATATAATGGCTTGTTTTTATAGCTCTTTTAATAGACAAAGACAAATCATAATTTAAATGATTTATTTAATAACACGTAAAGTATTTATATGCTTTGTGAGATCTCGAAACAAAAATATAGTTATGAATTTTATCATCTTCGATACTACATCTATTAAGAATGTAGTCAACATTATGTATATTTTAGTACATAGGTATGTAACTAGTTTCATTTGGGAGATGAGACAAATAAATCTACATACTATACGACAGCTGAGTGTCCATTGTACACTACGTTTGACATTAAGTACCTACCTAAATTTAATTTGCCTCTGGTCCTTCTTTTTATTTAAACGAGATAAACAGTTAATATTAAATCCGATTGCAATAATCAAAATGCATACATTTAATCATGTACTAATAAATAAGTAAGTATATACGTTTTAATTTTTACTTTTTTATAATTTTAAGCGAACGCTGAATGTGATAAAATTATTTATTGCATATAAATTTTACTTTCATTGCAATTGCTATACCGTTAATAAATTGTATTGTAGATATTAATTACTTAAAATTAAATCATTACATAAGACATTTAAAATTGTTGTTTATCTACACACCACCCCCATTAACCTTAAGTCCTAACTATACTCCTACTTGCGTACCGTTAAAATGGGACTAGTTGGTCGGATTATTTCTTTAAAGGATTGATTACAAAAGGCCCTAAAACGCAGTTACTATGAGCATTCTGGTTTACCTACTCAATACACAACCTATAAAATTATTAAGTCGTTAGAAAGAAAATATTATTTGTGCATTATTTCTAGCCAGCCATGAGCCATAGATGTATTATATTAAAAAGAGTTAGATATGGTATGAGCGCGCAAAAAGTGAAGACTCGAAACTGAGCTAAGTAGGACAGTTTTTGGTTAGTATGCGACGAGCCGGTCGACTAGTAGCATTTACTACGCGTCCCGTGCACTTGCACAAAATGCCATCGTGTGTCTATAAAAGCTGTAAAAACCATGACAAAAAAGTGGATACAAATCAAGTAATTTCATTCCACATGTAACTGATAACATTTAAAACTATCAGTCAAGTATTTTCTTAAAAATATTTCTTTTAACGTTATATAATTGCAAGAAAATACTTGACAGTTTATGACGTAAGAAAAAAGGAGAGCAATGTCCATAAGTATATACTTTTTTGTGAATCTATTAAGGATGCATTTCTGCCATAGATTTTATCTCGGGAGATGAAGAAAGCACCTAGAACCATGTCGCGTATTTTAAAAGATGACTTAGGACTTGCAGCCTATAAGAGATGTACTGGTACTGATGATTAACTGATAATTTAAAAAAGAATAGGGTGGTAAAATTGAAAAAAATACTGAAGCGGTACGCAAAGGGAGATCACGGAAAAATTTTGTTTACGGATGAGATTTTTTTTACAATTGAGTAACATTTTAACAAACAAAATGACCGTATTTATGCTCAAAGCTCTAAGGAAGCTTCCCAATTAGTCGACAGAGTGCAACGTGGGCACTATCCGACTTCAGTGATGATTTGGTGGGGATTAGCTATGAAGGAGTGACTGAGCCATACTTTTGTGAAAAAGGTATCAAAACATCGGCACAAGTGTATTAACAACACCATGTTCAATAACCAAGAATGGTCCTTCCAGCAAGACTCGGCGCCGGTTCATAAAGCTTGGTCTACGCAGTCTTGGTTGGAAACGAACGTTTCGGACTTCATCAGAGCTGAAGACTGGCCGTCGTCTAGTCCCGATCTTAATCCGCTGGATTATGATTTATGGTCAGTTTTAGAGAGTACGGCTTGCTCTAAACGCCATGATAATTTGGAGTCCCTAAAACAATCCGTACGATTGGCAGTGAAGAATTTTCCTATGGAAAGAGTGCGTGCTTCGATTGATAACTGGCCTCAACGTTTAAAGGACTGTATTGCAGCCAATGGAGACCACTTCGAATAAGCTTTTTATATTTTAAATTGTTTTATATTTATGTATTAAACTAAGACACTGTAAAAGTAATAAAATATGTTATTTGCAATAGAAAAATTATTTTTTTCTTTGTTTCAGTATTTATGGCATGACTAGGTATATTGCAGCAGGTATATTTGCCAAAGAAGTTTTTTGCCATGAACACTCTCCCACGCGGAAGCTGCGGGCAAAAGCGAACATACAGACAGACAGACTCGGCGGGGGACTTCAATTTATAATAAATTTTAGAGAAAAGTTGAAAGTGTGCGTATTGCGTTTCGAAATTTTCTATTTTCCGTAAGTCCGTTGCTTGCCCGGACCCGTCACGCTAGTTAACACGACCTTAGGCTGGGACCATCTTTTAGGTAGGCCCGGGGACAATTCAAAGCATTGAAAATAGAACTCTGCTCCAATGCAATAGAGCTGAAAATCAAAATGTCATATATGACATTGACATTTGACTCGACACTTGTGTTTGATTTTTAGCTCTATTGTAATATCGGAGAGATCTTTTTTTAACGCTCTGAATTTTCTCCGACCTTCCGGATTCCGGATCACACAGTGCCAGCCTTATCTCTTTAACCATTAGGTAGGCCAAATTATGAACAGTAAACGAAAATTATCTCATGTTTCAAATAAACACTTGAGACGTAAATTATCTTATTTTGATAAAAAAAACATAGGCTACTTGACTCATACTTAATTTTATACATTGAATAAGTATTTCCTTTAGTACTTGGCTTAGGAAAACGTAATATAACTAAATCATAAATTAAAAGAACAAGATGGATAAATAAACTTAATTTGAAAATTTTTAATAATTTTTTTTTTTTTGTAGCATTTTAAGTTTTGGAGTAGTTATTTTTTTTTTTAGTACTTACCTACTTTTATGGTACAATTGATTTTGTTATCATAACTGATAAAATGTATATCATATTGTAGTATTAGTGAGTTTAATAAATTTGAAAAAAATATTTTTTAATTTTTTATTTGTACTGACGAAAGCTATAGGGATGTTGCCTAGTGTGAAATATCTCATTTTTATATACAACATTTTTAAATTATTGTTGATTAAGATACTTAAATCCAGAGGAGGATTATCCTTATGGCGAAGTAGGCATGTGCCTAGGGGTGCGAGGGCATAATTGTAAAATAAAGAAAAAATCGAAGATATTTCGATCAATCGAGACCAATGATTAGTCTATGGAAAAAATATATATTATATCATAAAAGTAAGTCACCTACTTACACAATAAAAACTATTATTTTTGCTTACAACCTCAATTTGCTTCAATATAAAGCAATAGGTAAATTTAACGGATGGGACTGACTAAATCTTACGCCTACAAACAATCTTGTCGATCAATCTTGATCGACATTATCTCTGATTGAAGTTGGAAATACACACACCGGCATATTTAGCGGAACATAAAATAAAGGTTTGATATCAGTACCATATAAGGTTGCTGGCTGGTTTATACGTCATTTAATTTAAAAAGAAATATTTTCAAATTAAAAAAACATCTGAACATCACATTTAATGCAATTGTTTTAATTTTATTCAAATACACCTTATCTGGAGCGAACTTCGAGTATTTCTTCCTTCTGAGTTTGATTTAAAATTTCATTGAAATACTGTTTTTTGTTAGTTTTTTTTTAATCGCGTATCTTTTTGGAGTTGAGGACTGAATTATGCCTGACTTAGCCCCAACGGAGATTGCCAGGGCACTCGAAATGCGAAGAAATGGTCAAACCTACAGAGTGATATCCAGAGATCTTCGTCGACCAGTTTCAACGATCCATCGCAGTATCCAACGGTTCAGTGAGACCGGTACTTATGTGAGAAGAGCAGGACAATGCAAAAAAAGACGCACTTCGAGTAGGGATGATCGTTTCATTCGGCTTCGTGTACGTAGGAACCCCCGTTTGACGGCCGTCCAAGCCCGACATGAGTTAGAAGCAGTGCGGGGTGTAACCGTAAGTGAGCGTACGGTACGAAGAAGGTTCGAAGAAGCTGGTTTGGGTTCATTTGTGCCCGCCAAGGCTCCAAGGCTCGAGGTAAATCATCGTAGAAACAGGTTAACTTTTGCTCAGGAACATCGACTTTGGAACGCGGACCAATGGAGTAAGGTATTGTTTAGTGATGAGTGCAGAATTCTCTTAAATCAAATTGACGGCAGGCAAAGAATATACAGACGCAAAGGAGAACGATACATTCAGACAAATTTTGAAACTACAGTTGCATACGGTGGTGGATCAATAATGGTTTGGGCGGGCATTTGTTTGGGAGCTCGCACAGACTTAGTAGTGATTGACAGAGTCGTAAATAGTCGAAAATGTCGTACCGTTTGCCCCATATATCGGTGACGATTTTGTTTTTATGCAGCATAATGCTCGGCCGCATACCGCTCGGGTAACTCGAGCTTAGTGATATGAATATCACTGTTATGGAGTGGCCGGCGAGATCACCGGATATGAACCCAATAGAGCACGTTTGGGACTTGCTGAAAAGAAAAGTTAAGTCCAGAATTCCAGCTCCTGCCAACGTGGGTGAACTGCGAATCGCCGTAGTTGAGGAATGGCGGAGACTATCCCAGGCGACCATCGATAACATCATTCTTAGTATGCCTAGACGGGTAGAAACTTTAATAAGAGCACGTGTAGGAAATACGCGATGTTAATCACCATTTTTTTATTTAATTAATTGTTATTTTAATATTAATTTTCACTTTTCCCGGTTACATGAAAAGTTCAAAAATGTACAATTTTTCACAAATAGCCTTTCCTCGAAAAATCTGTTCTTAATGTGATCTCATTTTAAGTAAAACAAATGAAACTTTAAATAACAAAAGAAGTGTGGTAAGTAGATTTTAAAATAAAACCATATTTTTTTAATTATGGACCTTTTTTTTGTGTTCCGCTAAATATGCCGGTGTGTTTATATGTTCAATGATAATTCACGCGAAACACGCGTTTGGTTCGCGTGTGGACCGATTTTGAAAATATTTTTTTTGCAGTAAAGGATATAATCCGAAATTAGTCCCGTTTTCACCATAGTGGTGACCTGATGATGGGATCCATGAGGAATCGAGGGAACTCCTCGAAAATTATATTGACACATATAGTGATTTTGATTTTTTCTGAAGTAACCCATGCATATGCTACCAAAAAGTAAAATTTTACACCAAGGTTATATACCCTGGATCCACAAAGTACTGAACAGAACTCCTGACTCCTTATAGATACATGTTTGGGGATTGCGGCGTTGTTTTAAGAACTGCAAGCCTCATCATCACCACTATCGTCACACCATAAATCATTACAATATTAGGTACTTCTCATAGTATTTTACACCGACACGGATATATTTAAACATTACTCTGCAGTTTGTGGACCTATTTGCAAAATTGTTGTTTTTGTAAAGAGTATAATTCGAAATTGTACCTTTAGTCACTAAAGTGGAGATCTGATGATGGCATCCATGGCGAATCGAGGGAACTCCTCAAAATTTATAGGGACTATCTATATGGATTTTTTTTAATCGAAGGCAGGTCAAAATCGAGCCCTGACGTCACTGCAACCCAAGTGGATCTATTGTGACTCCTTCACGTTATAGTACCACCCTCAGGCCTATGCTGCTCATAAACTGAACCATATGGTTGGGGTTGGTGCTACGAATTTACTCTGTGGTGGAGTATTCTTAGTTATTAGTATATATTGGGCAGCAGCCCAAGGTACCTGTTTCTGTTCTGTTGAAGTGCTGGACAGTCGAGGTGAAGGTGGAGGGCACTGGAGGGGTGTCTCCTACTTTTTCTCGCAGAATCTGCAAGTCGTGTCACCGACATCTCTTTTGTTGAGGTGTTTGTGGAGCTTTCAGAGCCCAGTTAGGGTTCTGGTAGGGATTCTTAGTTGAGTTACTACTAACTTAGTTCCTACTCATTGAACGCGCCAGTTTCGCACGCCTTTTGTGAATGCCTGGGATTAACGCTTTGGGATGCACAAGGCCCGGGATTGCAACCCATTGCTTAATGCTTAGGCTGCGGCCCCATTCCTTTGAGTGCTCTCTTGGTAGTGCTGGGAGATATTCCGTAGACTGGTTCTGGCCCGTAAATGAGACTTTCGGCACCCAGCCTAGCCAGCTTATCCGCGGTTTCATTGCCGGGGATATTGATGTGGCCCGGAAGCCGGAGCCGGAAACATACCAGACGGAGTATCCGTCTGGTATGGCTTCGTTGATTCGACGTTGTCACGTCCTAGCATGTTTAGCTTCTCAACACAGTCCAGAACTAATTTGGGTGAAATTTCCGCTGCAGTCAGTGGTTTCAGCGCAGCTTGACTGTCAGATAAGATTAGGATGTTTCTATAGGGATTAAGCTTTTGTGAAGTAAAATTATTTTTCAACAACGCAAACTCTGACGTCCGACGCATAGTAGCTGAGCCACACATATTTCACATTGTCTGGCGACTTAAAAAATATCGTCGTAACAACTTACAAAAAGAAATGAAATCCCACCAAAAACATATTCATGTTAAAATATTGCCAAGATGATAATAATAATAGCTCCCCACGCCGATTTCGGTGACAGTGTCTGGTTTCATTGAAACCAAGCCAGCTACGCAGGAGTTATTTTATAGTGCCCAGGTGTGTGCGCAGTACACAAGAGCACTCTCTGTTCCTTTACTCTCGAAACCCAGTGGGACGGACACACCGACACGACTGGCGAGAGATCAGGCGCAGGTCCGACTTTTTACATTCCCATCCGACGCATGGATCATCTTTCTTGTCAGACAATCAGGTGATCAGCCTGCATTGTACTAACCAACCTTGGAAACAACATTTTTTGTTGTTCCAATGCGGGAATTGAACCCACGACCTCCGAGTCGAGAGCCAAGCTCTAAACCACTGGACTAAAAGAAACAGTGAAATTTTTCACGTTACGCCCAAGTAACGTATGTATGTATTATGTAAGGTACAGTAAATATAGCGAAATGGCTAGGCTAGATATGTATATCTTGACTAAGATGTAGAGTTTGTGAAGTTAGTCTTGTAGAGTTAGGGCGTGTAGAGTCAGAAGCTTGGTTAACATGATATCTGATAACTTTTTGACAGTGCGAGTCATAATGGTATCTTGGTTCTGGTCTTGGCAATATTTTAACATGAATATGTTTTTGGTAGGATTAGTATATAGTCCAGATGTTAGCCAGGACTTCGTACGCAAAAAAGAAATCTCGGGAGAACCGTACTTTTTGCTGCGAATAAAAGTAGCCTATGTGTTAATTTAGAGGCTAAACTACTACCATGTCAAATTTCATCAAAATCCTTTCAGTTGTTATTACGTGAAAAAGTAACGAACATCCATATATAAACTTCTGCGTTTATAATATTCTAAGTAAGTAAGGATATCTTTACCACTGGGCACATGTCCAGGGCTCCGCGATGGATTGGGCCCCCCTAGTCCCAACTCATAGCTACTTTACGCTCGCTTGAAGATCAGATTTACCGATTGCAGAACGTTTAATAATTTCAAATAGAAAAATTGCATATTATAATAAATATTTTAATTTAACTGTTTTAAAGAAATTGATCTGTGAATTATTTTTATTTTGTGAATTGTAATCAATGTATTAATCTTCTGAAGCATTTACTACAAGATATATATGCACCTATGCACAAAGAGAATGTAACTATACCACGTAGGTATTACCTATCCACACGGTCTAATTTAGCACCCATACAAATTGGCCGTCATTAGTGTCAATTGTCAATCGTGACTTTAGGGACGTCGTGAACCCGACGTGAACAGAAAACACATTGTGTACTTTAATAAGTTTTCAATAATTAAATTAAGTTGGAAGTCGTTTCAGTATAGTCTACTTTACTTTATTTAATCATAATGGGAAATTACCAAACAAAAGACAACGTGGCAGTGGCACAAGCTCAAATTAATTTTGGTACAGCTGTAGACCTGCACCAAAAAGTAAATACTTGGTTGAGTTTGGTTTTGATTGTTTTGGCGGGTATCATCGTCGGCGCCCTGCTTTATGGCATTCGCATGCAATGTCACCGCCAGGCCCGGAGCTGGCTCCGTAAGGAGATGCGATCCAGTAGCGCGAGCGTCCTGCCTACTGGTCAAACCACAAGTCCACAACACTGCGATGCGGCGTCGCATCGCATAAACGACGTCGCACAGCAATGCGATGCGTTGTCGCAAGGCAAAAATTTCATCGGATACGACATCGTACGAGAAGATGTTAACCAACGGTTCAGTTTCTAGTGAGATATGGACCGCACTACGTGTGTTCTACTTCTGCTCGCGTTAAGACGCAATAAGAAAAAGAAACAGAAAAGAAAGTACTAGGTGCACCCATTTCTGACCATTTCCCTTCATGCTTCTGTTTTTAGAAATTTATCTTTGAAGTCTGATATAGTTTTTTCCCAAAGGACGGGCAGTTCCTCAATTAAGGATATCAGGTGGTCGACATCGTAATCCGCCATCTCGCTTAAAAAGCGCGTGCAGCGCGTGCAGGTCCTTCAAAGCATGGACACCGACTGAACGGCAGCGCGTCGCCGCATCGCATAATCTTACGATGCGCCGTGGCATCGAAAATTTCCACGATGCGTTCTGCGGCGTCGTAGAATTCTGCGTTGCGGCGCCGCAGCGCAGTGTTGTGGTTTGGCCCTACCGTGGTGCGTGTCCCCGCCGCACCGCAGCCCGCCGCGCCCACGGTGCAACAGGGATAGGGTGTAGATTTAGGGTTGCTACATCATATTTTTAGCTATTTTAATATATATATTTTTATATTGTTTTGAATATACAAGCAAGCAAGCGGTAATTCTAATTAATAAGCTGTTTAGTTTAATGTGTGTCTAAATGCACAATAATTTTTATTTTTGTTTTTTTGCGAAATCAAAGAATTCTGTCATAGAATTAGCTATTTGAATTTCTAGTGTTATTTTAATTGAAGAAAATTAATAAATGAACAGTTTGGCAATGAAATTATTTTGAATAAAAAAATTATTGATAATTATTTTGTAAAAAAAAATATTGATAATTATTTTGTATAAACTTTGTTTGTATAATGTATTTTTTTTTTGTTTTACTAGGAGGGATGATGATGTAGGGACCACACAAAAGTGCATGCTTGCACTCTTGGTTCCAAGTCGTTTCAATATTATATTTCCAATGTTAAGTAGCCAGTCTCGTCCTAACCTCCGATCTAAACGGTATATTAAGCTAAACGTTGTATGTACGTATAAGTGGAAAGACAATATAATATTATCGGGACTATACATTTCATTTATCTCTCCAACATAAAATAAACCCCACATTGACAATAGGGATGTTGCCTAGTGTGGAATATTACATTTTTATGAATTAAATTTTAAAATTGTCGAATAAAGATACATAAATCTAAATGAAACAGGCATTTAGATAGATGCGATTAAAAATTATAAACAAATAAAAAATATTGCCCTCTCTTTCTCGCAAAACGATTTGTTACGTCACAAGCTGTTACCGCCATACATTTTTTAATGACAAATGTAAGGCGGGTGTAACTCGTGACGTCACAGGCCGATATATGGCTCTCTTTCATATTGTAAATTCAAATGGTTTGTATCTTCGTTATTTTTTAAGATATACGAAAATGGATTCTATTGTTTATAAACATGCTTGTCTAACATCGAATGGACGAAAAAAATTTTTAGGCAACTATAGCCTATCATTGTTGCCCTTAGAGCATTCAAACAAACGGATACGAAAAGACAGCTAATTTCTATGCGAAAAAGTCTGCCACTTTCTGCGGTAGGGACAAGGAACGCACACAAATAGTAATTACACACGAAAGCATTTTCAATCACGTCGTTACACACGCACACGTAAATATTGTCAAACACAGCCACACAGGAGCAGCCTGACAGCAGTGACAGGCTGCTCAAACAATTGTTTTTTATTCAAGCAACGCAAACTAGTGCTTGACACTAGTTATGTCACCATAGCAGAGCTCCTTTCGAAGAGTAAGCCCGATACCGCCATTAACATCCTCGGCTTAATAGGCGCCGAAACCATTAGACGCTAGTGGTTCCTGGCACACCAGCATCCGAAGCCTTATGTAAACACAGCAGGCCAACGCAATAGTCGTGACCTCACGATGCAGCCACCGCAGTCGCCTGGACTTTTTCGCGACCATTCCCCTCTCATAGATATATAAGCCGTAGTCTTAAGAGTAGACATCAGTTGAAATCCTCCTCTCACTTAGCAACGTTTTGCTGATTGTTATACAGTAGTAATCCTAAATTCAATAATACATGTAACTTAGTTTTTTAAGTTTGAAAATAAATATTTTTTTTATAGACAATTAACTTTAAAAAAACAAAACTGGCGCAGTCGGTAGGATAAGTGTCTAAATTAACGACCCGGGCTCCATTAGTCCAGTGATCACGACACTAGAACTTTACCAAAAACCTAGTGAACAGACGATTCGTACTATCTTCGTGCAGTGGCAGCAGCAGCATCAGCCCAGCGGCCCAGCTCAACAGATAGCGGAAGACGATGTTCCTGGGGTAAGCATACAATTTGTTTATTTTCCTGGACATCCCATCTGGCCCTATCCTTAGCGAAAAGCTATACCTATATAAAATTAATATTATTTTTTTTTTAATAAAAAGAATAAAATAAAATGGCAAATCCAGTGCCAATTGATTATCATAATATGTCGCTATTATTGCCATCATAATATGACGGTAGCAAAAAGACGTTGTATTTCTACATAAATTGTGTGGAGAACGTCATGAGCATGATAGAAAATGAAAATGATCCATCGATAGCATGTCTTATAGTTAACAAATTAACTGGTAGAGCTGTTGAAGCACTATCCGAGCGTAACAAGTTCAAAACATGGAAAGATATTAAAAATATTCTCATACAAAGATTCAGAGAATACAGGTCAGAAAAGAACGCACTCAAGACCTTTTTAATTAAATAAAGACAGGGATAATACGGAAGTATTTACGGATAAAATTAGGGAATTCACATGTAACTTAATTAATTAATCATGGTTAGAACTCAGAAAATAAACAATTTATAAGAAGTAATAGCGTTAGTAACAATAGAAAACCTTAAATATATGAAATATAGTATTTCTAGGATTACACAAAAATTTTCAAAACCATCTACATCTAACTTTCAAAAACCCAGATTTGAGGAAAATAAAAAACAATTCATACAAAAAAATAATTTCAATAAAATAAAGCAGGTAAAATTAAATTTCCAATCTTCCGAGGGTTTCCCATCGGATGACACCTCTGAAAATATAGACGAGATGGAAAATTTTCAGGAACCGTTCGAGGAAAGCAAAGAAACTTAGTTTTTATTAATAATTTGAACAAAAATAATTTGCCAACTATTTTTATTAATGAATTAAGTGGTCATTTTTTTTAGATAGTAATTTATAAATTAAATTTAAAAAATAATATAAAAAAATATCAATACAGGATTAAAACTGCTCATGGCGTAACAGAGCATAGCGATGTTATACATTTAAAATTACCTCAAGTATTTAATTTTAATATTCAACATAAATTTTTAAGTTTCGAATTTGATAAGGACTTTAAAGGTTTATTACGTATTAAAAAACTAGAGTGTTAGTTGACATAAAAAAATTACAATTAAAATCTGAAAATTTTAATATTCCCATACAAATAAATAGTAAAGAAAAAATTAAATTAAAACCCCAACATGAAGACATAGTGCAATTCCTTTGTAACTACACAGATGGTGAATACATAACAGACAGCTATTATAGTCAAACTTTAGAGATATTACCAGCAATAGTTTTAGTAAATAATGGCAAATATAAATTTTCGTTAAAAATAAAAGTGATCAAAATATTATAATTAAAAAAATTGTAATTTCAATTTAACTTCACTGAATAACAGCACCGAGTGTTACGACAACTCACATAATTTATACTCCTGTAGAAACTCTACCACAGATAAAATATTAAAATAAAATTTAAAACGTCTTTAAACTAACCACATGAATAGCGAGGAAAAACGTTTAATTGAAATTACGTTTAAAAAAATTATATTTTCAGTATAGAGATATTTTCTATAGCGAGAAGTGAGAACATAGTACCATTGACATTTACGCATGACATAAAACATAAACTTAGATTAACAGATAATAATCCAATATATGTAAGAAATTATAGGCAAGCTCCTCAACAAAGACAGGAAATAAATAATTAAATTCAAGATTTAATAAAACAAAATATAATTAGAGAAGGTAATTCTCTATAGTCTTGTCCTGTACACATAGTTAGCAAAAAACCAGATATAACAGGTAAAGTGGCGTATAGTAATCGATTACCATCGCCTCAACAAAACTATTGAAGACAAATACCCCATACCAAATATGAATGATATCTTAGATAGACTAGGCCGAGCGCAGTATTTCACGACACTTGATTTAGCTTCAGGATACCATCAGGTAGAAATGGATAAAGAGGACATTGAAAATACCGCTTTCTCCACAGAAAGAGGCCATTACGAATTTTTAAGAATGCCGTTTGGATTAAAAAATGCACCAAGCCCCATTCAACGTTTAATAAAAATAAAATAAATAAATACTTTATCGACACAGAGGAGTTTTACATAACTGAAGTCCCTGACCCCTGCACTAGTGTAAACTATATTGCAGAGGCCAGTGTCCTCACCCATGAAGATAAATGTTATTCCAATAGAGATTTAAAACAATTTAAAAGAAATAAAAAAGAAAAGACAAATGACTTATCAATTATTGACATGTGGAAGGTAATTATATGACTAACAACATGTAGGTCTTAGAAGTTCGCTTAATTTAGAATGTAGGCAAAAACAATGATACTAAATAACGATTACACAATGAACAAAATAGTAATTTAGTGTGTTGATGTGCGTGTGGTTGTGTGTGTGTGTGTGGTTGTGTGTGTCTGTGATTGTGTGTGTCTGTGGTTGTGTGTGGTTATGTGTAAATCTTGGATCGGTAAATAGGTACAGCTTGGGTGTGTTATGTTATTTAACAAATAGCAGGTAAGAACAATTTTTCTATTTCATCATAACTATTATCTTTAAGCCATTTAATTATTACTTTTTTAAAGGTGTACTTTGTATAATGTTTATTTTTTAATTTTAATTTTAGCACTTTATTATATATATAGATGGTGCCAAGACATTATATTGTTGACGCGCAAATGTCGTCAGTGCAAAAGGAACCGGACACCGATCAAGTATCTTTGATGAAGGAGGTAGGTATGGTACACTTTTTTTATGGTATCTCCTAAGCATTTCGAGAATGAATATTTTTCTCACCGACAGGACATCCGCTTTGGCGTATACGTCAGTCGTTGAATGTCTGAAGGGCAATTGAAGAAGGATCTTTAAGATTGCTCGCATAATGCTTGCTAAGTTTGTATTAGAAGCTTTTCATTTGCGACTTGTCTTAAATTTTTAAAGTTGTATACCATTTTTCTAATTCTTGCGACCATAGCATAAGTATGGTTACGCCAAATTAATTAATGGATTCCGTTCTAAGAGGAATACCTAACGTCCTAACATACTTAGACGATATATTTATATTTAGCACTTCCCTTCAGGAACATATTAACATTTGTGAAGAAGTCTTCAAAAGGTTTTAAACACATAATTTAAAATTTCAATTACGAGGGGAGGTCCAAAAGCTCGCGGAATGAAAGGGTTGTTAATAAAATATAACAATAAATTTATTTTTCCTTTTCAATATAATCACCCTTAAGTGTAATACATTTATTTGATCTAAGGATTAATTTTTCTAAACCATCGAAAAAATATTTTTTGTCTTTGGCCTCAAAATGCGCCGAAATTGCCTCCTTCACTTCGTTATCGTCGGAAAATTTCCTTCCCCTTAGCTCTTTTTTTAAATTTGGACACAAATAAAAATCGCTAGGGGCCAGGTCTGGACTGTAGGGTGGGTGAACAAGTGGTTCGAATCCATGCGTGTGAAGAGCAGCCATGGCAACTCGGCTCTTGTGAACCGGCGCGTTGTCTTGCAAAAGCAACACACCCTTGGCCAATTTTCCACGACGTTTTTCTTTAATTGCCTCCTTTAACTTTTCCAATATTGTGGCGTAGTATTCTCCGGTTATAGTGGTACCTTTTTCTTTATAATCAATCAGTAATATTCCCTCACAATCCCAAAAAACAGTGGCCATCAACTTTCCAGCCGATTCTGACACTTTGAATTTCTTGGGAGGTGGTGTACCCTTTTTGTGCCATTGCATGGACTCCTGTTTTGATTCAGGTTCAAAGTGATGAACCCATGTTTCATCTCCAGTAACAATCCGCTCCAAAATCTGCACAGGGTTGTCTCCACACACCTCCAAAAAGTGCTTAGACGCGTCGATGCGCTGCTGTTTTTTAAGCGGCGTGAGCATTCTCGGCACCCATCTTGCACTGACTTTTGTCATGCCCAAGTGGTCGTGCAGGATCCGCAAAATGGTTGTGTCTGATACTCCAACAAATGCAGATAATTGTTTTTTCTTTAAACGTGTGTCTTCCATTAAAAGTTTTTCGACTTTTTCGACGATGTCTGATGTGGTGGCCTCAACTGGCCGCCCAGAGCGAGGGTCGTCTTCAATTGAATCTCGATCATGTTTGAAAAATCCATGCCACTTATAAACCATTGTTTTACCAGGGCACTGATCTCCATAAACGGCTTCCATTTCATTTAAAATGGTTTGAACGTTTTTTCCTTGCTTGGTAAGGAATTTTATCACAGCGCGATGTTCAATTTTCTCCATAGTTGCAGTTTGCTTCCGGATTGACTTGTTTAGCAGGCGAGTACTCGTAAACGAATGGCGCTATAGGGTTGAGATTTTATATATATACTAATTATGAGTGCTCAATTAGTATGACACTAAGCGAGCTACCCTATCCCCACTCCATCCCCTCCATTCCGCGAACTTTTGGACCTCCCCTCGTAGATAAATTGGAATTTTTCCAAAAGACAGTAAAATTCTTAGGGCACACACGAACCGACGAAGGTATTAAACCCAATGACGAAAAAATAGTGGCCGTAAAGAAAATTCCCTTGCCTAAAACTCAAAAGGAAAATAAATCTTTCCTAGGACTGTTAGGTTATTACCGAAAATTCATACAAGATTTTGCCAAATTAACAAAACCAATGACAGTTTGCTTAAAGAAAAACGCTAGAGTTTTACACACTAAAGAATTCTTAGAGTCTATTGAAAAATGTAAGCAATTATTATTAATAAATGCACCTACTCGTATATTGCAATACCCCGATTTTGATCAACAGTTTATTTTAACTACTGACGCATCAGACGTTGCGGTAGGCGCCGTTCTATCCCCAAGGCACTGTAGGCTCAGATAAAGCTGTAGCATTCGCTTCACGAACGCTATCAGTTACAGAAAGAAAATATTCGACGATAGAAAAGGAACTTTTAAGTAGAATTTGGGCAACCAAATACTTTAAACCGTACCTTGACGGTAGAAGTTCATTATATACACAGATCACACACCACTAACTTGGATTATGTCTCTTAAATACCCACATTCAAAACTCACTAGATGGAGATTAAAATTAGAGGAATATGACTAAAATAATATATAAAAAGGGTATAATATATTATTATATAAAAATACAATACCAATGGGGATGCCCTTTCCCGCGTAGTAATAGATAATCAAAATACAGAAAAGATCCCCTTAGAAAGTGATTCAAATGACAGTCAATAAATAGAATATAAATAGAATTTTCGAAAACGTAGCACAACAAAACGTAGCACCATCTACGTCATCCGTAGACGTTCAACCCCCTACGTCACACGCCGTAGCGCCTTCTACAAGTGTAGCGCACTCTACGAACGTAGCGCACCCTACGAGCATAGTCTTGCCAGCCAACCCAATAGATATAAGTACTTTAATAAATATTCCAAACGATTATGAAATACACAGTGTTAATGTAGATAAAAATAATATTCCCCAAATTTCAGATGCAATAGATAAGCAGTTAAAACAGTTTTATATAAGAAAATCGCCTGGAAATGAATATAAAGTAGAAATAGACCGAAAGGTAGGACTATAATTAAATATGTTTTTATACCAATTAACGATACCCATAATCAAGTTATTTAATTTTTGTTAGAGCATACTATAGCAGATAGAATTTTTCATTGTTATTTTTACCAAGAGGGATTATATGATGTTTTCATTCAAGTTTATAAAATCATATTTAACGAAGAGGTCCCAAATGAATAAGAATTTAAGTAGAGTTACACGCGTAGAAAACCCAAGTGAACAGACAGAGTTAATTAAAAAATATCATGAAGGTAAAACAATACATAGAGGTATAGAAGGAACTTATAAACAGGTTCATAAAAATTATCATTGGCCTAATATGCTATTATCAGTTCAAAAGTAACATAAATGCTATACACGTCTTAAAGCAAAATACGAACGCCATCCCTTAAAACTACCACTTGCATTAACTAATACACCACACAAGCCTATGGAATATTTATATATGGATTTGTATAGTAGTGGAGGCATAACCTTCCTAACCATTATAGATAATTTCACAAAATACGCACAAGCAATCCCTTTACAGGCAGCAACAAGCATCCATATAGCCGAAGCTTTATTGCAAGTATTCTCAGTTTTAGGAACTCCAATAAAATTAACAACAGATTCCGATTCTAAATTTGATAACGAAGTTAAAGCAGAAGTTTGTGCCATGCATAATATTAAAATTAATTTCACAACACCGTATACTCCGAATTCAAACTCCCCAATAGAGCGTTTGCATTTAACGTTAGGCGAAATGATTAGAATACAGAGAATAACAGATAAGGATGAACCAGCGAACTTAATGAAATATGCAAATAAAGCTTAGAATAACACAATACACTCTAGTACAAGTTTTACACCATTCGAGTTGTTGTTAGGCCACACAAGCTCAAGAAACCCCATAGAAATACATTACCCCCAAGAATTCTATCAAGAATATGTTAATAAACATAAGCAAATAATGGAAAATGTCCAAAAATTAGTAAATGTCAACAGAAAAAGAAAATATCATTAAAAAATATAACAAAAGTAAAGAAACCCCAATATTTAAAGTAGGTGACATAGTTGTAACGTAGTTACATTTCCTCTCCGTAAAATCAATTATTTCGGCCTTACTCGCGTCATCTATGATTTGTATACTTAATTATTTAGTCATTCAGAGGCTTTAGCGCCATCTATCGGCGCACGTCCTTACTAAAACGGCGTATTTGGTTCGTAGATCGATTTTACTTCCGTCTTAAATCTTAAAAAATAATAATCAATTTTGAATAATGATTAAAATACAGTAGAATTGCATTATTATATTACATAATATATTGATTATTAATATATTTTATTTTGATTTGTGGACTTTTTCTCTTTACGCTTTAGTTTTTAGTTGTCAAATGTTAAGAAAAAAAAAGACGGAGAAGGGTGTATAAGGCACTTCTTCGATTGAAGTTTTCCTTTTAGAAAAAAAATTTCTATAGACTCAAGATGTAGTCGTTATATTTCTTAATCCCGTTTTCACGGTAAGTTTTTTATATCTGTGTTGTGAATTTTTGTTTCGTAAATCACGCTTGTAATAAAACACATTATTTTTTCATGTAAATTGTGACATTGTAAAGTTGGTTGTCAAAATTTGATTGGCCAAACCACGTGCTCATTCCTTCCGTTCTTGCATTGTTATAATATTAGGATGTATGTATCCATACTTTAATTATTCTTGTATATCATCTTTTATTTTGCTTACCTCTTTTTATCTTGTGATGGTCACACAGCCCGTTATTTTGATCGTTTGTGGTTAAGATCACGCCAGCTGTGGGACTCCACATTTTTTAAGTATTTTTCAGGTATCTGTACTCCGGGTTCAAGGCACCGCTTTTCATGGACTTATGGCTGGTTTTTTCACACATCCGTATTTCTGAGTGCCGCTAGTTATTCCGGACTGAACTGACTGGTTTTGGAATCAGTCTGCACCGCCCCTTGGACGATCTACGTCGCGGTGAACAGAGAGACACTACCGGAAGTTGGAGCCCAACTCGCTCGCGCCACGTGCTGTCTACGCTCCTGGACCCAGCTAAGTGCCCGCGTGGTTAAAGCCCCTCCGATTCCCACAGACACCAAGAGGCTAAACCAGATTGTTCGGCCTTCTGCCACGTCCCCCTGTTTAAATATATTTGTCACGGTAATTCCTAGTTTCATTTACTCTTACCCGTAACATAGTCTACAAGCAAGTAGCTAAATCAGCCCGCAGTAATAAGTTAGAACCAAAATATTTAGGTCCTTATACTATTGTCAAGATTCACCCTGAGCAAATCGCAGAGGTAGTAGGAAAATACGTTAATACAAAAACTGTAAGAGTACATTTCCGTATGTTAAGATGTCCCGGTACTTTCATAGAATCACCGTCATCACCGGAGCCTCTGGCTCACCGGAACCGACACCATCGTCGAACAACGATAGTAGACGACCATAATGGCATCATGGTTATCAAAGAGGCTAACGCTCAACATCAGGTGGACACATATCACTTAATATCAGAGATGTGAATTATTTGAAATACATATATTTGAAATGCAAATACAAAATGCAAAATACCTATTTTTATTTTATATTTGAAATACTTTTTTTTAAATGTATTTTGAATTTTATTTGAAATACATTATATAAATATTTAGAATTTATAAAATACAAAATAGTTTTGTAACATTTTTAATTCATTTTTCCTATTTTTCATTCTTAAATCCAAGAAATTATCAAAGAATGCATAATTGCAGTAGCCGAAGAAATGTGCCCTGAAAAGGTAAATTTATTAAAAACTGTCAGTATGTCAGCAAACACTGTGGCTCGAAGGGTAGAAAACATCGCTGAAAAATATATTCTCTCAACTGTTCGACAAAAATGGACATGTTGTGTGGTTTTCTTTGGCCTTGGATGAGTCAACGGATGTGTCAGATACTGCTCAGGTGTTGATTTATATTCGAGGAGTAGATAAAAGCTATGAAGTGCATGAAGAACTTCTTGATATGTATAGTATTCACGGCACAACTACTGGTACAGATATTTTTAAAGGAGTTGAAATGGCCATTAATCAAAAGAACCTTCGATGGAAAAACTTGAAATGTATTACAACTGATGGAGGCAAAAACATGAGTGGGAAATATAAAGGAGTGGTCGTTCTTGTGTCAAAGGCTGTAGAAAATGACGGTGGTTCAAAACCATTAGTCTTACATTGTATCATTCATCAACAGTCTGTGCGGAAAATGTTTGGATATGTCTGAAGTTCTGAAACCAGTCATATCAACTGTTAATTTTATCAGATCTTTTGGGCTGAATCACCGACAATTCCGACAATTTATTGAAGAGATTGGAGAAAATGACTTACCTTATCATACTGCCGTACGTTGGCTTAGTTGTGGGAAAGTCCTTCAGCGCTTTTTTGAACTTCGAGCAGTGATCGAATTTTTTTGAATGAAAAGCATCGCCCTCTTACTGAATTACGAAACAACGCATGGCTGTGGAAGTTAGCATTCTATGTTGATTTGACAAAACATGTGAACGAACTGAATTTGAGATTGCAAGGAGAAAACCAGCATCTTCCTGATTTATACACTAATATCAAATCATTCCGGAAGAAATTCATACTGTTTCAATCACAACTACGAAGTAAATGTTTTTCACATTTTAAAACATGTGAAATATTCAGCCACACCACTGAGACTGAGTTTCCTATCGATTTTGCAATCGAAACTTTGAGTGCTTTGAAAATAAATTTTGATACTCGTTTCTCGGACTTTGATGCCATTGCGAATCAAATTAAGATTTTTCAGAATCCTTTTGATGCTGACATTGAAACCCTAGCCCCGGAACTTCAAATGGAAATGATTGATCTACAGTGCAGTGATATAATTAAGAACAAATATCAAAACTCATCTTTGTTGGAATTTTATAAGGGTCTTCGACTGACACAATTTGATAATTTGCATAAAAATGAGGTACACAAAAAATGTTTACAGATCTAAATTAACTGAACTAAATTAACTCTTTTAATAATTGGTACAAGTAAAAATAGTCCACAACTACAAACTATTGTCAGTGGAAAATCTCAATTACATAAATCTCATTAGTATTTCATATGTCATTATGCTTGTTATAAGTTATGTTTTTATTTAAAATGTATAAAATGTTAGTTGGATTCATTTCAATAATTTGTTAGTTATTATATACTGAAGTTAAATTTTTTGCATATTATACATGTCTTTAATCATTACAATTCTGTGTTTCTTTATCCAACTTATCACAAAAACAATAACAATAAGCCTACAACAATGTTATGAGTAGTTAGCCCATGACCATATCAATGTAGATGTCATATTAATAATTATTCAACATAAAATTAGAATACTTCAGTAAACTAAATTTAATTTGCTATAAAAAATATGTTCTCTAAAAGGAGTTTTCAAGTATGCTAGCTCTCCGCGGGCCGGACAAAATCTGTACGCGGGCCGGATGTGGCCCTCGGGCCGTAGTTTGGAGACCCCTGCTTTAAACTATTAATTATACTTTTGCAGAGAAAAGGACATGCTGATATATTAGCAGAGTATGAGAAACTCAAAATTCAACATAACAGGAAGAGAAAAGATGTTGGTGATGCTTGTGAGGGATGCAGTTCATCTAAAATATTGAAACAATCCACTCTTCCAGCCATCTCACCAAAGTCAGTTAATTTCGACAAGTTACTTGTGAATTTTTAGTGGATACCATGTCACCTATATCAATTGTAGAAAATGAATCTTTTAAGGCTCTAATTGAAGGTGCACAGCAATTAAGTGTTCCACCGAAAATAATGTACAGGCAAACATGTAATAAAAAAATTGCAGAACAATACACAGAATATATAGAAAATACAAAAGAACAATTGAGAAAGGTTGATTTTATATGCACCACAGCTAGTATATGGTCATCATCTAAGAGAAGCTATCTGGGCGTAACTGCTCATTGGATTGATTGTGATACATTTAATCCGAAAAGTGTAACTTTGGCTTGCAGACGATTTAAGGGAACACATATTTATGATAGAGTAGCTGAGCTGATTGTAGAGATTAATTCTGAATTTGATTTGAAACTGTCATAAATAATAGACTATTACGGACAATGGATCAAATATGGTCAAAGCTTTTAGAATATATGGACAAGATTCAGATACAGGAATAAGTGAAGGAACTCTTATCCAAAATATTGATGTAATGCATGATAATATTGACGATGGAGATGATGATAATGTGTTAACCCTAAGACATCACATTTGAAGAATTTGAAGAGTTGCAACTGCCTAATCATGAAAGGTGTGCCATACACACATTGCATTTAATAGCTTCACAAGACATGGATAAGGCTAGATCCCAAAGTAATTCATACAAATGTCGAGCAGTTTGGAATCTATATTCGAGGTCTCCTAAAGCCTGTGAGATATATCTAGAATCAACTGGAAAATCCCCTACTTCTCCATGTCCAACAAGATGGAATTCATACTATAATTGCATTCAAAATCTATTGGCAGTAAAGGGTACCCTAAATGAAACTTTAAAGAAACTAGGATTGGCCATTTTTAAAGAAATTGAAATTCAATTTCTTCTTGAATGTGTAAGCTGTTCAAAGCCTATTGCTGATGGCAACAGAAGTTTAGAAGGGGACAAAGATACTATGGATGTCTTATACCAGAACAGATGAGAATGCAAATAATTCTAAGCAGTTTGAAAATGGATAACCTTACATATTGTAATGTATTGATAGATGTTATTAAAGAAAGTCTTAATAGGCGTTTTGAGAGATTTTATAAATTAGAAGAGCCAAAAGCAAAAGATGGCATAATAGCATCAGATCTTATCCCTTTTTCAAAATGAAATGGGTGCCAAAAGTCAAAAGAGAATACGAGGGCTGCAATAAAAGTATCGGAAATGGAATATTTCCACTGTTCCTGTCATATTAAAAATCTTTTAAATTTAAAACTCCTTGGTTTTAAAAATCGAATACCATTTATTTATTTAAAAAAAGATTCTCGGTCTTGTCACAAGGTCTTGTCAAACTTGTTTAGTCGTTGAGAAAATGGAATTGACTCGAGAAAATTCTAGAGCGATGATTTATTATGACTTTCGAAGTGGTTTAACACAAAAACAGTGTGTTGACCTGATGATTTCTGCATTTGGTGATGAAGCCCCATCCAAAACCACAATTTATCGCTGGTTTGCTGAATTTCAACGTGGACGTGTCAAGCTCAGTGATGATCCCCGTCAAGGTCGTCCAAAAACTGCAGTCACCCAAGAAAACGTTGATGATGTGCGTAAGCTGATTGAGGAAGATCGACATGTGACATACCGCGAAATTCAGGCAACTTTAGACATTGGCATGAGTCAAATACAAATAATCTTGCATGAACAATTAGGTGTAAAAAAGTTGTTTTCCCGATGGATACCGCATTTGCTCTGTGAAGAGCAAAAAGCGGCTCGCGTTACTTGGTGCGTCAGAACTCTCGAAAGATTCCACGCAGGACAACATCGTATCAGGTGACGAATCCTGGATATATGCGTACGAACCCGAAACAAAAAACCAGTCACGAGTTTGGGTGTTCGAAAATGAGTTAAAGCCAACAAAAATTGTTCGTTCACGGAGTGTTGCAAAAAAAATGGTGGCCACGTTTGTCTTCATAACCGGCCATGTTGCGACTATTCCTCTTGAGGGACAAAGAACGGTTAATGCAGAATGGTATGCTAACATTTGTTTGCCACAGGTCGTTTCTGAACTCCGTAAAGAGAACTGCAACCGCCGCGTCATCCTCATCACGACAATGCGAGTTCTCACACCGCGCACAGAACAAAAGAGTTTTTAGAGCAAGAAATCATAGAATTATTTTCTATATATATATATATAATATTTCTATACTTTCCCTAAAATAAAGAATAAATTGCGTGGTCAGAGATTTTTATCACCTGAAGAAGCTGTGGACGCCTACAAAACGGCCATTTTGGAGACCCCAACTTCCGAATGGAATGGTTGCTTCAATGATTGGTTACATCGTATGGAAAAATGTATCAAATTTCGCGGAGAATACTTCGAAAAGCAATTAATACATTTTTAAACAGTAATGTTGTGTCACTTCCTTGATTCCCGAAATTTTCAGTGCCGCCCTCGTACATCAAAGAATTATTTGTTTCAGAAGTGAAAAAGATAAAACAAGAAGACGAAAAGAGTTCCCAAGTCGAACATACTGACTCTGATAAAAGGAAGGAAAGGACAGAATCTTATTATATGTTTGTTGAGGTCTCTGATTCTTCAGCAGCCAGTGATAATGTTAATACTACTACAATAGCCCTAATAATTCTGCCCCTGTTGAACGACTATTTTCTTTTGGTGGAATGATTATGAGGCCCCATAGGCGGAACATGAAAGATGAACTCTTTGAACAAATACTAGTTTTAAAATCAGTTAAATAAAAATAAGTGCATAAGCATAACAAGGTATTTTATTTTCAAAACCTATTTTGTATTTAAATACTTTTATTTATAACTACTTTGTATTTCTATTTGAAATAGTGCTAACAACTATGCATTTGCATTTTGTATTTAAATACTTTTACTAAACTATTTTTCACATCTCTGCTTAATATGTAGCTACAATGTGTACCAAATACGCGAAACATAGGTATATAGACGCGTATAGGTTATATTTTACTCTTAAGTTATATAATAAGGATAGTTCTAATAATAAAGAAATAGAAGTTAATAGTAAGCAAATAGAATATTACATAAATACTATAGAAAGTAAGCTCGTATATTTAGGCTCGTCAGCCGTAGATTTTAGTAGAA
This sequence comes from Phengaris alcon alcon, assembly GCA_037179445.1. NCBI lineage: Eukaryota > Metazoa > Arthropoda > Insecta > Lepidoptera > Lycaenidae > Phengaris > Phengaris alcon. The sequence goes on along the minus strand of JAYRCH010000435.1, from coordinate 999,343 downwards.
CGTATGTACCTAGAATTAGGCGAGGTTTAATTGATGGATTAGGTTCAATCATAAAGGCTATTACAGGCAACTTAGATCAAACCGGTGCAAATCGTTTTGAGAAAGAAATTCACAACTTAAAACAAGCTACAGAAAATAATCAAAAATTAACTATTGGCATTATGCAAGACTTTATAAATGAATATAAAAATCAAATTGTGCAAATTCAGAAAAACCAGGAATAAATAGCTAGTGTTGTAAATCAGATTTCTAATAGTACTTATCGCTTAGAAAATACAGTCGATATAATTAATACTTACCTACATTCAATTAGAGATATGCATGCAGCAGCTCTACAATAAGGTTTCACTATTAGAAAATGCTATAACGTTCTCCCACATAGGAATAGTTCACCCAAGTATAGTAGATCCCAATTATCTGCTATAAAAACTAGTGAAACTTGAAAAGGAAATTGATTTAAGTTTACCATATAAACCTATATTATCTTATATACATTTATTAGAAAAAGTATAGTTTTAAAAGCATATAGTACAAATGGAACAGTTAATTTTATACTAGAAATTCCATTAGTGGACAAACAATCTTATAACCTTCTTCATTTGTGGAATACAAATGAAGAAGGTTATAAGGGTGTTTGTCAAATTAATATGGTCCTTATTCCTAAACACTCTTACCTTGTTCTGGGAAATGACGAATTTGCTTATCCCAACAAACCCTGCAGGCTAACCTAACTAACGAGAATGTTATAAGCAAACATATGGGAATGGCAATCATTTAGTAAATCCAATCAGACGATTGTATAGCACAACTAATACAACAGAAACGATCTAGTAACTGTACTTAACGAGAGCCACGTTTAAAGAAGTATTATTAAATAAATTCATGAAAATTCTTGGATAGCAATCCTGAAACAACAAGAGGTTATAAAAACTATATGTGGTAATAATGTCCAATATTAAAGATACAGTGGCATATCCCTTCTAACCATAACAAATAAATGTAAGTTTTTATATTGGGAAGAATTTTAGAAACTCATAACAAATACCTTAATATGAAAGAAACAATTCCTTTACCAAAAATGTATAATACTACAAATCTGACATTATTGAAATTCGAAATACAGGATATCAACTGGATCAGCTCAATAATTTAATGCAAAAAAAGTAAAGAAATACTATTTCTGTCTACTGAACTAATATCTACGAAGCCAAGTTGGTCCTCAGTTATGCTGTACATTATCGTGATGTCAGTGGTTGTCGTTGCAGCCTATGTTTTCTGGAAAAGGAAGCATGCAATGTCAGCGCACCAACAAGTCGAAGAACTGCAGCTGCAGTCGATGGAGTCTTCGCAGCAGCCTTCTTCAGCGCGCCTCACACTTAAGGGGGGAGGAGTTATGTCACCATAGCAGAGCTCCTTTCGAAGAATAAGCCCGACACCGCCATTAACATCCTCGGCTTAATAGGCGCCGAAACCATTAGACGCTAGCGGTTCCTGGCACACCAGCATCCGAAGCCTTATGTAAACACAACAGGCCAACGCAACAGCCGTGACCTCACGGTGCAGCCCCGCGTGCAGCCACCGCAGTCGTTTGGACTTGCCTCCCGCGACCATTCCCCTCTCATAGATATAAGCCGTAGTCTTAAAAGAGTAGACATCAGTTGAAAGCCACATCTCACTTAGTAACGTTATGCTTATTGTTATCCATTAGTAATCGTAAATTCAATAATAAATATAACTTAGTTTTTTAATTTTGAAAAGAAATATTTTTTTAAGACAATTAACTTTAAAATAACAAAACATACTATCAAAGAATATTTATTACTAACTAAGAATCGTCATTCCACCGATTTACACGAATGACAGCTCCTGGCTGTGTGTGTATATAATAAATATCCGCCATCTTTGAAATTCAAATTATTGATGACTTTTGTATTTTAAAATTGATATAATTTTCGTATTCATAATATTATTTCGTATTTTTTCTCATACATTTTGGGAGAAAACCGCTAAGTTGGCAACACTGGTCGGGTTAGTTTTTTTTAAATAATTTCCATAGTGTATTGGACTTTGGGGGCCATGGCCTTAATCCCTTTGTGTATATGGGAAACTTGATAATTGATACAATTCCCTATTTTTACTTTAGCATTATTTACTTCTACTTGAAGTTTGTTGGCTGCTATTTTTAGTTAATTTTTTTGTATTTGTAATTGTGTTTTTGACTGTCACAGTTTTGAGTATCTGTAAATGACATGTATTTATAGCCAAAAAATTTTAAATACCTATATTATCAATACTCGCTTTAATCAAGTGTCCGCATTGTCCCCTTGTACATTAATTAATAATTAATATTGGGTATTAGTGTATAATTATTGTATGATTATTATTTGTTTTTGTGGTTGTTTGATGCTTGATCTTGCTTAAGTTGTTCTCTTATATCTCTGTTTGATTGAAGAAGTTCCTTTAATTTTTGATGGATATCATCATTCTTTTGTTCTAAGATATCTAATGCAGTGTTAAGATCATCTAGTTTTGAATCCAATAAATCATATTCTGAAACAAAAAAAAGACTGTTAAATTATTGAAATGTAATTTTGCGACACAATATTAAAAACACTATCAAATGCAATTGCCACAATTTTTAATAGGAATTCCTGGGAATTGCCAGTGTACCACTTTTGAACCGTAACATAATGGAAATAAGATCAGCAAATGGTGTGGGTAGATGCAGAGCTACTAGCAAATTTAGAGCAGGTGTTTGAGGCAATCTTCATCCAATACTTCTCCTATTAGACCCCAACACAAGACTGCAAAACTGGCTGGTCAGAAGCGGGGCTGTCTGTCTGTCTGTAAATCTGTCTGTCCACGCTTCTAGGTTCTGTAATAATGAATATAAATGGGTGAAATTTGTATAAATAAAATTATATTTTAGGGGTGGCTCTCCATACATGCAGTGGGGATGAAAAATATTTTTTAATTCTACCCCTGCATGTGGGGTATCGTTGAATATGTATTATTATAAGGTATTTTAAAACAAAGGTAAGGTTTCATACGTCATGACTTTTTTATAAAGTCAACCATTTTCAAGTAATCGGCCTCCAAAGTGGTTTGTAAGTTGGTCCCCCCTAGCATTTCTTAACTAAAGGAGATAGAAACTCGTAAGTCTCCACGCTGATAGATCATGCTAAAAACTCTCTATGAAAATTATTTTGAGCGAAATCGGACAATAACTTTTGAAGTACTTAATTCAAAGAAAACCTATTGCGCGTTGATAGTTACGGAACCCTCCTTAGACGTGTCCTGACATGCTCTTGGTTAGGTTATTTATTTTTATAAAACTACCTACTTATAACATAAAAATAAGTCATCAGTGTAAATTTCACTTTATATTGTAAAATTGTCATTATTCTACTATAGCATACGTTAGAATCATTCCAAAGGCTGTTAAAAAAGTCAGTACAATTTTTTGTACCTTTGGCGCCCTGTACCCGAGGACTGAAAATTGGCCCACCACACAAAATAGCGGGTATGTATATGTTCATTTTACACAGTAATACTACAGTATGATATACTTACATTTTATCGGTAAGAATATAAGGGTAGTCTGGCAGGCCTGGGATCTCAGTCCATTTCCATTTGAACTGAGTTTGCGACTTGTGAAGTAGTTATAATTTAAACCTCCTCACGTTTACAGGAGACCCAAGCCCCACAGGGGGAAAGTTTGTGGTGGGTGACGAATAAAACGTAAAATTCACACAGATCATAGAAGTGTAAAAGCTATTGGGATATCATAAACGTAGGTAAGTATTTATTAATATTAGAATAAATATTTTTACCTTCACGAACATTTTCTTCATTACCGTCATATTCAATATCAATTCCATCACTTGCCGATTCCTTTTCTGCGGGTTTATTGTCGTCCTTTTCAGTCATTTTTAAATTAAATGTAGTTTTATTTATGTAATTATCAAACTAATAATCTAGTCATTGACATATAGGTAAGTTATTTACTTGTGCTCATTTTGTACGTAGGAAGTGTGTAGTTCGCGGATAGGTCGTTCAATTGGACTAGTTCTCTTGAGTCATGTCGTTCATTCATTCATTCAGTTTCAATACATAATATCTCTAGTTCAGGTCCGCCGCCCATTGCCATATATATTTTTATTAGCATCGTAATACGGTCAAAAGAAATTGAAAAATTATAATTTAAAAGCTTTATGAAATCGACAGAAATTTTGTTCACGACTACATATTTTAAGGGTTTTTTCTGCATTTCCTCTGGTTTCCATCATCAGATTCTATCTTCTTTTTTTTCTTTTAGTTATGGCGAGATCCTGTATTCTTTGTCACATGACAACGCATAAATAAAATATACCCTTTCTGACATACAATAATCATCAAAATTGACTAAAAAAAGTTAAAGCCGTTCATAGCAGCAGTCGCGCGTTACTAGGTGTATTGAAAAGTTCCATGGCTTATCTCCGAAGGTGTTCATCAAATCTTGAAACGTATACGTTTCAAATAACCTTCCCTGATAAATGTGATATTCAATTTTGAAAACCCGGTCTAAATACATCACTAGTTATTGAGAAAATCGGGTTCAAACATATATACATATAGGTGAAACATACATACATACAGGTCAAACTGAGAACCTTCTTCAGTTTTATAACCATCTTTTGATTTAACTTGGAATGTACCCGATTGTACCATACTTAAAATCGTTTACAATTTAATTAATATTATATCTAGCAATATCCCGCGAAAACAAACCCACAACCTGCAAGCAAATGTGTGAGTGCACGCATAAGCATGCGTAAAGCACCGCCCTCCTCCCATAATGCTTATACGTGCACTCAGAAACAAGATCGTGCAAACACCACAACCACACAAGCAACAATGTCAACAAGATCGTGCAAGGCCCCATACTACCATGCAGGTTGCAAAACTTTTTTCATATAATATAGGAGATGAAATGCCTGATGAAAAGCTAATACCATCGCCATGGTGGCAAAAAGTTACAGCTGGTAAAAGTCCGAACAATTCTTGAAGCACTGATATAATCGATAAAGTGATATAATCGATATAATCGATATAATCGATAAAGGATGCAGAGCAACACTAACATCTCTACGTAGTATCAAGCTTCAGTAGTATTACTTATCATCTATGGTATCAAGGGGTCAAGCCTATTTGAAAAACTTTGGCAGTCGGCAATTCAAGACGCCCTTCGTTGGACATCGCATCCTGAGGGAACAGCTAGTACTTTGGCGTCGGAAGCCCAGAGATGAGAACAGTATTCCATGTGAGATCGAACCTGCGCCTTATAGAGTTGTAGGCGCTGGATCGTAGTGAAATACTGCGTTGATCTGTTACGAATACCAATCTTCTTGGAGGCTAACTTGGCCTTCCCTCTAAATGACATCAGAACTGGACCTCGCTCGTCAACACCAATTAGTATTCCAATGTTAGCTGAGGCCCTTATAAATGTGGACATACGACCATCAATAAATTTCTAGCGATGAACACGCAAACATGTGTCTTAGTGGGGTTGAATCGGACTAATTCTTCCCTATTCAATGACTTCCTCCAATGAAAGCTCAATTTCAGACACAAGTTTGGTCCGACTCTCGAAGGCGTTTTCCTGAGAAGTGCCCGCGTGACCGGTATATAAGGCATCACCCGTGCTGTACCCATTTTTAATAATTTGTACAGTTAAGTACATTATTAGGTCATCAATTTTATCCAAAACTAGATTTTTCAAATTTTGAATTTTAATTATATGATTTGTTCTAAAATAAAAATAAAATCTAGGTTGTGGTATAAACCGGTACAGGCTATTTCCTTTTAGAAGCCGTCAATTAAATTACTATATCTTCAAGTTGGTTGCTGAGCAAATTTTATGACCCCTAATTTAAAGCCTTTTGGAGCTCAGTGGCCTAGTGGGTAGACTGTTTGATTCGCACTCTAGAGAGTACAGGTTTGATTCCCAGGTTGTGGCGTCTACCAATGAGACTCTTTCAGATCATATACAAGTACATTATACGGATGCTCTAGCGGTGAAGGAAAACATCGTGAGGATACCCGCATATGGTTGACCTCAGAAGGATTGACCAGTCATTCCTCTGAACTAGGCTGACTATGTTGTGAGAATGCCGTATGTGCTTGGTCAACCATACGACATTTAAAAACCAACTGTCCCAGGCACTACAGTATTTCAAGATGGTTACTTCGCTCGGAGAATACTTTTTTATTTATATTTTTTTTATTTATTATTTCCATCCCCCTAACAGTATCAGGGCTTGTTGTGTTCTTTTTTAATTCTATTTCTGTTACATTCTTTTCCTATTTTTACATATCTTATATCTAGTTCTAGTTCTTATACAATTTTTCTTATATCTGCTATTTACTTACTATTTTATATATACAATTGATTTTTTCTTACATAGTAACTTGTGACTACTCAAGCTCGGAGAATACTGCATAAATCATCCAATAACGGATGAAAAGGCGTAAGTTTTTTTTAAGGCTGGGACTATATGATCCGAAATCCGGAACGCTGGTGAAAGTTCAGAGCATTGAAAATAGAACTCTACACTAATACACTAGAGCTGAAAATCAAAGTGCCGGGTGTCCAGCTGTCATATATGACATTGACATTTGGCTCGCAGAGTTCTATTTTGAATCTCAATTTTTGCCGACGTTCCGTATTCTGGATCATATAGTCCCAGCCTTAAGGTACAAACAATTTTAAGTACGGTACAAACGAGTAAATTCCTAGTACAATCGAATGATGGTTATAAAAATTAATTATCTTGAAGTGTAGATCTCAGTTGCCTACGTGAAATTTGAAATAAACACATTCGCAGCAAGTTACAGCTTGGAAAAAAAGAATATTACGCGGTGACGGCAGGAACTAAAAACATTATGGGATAATGATTTTAGTTCCTGCTAAAAATAACTAAACTAGTATAAACTAGTGAACTAAAATAGTGATATAGTTCACTGTGATCAAAAGATATAAACGAATCATTTATTTTTTTCTAAGTGTTATCACATCTGTCAATACTCAACTGTCATAGACTATAGAATCAAATCAGATGACTATCCCACGAAGTATAGATTTAAGGAGTCCGAACGTAATGTTGAACAAACGGTCTCAATTTAGGGGGCAGATTTTTTGCCGGTAGAGCGCGCCACTTTTGAAGAAGTACTCGTTGAATATACTTGGCGGAAAAGAAATAATAAAGAAGTTTTTGTTAAACATATTATTTATTAAAATAGTATAAATGACAAATAAGTAAGTTTATAAGTATAAATTACATTTACGTATAATAATCAGTAATAATAGTAATATTATCGGTACGTCCTGAATAGTTGCGCAGCTAGTGGCAGAAAAGAGAACTATGATCTGGGTTTATTATTGGGTACATACATACTATGGAAAAGCCTATACCGTTCGGACTCCTTATATCTATACTTTGTGGACTATCCCATGGAATTTTTAAACAAACAGATAACACAACACCGAATTTTTAGGTACCTACTTATTGAACTGTATTTCAAGCACTTAAAGTATATTTTCTGATACACATTAAGTAGATGTAAATCCGAACCGAAAGAGATAGATTAGTAAGGCTGGGACTATATGCTCCGGAATTCGGAACATCGAGCTGTCATATATGACATTGAGATTCGACTCCATGCTTATGTATTCGATTTTCAACTCTATTGTATTAACGTAGAGTTCTATTTTTAGGCTTATAGTTTTCTACGGCCATCCGGATTCCCTAGCATATAGTCCCATCCTAAGGCTGGGACTACTTGCTCCGGAATACGGAACACTGAATTTGAAAAATATTAAATGAATATAACGGAAATATATTTAATAATTATATACTATTTAATACTAGCTTTTGCCCGCAGCTTCGCCAGAGTGGGAGAGAGTTCGTGGCAAAAAACTGCTTTAGCAAACACAGAGTAAAAATATACTTATACTTAATGATAAATTTATAGTTTTATACTATGTAGTAAATAATATTCTTTAGTGACATAATTTTTATATTTATGAACCGATTGAAATGAAACAATTACATTTTAAATTGGAACAAACCAAAACGCATTAGTGAAAACCGCATTCAAATTGGTTAAGCCGTTGATTTCGTACGCGCAAAAACAAATATGAACCGCACATTTTCGCAATAAAAAGTAGCCTATGTGTCAATCCAGAGTCTAAACTACTGCCATACCAAATTTCATCAAAATCGTCCAGTAGATTCCGAGATTAGCGCGTACAAACACACAGACAAAATTGCTAAAAATCATTATTTTGGGTTCTATACCATTCATAAAGTAATAGTTTTTTTTATTTATCTTCCATGTACAGACAGCGACCGGTTACGAAATTATTATATGTATAGATATAGATTTTTTTAATATTATACACATATTTAATACACATCCATGACCCAGGAACATAGAAAACTTTTTGTTCCTTTAGCAGGATTCAAACCCGTGACCTCCGGTTTGAGTACTGACGCTCTCAACCCCTGAGCCACAGAGGTCTTCGGATTGACCGGGATTCGAACCCACCACATTCCGAATTTTCCAACAAATCAAACATTATGCATACCTACGCGTAGGTAATAAACTGCCAATCGGACTGACATAATAGATCCGAAATTATTGATATAGTTATTGTTGCACGATAAAACACAAAATATATAGCTTGAAAATGCTCAGATTCCAGGGATAAGACCTACCTAGATCGATGATTCCCTCCCAAAAACTCCATACATACTAAATTTCAGGGTAACACTAGCAGCCGTTTTCGGGAAACCGATTATAAATATACAAGATTGTCCCGTTTAAAGTAGGTTTAGGACATTTTATATCACTACCATGGAGCTAATTCATTTTATTAGCTTTCAGCAGGGATTTTAATGCAGTTTCAGAAATAGATACAGTGATTCAAGGGGAATGTTTATAATGCACCCATGCGAAGCCGAGGCGCGTCTATAGTAGATAAGTACAACATTTTGGAATTTTCATTTCTGGGAGTGAATAGGTGATAAACACTAGATGTTGCCCCCGACTCCGTGCTCGCAAAAGGAAATATCGCAGAAACCGTACATTTTCCGCAATAAAACATAGCCATGTTCTTTCCCGTGATATATGTGCCAAATTTCGCGAAAATCAGTCCAGTAGTTTCGCAGCAAGTAAATAAACAAACAAACAAATCTTTCCTCTAATATAATAAATTAGTAGGTAGGTATAGAAGTATATATAGTCCCATGGACTTAATAATAATAACAGGACTCTGAGCGAAATGAATGAAAAGGAAATCTATAAAATAGAGCAGTTAGTAATTTTGCTGTGTAAAAAAACTAGTTGGTTATAATTAATCGTATAGCGCGATGCAAAGATATCCTAGAGATATATAGATAGAGATATATCTCTCACCCACGAATATTTTTTTGTGGTCGCGACAGAAAAAACTGCACTGTAAATAGAACTCTGCGCTAATGCAATAGAGTTGAAAATCGAATACACAAGACGTGTCGAGTGAAATGCCTATGTCATATATGACAGCTCGACATTCGAAACTTAGATTTTCAACTTTATTGTATTAGCACAGAGTTCTATTTTCAATGCTCTGATTTTTCCCGGGCCCGCCGGATTCCGGATCATAGTCATGCTACGCCAGCTGGTGGTGTTAAAAAAAGAACAACCTGAATTATTAATTTTATTTACTAATACAACAACAAGTAATGTAATGTAACAAGTACCCACATTCCTATATTTTATAAGAATGCATAATGCTTATTTTAGTGATGTTTTTTCAAAACAAAACGAAGTCCACAGTAGCCACATGAATGATTGCCAGGTTTATCCTGTAATAAAATATAATTATTAAATTAAAACTTAAATGTGTAATTATGAAATAATAAACTAATAAGTTACTTGTTTGGAACACAACTGAGGTTACTAAGTGACAAGTTACTACTGTAGGTATATTATAAAAAAAATTAAACCGACTTCCAAAGTAAAAATGCACAAAAAAGTGAAATAAAACTTATATTCTAAATAATTAAATTCGGCTAAAACTTTAACTATTTTTCTACATAATCTTGGAGTCGGTACCTTTTATTGATTGATGTATCAACGCACAGGCCAAACCCTTAAGGCTAGAAATTTTACACACGCATTTCTCATATTATGACATAGGCATCCACTAACGAAAGATTTTTTAAAATTCAACCCCCAAAATGTAAATGAGATTTAAGTTTGAATGAAACTATTTATTCCTTGGACATATTTGTATGAAATTTCGTATGAATTGAGTACGGAAAAAATATTAAAAATCCAAAATAAAAATGCACAAAAACGTATCACATTTTCTAAGCTGGCATCAAAATTTTTCACACACACTAGAATTTGTTACATGTGACAAATTCTAGTGTTCGTGAAAAATTGTGATCCACTGTGATCTGTGATCCAGATATGAGATCCGGAAAAAGTTGAGAACTTTTTCCGGATTTAACGGGAAAAACATGTTATGCTGTGGTCTATTATTAAGTTATTGGTTATAAATGTAGCTAAGAAAATACTTAAGAACTAGCTTTTGCCCGCGGTTCTGCCCGCGTAAATACAGTATCCCACAGAAACACTGCACTTTCATCAATATTTATTATGATGAAACAATGATTTTGATAAAATAAATTCATGTATATAACCACTATTTATACATGCTTGAACTCAAAGAATATCGGTGAGTATTTGTATAAAATGTTTCCTTATCTTCTCGATTTAATGAAAAGAGACTAAGGCCCGTATTAATAAAGCGTTCTTATCTCTAAGACAATTCTCAAGAAAGTACTTAAGATGTTGTTTTAATTAATAGACCGTACTGAAGTACAGTTGTAGGTACGGCGTATCAAGTGAGTGCGAACGTATTAATAAACGAGACTCGTTACTCAAGTACGCTGTCATTGCTGTCAAACTGTTATTTGAAGACGCGGTTTCGTGGGTACAGTCAAACCTTGACTTGAGAACGGCTTGCTTCGGAATTGGGATACAGTACATTATTATATGTGGTGTTTTTGGGTGTGTAACAATTATGTAAATTAAAATCTAAATATTTATGATTAAACAAACTCAGAATTTACACTACATACTCAACACAAAATAAAGTTATAAAAATGATGCTATATTGATACATGATCGATACTTATTCTTCTTTTTTTTTGGTAATCGCGGTTGCAAAGGTTTTGCACCATTCTGCTAGTATCGAGTATTTGTAGAAATATTTTCGATTTTATTTATATATCTATATTAAACGAATTACCTATTTGATTTATTATATATATATATATATATATAAATCAAATAGGTAATTCGTTTAATATAGATATATAAATATATATATTAATTGACTTAATTTGACACTTGACAGCAGAACTTTTTTTCGCTGCCTAAAAAACAATCCTCATTATATGATCCCTGCTGAAAGGATTTTTATGCAGTTTACATATTTTACCGACACAGTAGTTCCTTAGGATAGTTTAGATCGACAATAATTAGTTAAGGATTTGTGGAAATTGATTGATTTATGAGGATAATTGTTGAAGGTGTCGAAAAAAAAATTAAGCCGTCTAGGAGCATTTATCGAAAACGCTGCTAAACCTAATCCGTTGGAGATAATTTATAACAAAACAATGTATGGTGGGATTGATTATGATATTATTATATTTATATATTGATTATTATTATTATTATTATTCTACAAAAAAGTTCGCGACGGCATATTATGTCTACCTTATTTCTTCCCACGCGGGCGAAGCTGCGGGCAAAAGCTATATTGTATAAAATTGTGTTTGATATTTTAAAAATTTAAACAATCTATTCTTAAGTCAAGATTTTAACCCCTAGGCTATTATTATATACAACAAAAAATTTAAGAAAGAGCTGCGGGATCAAAAAATCTACCGATAAAAAGAACAGATAGGAAATTACGGGAAGTTTTCGAGAGAAATACAAATTACCTTTTTCCTACCATATTATTGGTTCTTTAAAGAATCTAAAGAATAAATTCGTCTTCGAGATAATTATACTACAAAGGAAAAATAATTTGTTTCTGTTGTTTTTAACCTGTGGGACCAATTCCGCGAATATAAAAACATACCTTCATACATATTTAGAATATGAAAATTAGCTGCTATGAACCAAAACTATTTCAAATAATTTGTGAATTATTATTGGATTCTTGTATATAAAAGCTGTTTAAAAAATATTAACTAGTTTTATAAGTCGGTAATAAAAATTATTCATAAATTGAAGTACGAAAGAGCACGAAACATGAGAATCCAATATGTGCGAAATAAATTTTAGTTTTCCTTGAATGATTTTTATGATTACAGCATTATGAGACGAATCAAAATTAAACAATTAATTCTATATATTTCTTGCAATTCTCAACCTATCATTATGCATGGTTATTCATTTATTTACTTTTTCTTCTATGGTGTAGTGTAAGTTTTGAACGTACTTCATTTTCCATTTTAAAATTAAAAACCCTATCCAAAGTTGGACAGAAAAGGAATATGAAAATGTTTGTCAGGCCAAAATATGCGGCATTGTTTTGTAATATATTTATGCCACTATGTAACTTACAGTAATCATCATCATCATCTTATTTACAATACCTAATGGAAGCTTGGAGCGTATTCAATTATACATTCGATCGTTTATTTTAAACGTTCTTAAAATGTAATAATAATAATTTAACAAATATCAATAAAAAGGAAAAAAATATTATTTTTGAACAAAAAATTAAAACTACTTCCAAAGTAAAAATACACAAAACAGTATGAAATAAAACTTATTTTATGAATAACTAGATTCTTCCCGCGACTCCGCCCGCGTAATTATAGTATCGGGTATCCCACGGGAATACTGTAGGTACTTTTTGGGATAAAAAGTAGCCAGTTTTAATTTAATTGAAATCCGTTTAGTAGTTTTTCGTGAAAGAGGAACTAACATCCATCCATCCATCCATCCTCACAAACTTTCACATTTATAATAGTAGCAGGATTCCCCTTTTAAATTCGGCAAATTTTTTACCATTTCCTAGTAGCTCTCAATCTACTTAAAAACTGTGTTTTACTATAATGAGTGCGCGCGTGACAAACCTTATAAGCTATTATATTATTTCTAAGGCATTACAGACGGCGAGGATACTATAATATTTTATGTTACGATACTACACATTTACATATTACGTACTATATAATATGAAATAAATATCCAGTTATCTTAAGGCTCTGTATAACGCCAGTGAAATTGAGCGTCAAGTCCCATACGAATTTAGTAGACGACAAGGGCGTATCACATCGACCGGACAGTATTGAAATCGGATAAAAAATCTACTTATACTTATACTTCAAATACTAAAATTAATTTCACACTCATGTGACTTATTGAAGAAGAGAAAAAAGGTTTTAACTTTAACAAAAAGGGTGGACTTAGCATATTTAAAAATTAATTTGTACCACAGGAATAAAAGTAATAGAAAATGTGTTCGAAATTCAAAAGTTTACCGTAACTTTTATACGTATTATCGTTTAAGAATACAAAAGATTCAAGCCTAAAATGAAAAAAAAAACTATACCTACGTAAGTTATTTTATTTTAAGACCCAATTATTAGCTAAAAGGTAAATAAAAATAAAACAACTATAATTCGGTCGGTCTTATTGTATTTAAACTAAACAAAAGTAAGGCAACGTTCCCACGAGCGGTTTTATGTAGTCGCGCCAGAAAAAGTGCACTATAAATAGAGAAATATAAAGAATAATGTATGTTCTAGGTTTTAGATTATTCAACAGACTTCCTCCTGTACACCGTGCCCTTGTTTATTCATAAAACCCACTCATAAGGCAGAGTTTTCGTCAACACAACACATTGGCGAATCACTAAGGAGCCACTTTAAAGAATACGAAGAAGAAGAACTTTTTTCAAATGGCAATGATCCACATTCCGCTTTACGTAGTTTTCAAAAAAATATGGATAATAATATGCTAGACAATTATAAATATTAATATCTACGTAAAAATTAATGAGTCAGTTTTTTTTTTTCAATATAAAAAATACAGACTAAACTTTTTTTGGTATTTATATTATTCAATATTACATTTTTAAAAAGAAATATTGAAGGAATGTATATTCAATAAATCCGTTCTTTGTAGAAGTGTAAACGAAACCTTATTTTATTCGTTCTTTGTCGTGTAGATGACGCTTAAAAGTTGAGTAAGTGATCTCAATAACGTTATCAACTGAGACGGTCTTGAGATCATACTATGAATTAAAGACCATCTTGAGAAGCTAATTGTTACTTGAGACTGTTTCAGCCAAGAAAGGTCTTGATGACGAGTTTGAGAACGGTTTATTAATACGGGCCTTATGATTACAATTCTAACAACAAATGAAATATATTGTGTAGTGATTTTAATGTGCATGCTAAGATTTAAGATTGTAAAGTTTCTCTATTAATAATATAAGAATCGAATGTTCAATAATGCACGCAATATGTTTAAAACAAAGTCATATTATTGCTTACCTAATATTGGTTATACTTGATATTAGGTTAACCTATGAAATTGCAGTTTTGTATGAAAAAATTTAAACGAATTTTTTTCATGTATTTTTTATTTGTATTAATCGAAGTAATCACCCATGCAATCAATGCATCTTTGCCAACGCAGTGGCAGTTTATTGATGCCCTTCTTAAAGAAATCAGCTGGACGGGAGGCAACAGATTCTTCCAAGGCATTTTGTACTGCCTCTCGGGTATTGAATTTTTTTCCCGCCAAGAAGTTATGCAAATTCTGGAAAAAGTAGTAGTCTGTAGGCGCAAGGTCTGGTGAGTAGGGCGGATGACGGAGAGCTTCCAACCCCAGTTCTTGCAACTTGGAGATCGTCTGCTGTGCAGTATGAGGTCGCGCGTTGTCGTGCAGGAGCAGCGGAGACGAGCGATTGACCAATGCTGGTTGGAGATGTGCCAGCTTCTCCATCATTGTGTTCAGTTCTTCACAGTACACATCTGCAGTAATGCTCACCCCGTTTGGTAAGATGCTGTGATGAATCACACCGGCGCTAGACCACCAAACAGTGATGGTAAAAAGTGATGGTACTTTTCTAGGGGTAAGTTTTCGTTTAGGGCATTGTTTAGGTGCTGAACCAGGATCCAACCAACTTGCTCAGCGCTTGCGGCTATCAAACAGAATCCATTTTTCATCGCAGGTAGCAATGCGGTTCAAAATTCCTTCATTTGTGTGTCTGTTGAGCAGTGCAAGGCACGTCTCGACGCGTACTTCGCGCTGGAGATCATTGAGTTCGTAGGGCACCCATTTGTCAAGCTTTTTTACCTTGCCATTTGACGCAAATGGACCAACATTGTTTTGACGCTAAGGTCGAAAACTGCTGCTAATTCAGCCGTAGATTGTGTATCATCAGCTTCCACAATCGCCTTTAATTCGTCATTGTCGACCAAAGTCTTCGGACGACCGCGAGGTTCATTTTTCAGGTCGAAATTTCCAGAACGGAAGCGAGCCAACCAATAACAGGTGGTGCGTTGGTTTGTAGTGTTAGCTCCGTAAACGTTGTTGATGTTGCGTGCCGATTGTGCCGCGTTGCTGCCACGACGGTACTTATATTCCATAATTACTCGAGTTTTTAACGTATCCATGATGGCGTAAAAGATTGAAATGCGATGAAAATGTAACAGTAATCAATAAACAAATGACTACATATGGAAAAAGAATTCCATGTTTTTAAAATAAGAATTCTTAGCCAAACCAAAATTATTTTGATTTGAAATGGCCAGTACTGCAGAACGGCAATTTCATAGGTAAAGACCTATTATTATAAAAAGACTTACTTATACTTCCCATCTTACATACTACCCATCAGTAAAAACTTTATAGTTTAAAATAATAATATTAATACTTTATTTTTAATACTATTGTACAGTTTTACCACATACTTAATAATGTAATTTTACATTTAGTTGAACCTTTGTTAGTATTGCGAATAAGTAAAATGTAGTCTAATTTCATAATTTGCAGGTATTGGATTTTAATTTCAAGGGCCCGCAATAATATTGACAACATGAACATATTTCAAGAATTCTCATTCGATAACGTTGCGTTACGTGGTTACGCCGCAGTCAAATGTTCCTGGTAGGCCCACAGAAGTGTACCTATTTTGCACCAACGGATAACCGCTGAAGATAATCAGGCTATGCCGTATGTGATAGCCTGAAATATTTTGGTTACAAACCTTTAGCCCTCGTACCCACGTGAGTTTTTTTTGTGGTCGCGACTCGTGACAGAAAAAAACTGCACTGTAAATAGAACTCTGCAGCCAACCTACAATAGAGCTGAAAATAGAATTGTCGAATGTAAAATGTGAGATTTGACAGCTGTACACGATTTTCAGCTGTGTTGTATTAGCGTAGAGATACATTATTCTTTATATTTCTCTATTTATAGTGCACTTTTTCTGGCGCGACTACATAAAACCGCTCGTGGGAACGTTGCCTTACTTTTGTTTAGTTTAAATACAATAAGACCGACCGAATTATAGTTGTTTTATTTTTATTTACCTTTTAGCTAATAATTGGGTCTTAAAATAAAATAACTTACGTAGGTATAGTTTTTTTTTTCATTTTAGGCTTGAATCTTTTGTATTCTTAAACGATAATACGTATAAAAGTTACGGTAAACTTTTGAATTTCGAACACATTTTCTATTACTTTTATTCCTGTGGTACAAATTAATTTTTAAATATGCTAAGTTCACCCTTTTTGTTAAAGTTAAAACCTTTTTTCTCTTCTTCAATAAGTCACATGAGTGTGAAATTAATTTTAGTATTTGAAGTATAAGTAGATTTTTTATCCGATTTCAATACTGTCCGGTCGATGTGATACGCCCTTGTCGTCTACTAAATTCGTATGGGACTTGACGCTCAATTTCACTGGCGTTATACAGAGCCTTAAGATAACTGGATATTTATTTCATATTATATAGTACGTAATATGTAAATGTGTAGTATCGTAACATAAAATATTATAGTATCCTCGCCGTCTGTAATGCCTTAGAAATAATATAATAGCTTATAAGGTTTGTCACGCGCGCACTCATTATAGTAAAACACAGTTTTTAAGTAGATTGAGAGCTACTAGGAAATGGTAAAAAATTTAGCCGAATTTAAAAGGGGAATCCTGCTACTATTATAAATGTGAAAGTTTGTGAGGATGGATGGATGGATGGATGGATGTTAGTTCCTCTTTCACGAAAAACTACTAAACGGATTTCAATTAAATTAAAACTGGCTACTTTTTATCCCAAAAAGTACCTACAGTATTCCCGTGGGATACCCGATACTATAATTACGCGGGCGGAGTCGCGGGAAGAATCTAGTTATTCATAAAATAAGTTTTATTTCATACTGTTTTGTGTATTTTTACTTTGGAAGTAGTTTTAATTTTTTGTTCAAAAATAATATTTTTTTCCTTTTTATTGATATTTGTTAAATTATTATTATTACATTTTAAGAACGTTTAAAATAAACGATCGAATGTATAATTGAATACGCTCCAAGCTTCCATTAGGTATTGTAAATAAGATGATGATGATGATTACTGTAAGTTACATAGTGGCATAAATATATTACAAAACAATGCCGCATATTTTGGCCTGACAAACATTTTCATATTCCTTTTCTGTCCAACTTTGGATAGGGTTTTTAATTTTAAAATGGAAAATGAAGTACGTTCAAAACTTACACTACACCATAGAAGAAAAAGTAAATAAATGAATAACCATGCATAATGATAGGTTGAGAATTGCAAGAAATATATAGAATTAATTGTTTAATTTTGATTCGTCTCATAATGCTGTAATCATAAAAATCATTCAAGGAAAACTAAAATTTATTTCGCACATATTGGATTCTCATGTTTCGTGCTCTTTCGTACTTCAATTTATGAATAATTTTTATTACCGACTTATAAAACTAGTTAATATTTTTTAAACAGCTTTTATATACAAGAATCCAATAATAATTCACAAATTATTTGAAATAGTTTTGGTTCATAGCAGCTAATTTTCATATTCTAAATATGTATGAAGGTATGTTTTTATATTCGCGGAATTGGTCCCACAGGTTAAAAACAACAGAAACAAATTATTTTTCCTTTGTAGTATAATTATCTCGAAGACGAATTTATTCTTTAGATTCTTTAAAGAACCAATAATATGGTAGGAAAAAGGTAATTTGTATTTCTCTCGAAAACTTCCCGTAATTTCCTATCTGTTCTTTTTATCGGTAGATTTTTTGATCCCGCAGCTCTTTCTTAAATTTTTTGTTGTATATAATAATAGCCTAGGGGTTAAAATCTTGACTTAAGAATAGATTGTTTAAATTTTTAAAATATCAAACACAATTTTATACAATATAGCTTTTGCCCGCAGCTTCGCCCGCGTGGGAAGAAATAAGGTAGACATAATATGCCGTCGCGAACTTTTTTGTAGAATAATAATAATAATAATAATCAATATATAAATATAATAATATCATAATCAATCCCACCATACATTGTTTTGTTATAAATTATCTCCAACGGATTAGGTTTAGCAGCGTTTTCGATAAATGCTCCTAGACGGCTTAATTTTTTTTTCGACACCTTCAACAATTATCCTCATAAATCAATCAATTTCCACAAATCCTTAACTAATTATTGTCGATCTAAACTATCCTAAGGAACTACTGTGTCGGTAAAATATGTAAACTGCATAAAAATCCTTTCAGTAGTTTTTGAGAATATTATCGCGAACATACAGATAGACACACACGGCGGGGGACTTAAATTTATAATAAATTTTAGAGAAAAGTGGAAAGAGTGTGTACTGACCCGCCCACGCCAGTTAACACGACCTTAGACTGGGACTGTATCGTCCGGAATCCGGTAGGCCGGGAAAAGTTCGAGCATTGAAAATAGAAATCTGCGCTAATAAGCTGAAAATCAAAGTGTCGAGTGTCAAACTGTCCCAGCCTTATCTCTCTAACCTTTCAAATAAGTGTGCCACATTTCTCATTTGGCGCAAGGATCCACTAAGGAAAGATATTTCAAAATTCAAGCCCCCAAGGTGGTGAAATACCGGATAAAAGTTTGTATGATTTTTTTTTATTTCTTGGAAAATTTCGCATGAAATTTCGTATGAATTAGTACGGAAAAATAATGAATTACGTATTTTAGCGTTTTTCAATATTCAACCCCTAAGAAAGAAAAATAGGGGATGAAAGTTTTGAATTATTATAACCCAATTTCACGCGGGCAAATGCTATTTATATTTTACTATCAAACTCTAAAACTTTTCTCTAGAACTCTATTAATAAGAGTTCATCTCTCATCGTTTCTCAGGAACGATTTCGTTCGCTCTTTTTTTTCGATTTATTTTGCAAATCCGACTAGCACAGAAAATACTTATCATTTTTCGGGTTAATATATAGCCTATGACACTCACAAAGATAGAAAGCCAATTTTAGAAAGCCACATTGGCTTTCTATTGGTGAAAGAATTTCAAAAATTGGTTGAACCAGATCCAGAGATTACCACTTACAATCTCGGTACGTCACAAACTCACAAAAAAACAAACTTTACCTCTTTATAATATTAGTATAGTTCTGATGTTAGCCACGACTTCGTACGCAAAACTTGCGAGAATCGTACTTTTTCCTGCGATAAAAAGTAGCCTATGTGTTAATCCAGATACTAAACTACTACCATATCAAATTTCATCAATATCCGTTCAGCTGTTATTACGTGAAAGAGTAACGAACATTCATACAAAAATTCTAAAAATCATTGTTTTGGGTTCTATACCGTTCATAAAGCATTCATGTAATAGTTTTTCTTATTTATCTTCCATGTACAGACAGCGACCAGTTACAAATTTATTATATGTATAGATGTCACGCAATGTGGCCCTTGTGAATGGGAATAATTGTCATGCAAAAGCAGCAAAACTTTCGTCAATTTTCAGGGACTTTTTAAATAAATTACTTTCTTTTATCTTGCCTTTTATCTTGTCTAGTATTTCACGGTTATAAAAACCTTTGCCTTTGTAATCCATAATCACAATTCGATTTGAGACTCAAAAGACAGACGTCAGGGGCTGATATTTTTGCTATGAACATTTCGATCGACTGTAATTTAAAGATTAGTAGCATCTAATAACAATGAAACCCTGCATTTATTCAAATTATAAGTCAAAGAATAGATTAGAGTCCCAATGAGCCTAATTCCCCCTCCAATCTATCTCTTGTCGAAGCATTTCGCGGATTTTTCATGCCGTCATAGCTTTGTCATAGCTAGTCAGTAAGGCTAGAAGTCTGATTTTTTTGTTTGTTGTGAGTCTTTCCCGACATGAGTAAAACTCAAAATTTTCAAAATAATCATGTTTACAGTTTAGGAGATATTTAGTGGAAAAAAAATCGCGATTTTGTAAAATATGTAGGAAGGAGTATTACCGTGAGCATAATTTAAAGCAAAGCATATTTCTAGCAAACCTAGAAACTTCATATTCGATGTCATACTAGGTTATTAGCCGCATAATCAGATGGAAATTTACCAAAAGTAAAAAATAAAATTATATATATTTCTAGAATTTTTTTAATTTGCGGTTTCGCACTAACAACATTTATGATATACTAGCTGTTGCCCGCGGCTCCGCCCGCATAAGCACAGTATCCCTCGGAGACACTACCTTTTCGGGATAAAGTAGCCTATGTTTTAATCCAGAGCTTACTGCTACCATAACTGCTACCATACGAAATTTCATCGAAATCCGTTCAGTAGATTTTGCGTGAAAGAGTGACAAACATCCATCCATTCTCACAAACTTTCACATTTATAATATTGGTAGAAAGTGCCTTTGTAATCCCTATTTAAGTAAAATCTACATTTTACAAGTTGTGGAATACTTTATTTTAGATTGTGAGGGTCGGGGCCGGTTCGACCGGATAAATACCACGGTTCCACAGAAAACCGGCAAATAATAACTTTGTTTCAAAGCAGCTAAGTTTCATATTCAAATGTACGTATGTTGAAGTTGACGAATTCAATAAGTGGAGTTATTTGTCCTTCATTTATTCTATTATGCATTTGAAGTGTAGGAAAAACTACATAACAACCCTAAAAAAATAGTAGCAGTATGTTTACAATATTAATATGTTCTTTCAAAATTAGATAACATAGTTTTTTATTTTTTTATACTTCATGAGAGAGATTCATTTGTTTCTTGCATATAATAAAAGGTATAGATACCTAAAGAATATAAAATTACTTACAGTAATATTGTCTCTTATTTTAAATGACACCAAAAAAGAAGGAAAGAAAAACACAAAATCGCGAAACTAGAAAATATGAGTTATTTAGTTCTCCTTTTACGCCGACGATATTGCCATAAAGGCTTTGTAAATTGAGTGTACCGAGTCTCTCATAAGGATCAAGTGGCCCTTTCCTCCTGTATAGTGTTTATTTTGCGATAAGAAAATCACAGAAAAAACTGATTTATTTAATATTAATATGTAAGGCAGATATTTTTTATTTACCACATTTATATAAATTCTGGGATGACCTTCTGGGCCACTACCACCATCACACCATACAACTCTTTCAGAAACTTCCTTAGGGGGAACTTCATCAATCAAGTTCACTGCCCAGTTCTTGTTCACTTGTTTTGGGGCAGACATAAACCTAACCAGACGATAATCTTTTGAATCCCATTTCTGTAACAAGTAACACATGAGTAAAATTAGAATAAATACAGATCTTTTTGTTTTCACTTTACAATCACTAATAATAAGAATAAAATTAAAATTTTAAAGAGATTTGTAATATTATAAGGCATGTATCTAAACTTGCGACAAAACAATTAAATTTTGGGTGTGAAAAAACAGAACATAGAATACAAAATTACCAAGTTGGCGAAAAATAAAAATGGCGAATATTTATTTGTCTGTAAAATTGATACAGGTGTCGTCTTCAGGTTTTTAGGGGTGCTGAATACAAAAATGATATCCATTTTGATCCACGATAGCGGACATTTATTTTTAATAAAATTAATCTAGGTGTCCTTTGCTAGGTTTAGGGGATGTTTATTATAAAATAAAAATAAAACATTTATTTTGAAATTTCAAAATGGCGGATATATTTTAATTACTGTAAAATTAAAAAAATCATAATAATAATAATAAAAAAAGTGGTGCGTCCTACTGAAAAAATAATGAAAATTTCCTCTCCCTTAGTAACCCCGCAACGACATATTTTCTTCGTGATGGGAGTAAAAGAAATTTGAAAATCCAAAATTTTCCATCATTAGCTTATACATCGCTCGTATCTCAAAGTAGGCATTGCCATATTTTTTCTATAATGGCTTCTATCTCGGAAACGGTGCATCCTACTGAAAAAATAATGAAAATTTCCTCCCCCTTAGTAGCCCCGCAACCACATATTTTCTTCATGATGGGAGGTGACAAATTTTGAAAATCCTGAATTTTCCAACATTTCTCTAGCTTTATACTGTTTATACATCATTCGTATCTCAAAGTAGAGTATTGCCATATTTTTTTTCTATAATCGCTTCTATCTCGAGAACAGGTAATCCTACTGAAAAAATTATCCCAAGTAACCCCGTAACTACGTATTTTCTTCATGATAAGAGTTTTTTTAATCCTGAATTTCTAAAAAATTCTGTAGCTTACATAATATGTGGTACTACTTATGCTGGTATTAATAATCATCAATCCTAATCAGCATCCCCAACAACTTTAAAATTAGTACTCATGTCATTTTTACGAAGAATGATAATTCTCCATTTTGGAAATTGAAGACAATTTTATAATCAGCACCCCCAGAAACCTGGAAAAGGACACCCATTTTAATTAAAAAATGTACGCTATTTTGGAATTTCAAAATGGATTTAATTTTCATATTATTCTGCACCCCCAAAAACATTACCCCTTTAACTTTACTTTACCAAAAGAAAACAAACTCCAACAGTAAGTATCCTTTTCCGTAACTGCAAATTGAATTTTTAGCAGCCATTAATTTATCAACCCAATCTAGTTTTATAGCTGCTCACATCGTATAATAACACCAACTCGGAAATTAAGTCGCCAACTTATAAATTTCGGTGTCAAATTGGACTTCTACCATATGTTAACGCTTATTCATAATAACAAGTTCCCTGGAGAGTTTAAATATAAATATGCAAAAAATCTCTGCTGATAATGTAACAATACATAGGACACTGTCTGAATTGCATCAACGTGTATCGGATACGGATAAGTATCTTTGGACACTGAACAGGAGTTCGAGAAGCGCCTGAAAACTGTTGAGAGTAACTTTTATCTGGTTTCCTCTTCCTTAGATCGAGTTGCAGATCTAGAAAATAAAATTTCGCTACTGGAACAGCATGCTAGAATCTGTAACATTAAGGTATGTAATCTTCAGGAAAGGCGGGGTGAAAATCTACTAAAGATAATTGAACAAATAGCCAAGGAAATAAAGCACCCAATACAGCACTCAGATATAGTTGCTTTACATCGTGTGTGAGTGCTGACTCAAAAAACCCCAGACCGAAAAGCATCATAGTAAAATTTACTACTCGCGTTCTCCGTGATAACTTTATTGCATCGTACCGCGCGGCCGGAGGCCTAAACTCAACACAATTATCTTTGTCCGGTACCGCACACGTTATATATATATATATATATATATATATATATATATATATATAACGTGTGCGGTACCGGACAAAGATAATTGTGTTGAGTTTAGGAGTTTACGAGATTCATAAAATTAAATTAATTTTTGCTTAAACACATTTTCTATAAACATTATATAGGATTTCGATTATTCCGTTTTCAAAGATGTATATTATCTTTCAAATTATACTAGCTTCTACTTTTTGTTTAAATGTAATGTTAGGTTATTTCTATTAACTCACATGTCTCATTGGGTTGGAATTATAGGTATTGGTTACTATGAGAACCTGTAATATGTCAAACACTACATATAATATTTAATATCTGCTTACAGGACGGAATATTTCCTTCCGTTTGGAAAGCTGCTAGAATCGTACCTATCCATAATGGTGATAGGAGTATTATCGACAATTATAGGTCAATCTCAATCTTACCTACTCTGTCGAAACTTTTCGAAAGGCTTGTTCATAATTATATCTATCCCTCACTACATAATATCATAATTGAAGAACAACACGGAGTCGTACTTCGGCGTTCAACTACAACAAACTTACTAGTGTACGTATCGTACTACTTTTGAAAAGCTTTCGACAGAGTGGATCATAAGATTCTAATAGAAAAATTGGCTTATAATGGTCTTAGAGGAAATTTGTGGCGCTGGTTTAAGTCCTATATAACGAATCGTACACAGAAAGTAATGATTAATGGATATGAATCTGACTATGTACCTATCTACTCTGGAGTCTCCCAGGGTTCTATTTTAGGTCCATTGTTGTTTATACTCTTTATAAATGACGTGCACCAATGTTTTTAAATTCTGTAAATTTCTAATGTATGCCTTAATATAAACGTATGGCCTTAAAATATTTCACACTATACAACATACCGAAGATCTTCTAGATTCCAAGAAGACCTTAATAGATTCTCTGAGTATTGTAAAAATAATAAATTATCGCTTAGCTTAAATAAATGTAAATTAATAACTTTTACAAAAAAAAAAACAGAATAATAGTACATTTTCCTATAGGTTATGTAGTCAACATCTAGAAAAAGTCGATTCTATTAGTGAAAAATTATATATAAATATATATAAATATATTTATATATAATTTTTTATATATATGTATATATATTTTATATATATATATATGTTTATATATATTTATATATAATTTTTTATTTTACCCTTGATAAAAAAACTATATCTGGATGTACATATAAGTTTTTAATTGTATTATGTTTATTATTATGTACTATGGTTACTGTTTGTTTAATACTATAACTCTAATAAATAAAAAATAAATAAAAAAAAACACATCGTAGCACGTGTCTGTAAGTTGCTTAAGACTACTACTATACATAATATTTCCTACTATATTTTTTTTATTTAACGGTAAACTATAAAATTTTCAATATAAAGTCAAAGTCAATTTTTTTTATTCAAAATAGGTATTTTCATACACTTTCTGAACGTCGATCTACATGATGCCTACCACCGGTTCGGGAACTAGCCCGGCGAGAAGAACCGGCGTAAGATACTCGGGCAGGGCCATCTTTTATCTAACTGAAAATGCAGTGGTCTATTGTAAGTTTAGTAGCTTTTTTTTATAGTTTTCGGTACTCTTTTGTTATGTCGGTGTAGTTTTTAGTAGAAAACGACGCGAGTTTAGTAGTCTATCCGGCCGACTGATGCGATCTTGAAATTGTACACACATATGATACGATTTTGCATCCGTTCAGGTCGAACTGAAGGTAGACAGGTAGACCGGACCGTATATGGGAGCCCTAATAGAACTGGCCTCCCTTAAATTTGGTGAGGTCAGAAAATAATTAAATACTCCTAAATTTCTTGAAACATGAAACGTCAAACATGAAACATGAAACGCCTCCATGTCGAGACTCACCCTGACTACAATCTATCAATACATGTTGCACATGTCCAGTGTTCCACATAAGCACAATTATAGGCATGTCGACTAAAAAATATTGGTTGTATATCCAATGTTAGACAACATTATAATGAACATTCTAGAAAACATATTTGTAAATCTTAAAAAATAAAAAAAAGAGAGCAATATATCTGCCTGTGATGTCACAATGAGCTCCCAAAATAAATTTGTCATTAAACAATGTATGGAGGTACCATATTGTGATGTCACAAATTGTTTTGCAAGAAAGACATTCAATATTTTTTATTTGCTTATAATTTTTAATTGCATCAACCTAAACAACTTTTTCTTTTAGATTTAAGTATATTTATTAAATAATTTTAAAATTAAATTTGTAATAATATGATATTTGACACTAGGCAGCATAGGGATGCTGATATTATAACCTTACCCATATTAAATTTAAAAGCATTTGATGCTATATGGCCAGAGCATATCCTAAACAGAGCTACAATTTCTTTCCAAGGCATATACTTTTAATGAAAATATATATTCCAATTTGGAATAAGCAGCGCCTTTGTACATAACTGTTTTCTGTTTTCAAGTTGTCAATGTCAAAGGTTTACTATGTGTACATAAATTATTAAATAAAATAAATAAATATATAAGATTTGGTAAAATCAACTATGGATATTAGGGGTATATGATCTACTGCTTATGTAAAGACATTTAGGCAAAAAAAAAATTGTCATACTCAGTTAATAATCATCTCAAAATGGGTGAATCCACACTCAACGCAAACACCCCCATATATGTTTGTGTTCTAGATACATTATAAAGTACAACACGATTTTTTAGAGTATAACAATTATTTTTCTGCTAAACGTCTATACATAAGCCGTAGATCATATGCCCAAAATATACATAAATGATTTTACCGAACCTTATAATATTATATTATAATAAACTAAATCCCAGAAAAGGATAAAATTCTATCAAATAGCAAATTGAAAATTACAGTCGGGCCTCGTTATTATTCGGAGAGGGAAAATACAGGCTCCTTCCGAATTATCAAAACATCCGGATTATAAATACCTAAATAAATAAAAATGTGTACGTCTCTAAGACGTATGTTTATGCTAAATTAAAGCGTAAAAGTATTCTAGACGTATATCGTCTAGAATACTAGGATGAAAATCGTCGATCATTATAAAATATTGGAAGCAAAATATACCTAATTAATTAATCGAAAAACTTACTTGTCCTGTGTGTGTTGTGACATCTTCTACTTGATTGGTTATGCAACGCATTATTGTCGACTGACTGGATAAAATACTACGAACTTGCGTCGGAATTCGGGAAACTCTATACATGTCTATTGTTTTATATTAATTATTTAACTAAACCTCTGCTTCTTTTTGATATAAACTAGAATAATATATTGACTGATCACTGACCAGTGTTCACCAAAACAATGTACCATACATTATAAGTAATACTACTGAAGTAGAGGGGCAACTTACCCTGTTTGACGGTTCAAAAATGAAGGTTTGATGTAACTCCTAGCGCCACCTGGTTAAGATGCAGTTGCACTACATAGCTATGTACAGAATGACCTGAAATTCGATACATTCCTTTGAAAGACAGAAAGTAGACCTCATTTACAGTAATATTTTTCATGGCATCCCCTATCCGAAAGTTGATATTTACAATGTTATTGAAATTTCAAAATTTTCTTCTTTATTTTCGACTTTTTGATTTTGACATGACGTATTTTTAAAAATGTTTGTCTTTTTAGTGATTTTTTTATGTATTTTAACCGTCAATGAGTCAAATATTATTTTTAAGGAATAAATAGGGACAAACTAAGCGAGAATTTTTCATTATGAGACATGAAACAGAATTTTCTTTTAAGAAAAATGCACATTTTTCTTAAAAACAGGTGATTTTCTTAAAAAAATGTATGATACAATGCGTACAAATATTCTAAATAACTTCCTTATCTCATTAGCTTTCCAAAAAGGTGCAAATGTCTACATAAAAATTTGACGTTGTAGTAAACATATTAGAAGTAAAATGAAATAATGTCTAAATCGATTTATTTGCGATAAGGTTAAAATAAAAGGAAAAACTTGAATTTAATTACATTTATTGTGTTTAAAAAACATCAATGTTTAATTAAATTTAATTTTAAATATTCTACTTTAGGTCTTGTTCAAAATGTGAACCTCTGTTTCTGATACAGGCCCGTAGTCTTCTCCGTACCTCTGTTTTGATTATTCTGGTAGTAAGACTAGTTTTGATTTCTTCTGCTCCATTTCTTATGCGGCTTCTGAGCTCCTCTACAGTAGTTATGGGTGTAGTATACACCAAAGCCTTCATATGACCCCAAAGATAAAAATCACACGGGGTCAAATCGGGACACCGTGCTGGCCAAGGAATTGGCCCGCCTTGACCTATCCAGCGATGTGGGTAAGTTTGGTCTAGCCACTGGCGTACGCCGAGGCGGAAGTGGGCCGAGCAACCATCATGCTGGAAAATCATATTACGACGAGTTGCTATTGGCACATCTTCCATTAAACCAGTAATCTCCTCTCTTAGGAAATGTTCGTACATTTCACCATTTAAATTTTGAGGCAAAAAATGAGGTCCAACTAAATTATTATTAATTATACCCATCCAGACATTTAGACTGAATCTGGTTTGATGGGCCCTTTCTTTTTTCATCCTGGGGTTTTCTCCTTTTGGTGCCCAGTAATGTGTGGAAATTGTTTATCCCGTCACGGTCAAATTTCGATTCATCCGTCCACAATATTCTTGAGAAGAAATTGCGATCCTCCATGTCTGCATTTATCATAAAACGGCAGAATTCCATTCTTCTAACCGGGTCTCCCTCTTCCAACGCTTGGACAGGTGTGTAGTGAAATGGATGTAGACGCGCTGTGTGTACTGTAAACCACACCTTCCATTGACTCAATCCAAGTCTTCTAGCTGCCGCTCTTGTAGAAATAGAAGGATCATTTTGAAAAAGTGTTAAAATTTCTTCTTCTTCTGGAGCATACAAACGAGGTCTGCCTGAATCGCCACGTCTTCTATCAACACGGCCGCTTTCCCGAATTCGTCGAAATGTTGTTGAAAACACTCTAACGTTTGGCACTCGTCGATTCGGAAAACGTTCAACGTATGTTCTTCGTGCAGCAGCAGCATTACCATTACAAAGTCCGTAACAAAACAAGATGTCAGCGTATTCATCGTACTCAAAAGCAGCCATCGCGATACAAAAAAATCACAAGTAGAAGTAAGGGTGTAGTTTAAAGCAACAATACGTCCGTAAAAAGTAATAAATGCATTAAAATTTGATAAAATATTTTTGTATGTTAAACACAACAACACAAAATAGCACAATAATGAAAAAGAGTACTTTGTAATTACTCTGTAAATTTTTCCTTATCACTATAGTATTGACGAAACAGTTTTTGAATTTGAAGAATTCGATTTATTTTTCTGTACCAAGTGTGAATAAATAAATTTAAAGAAGTGTCAATAAAAATATCGGTATTTATTAGGTATCTAGTGTTAAACAGGTTAAGTTATTAAACAATAAAAAGCTAAAGGAAGTGGCTCAGTGATGTTTGTTCGTAAACGCCTGAACAAAAGTTTATAGCAAAATCTAGAAATGTGTTATGGCGTAAGAAGTTAATACGATTTTATTTTTAGAATTGTGACGAAATGAACAGTTCCTGAAACTTATTGAATTGACTATATGAATATATAGCTCATCTTCATATATAGGAATTATGTTTATACATTTTAAGGGCAGTGGCCATAGCCAATTTAGACATCACATTTTTATGACTATACCAAATTTTATCCATTTATATTCATTCTTATAACAATCATAATATAAATACATAAACCCAGTAGTTATGTAAGTATTTTTTTATAAAATATAGACCGTTTTTAATGTTACCAGCAATCTCACATTTATGACTGTATTTCGTAAACGATTGATCATTGCAAGGATAATATTTCCCAGCTTGTAATGTACTTTTTGAAAAGCCAATAAAAAAAATATTTTTAAACAATAAATTAAACCGACTTCCAAAGTAAAAATGCACAAAAAAGTATGATATAAAACTTATTTTCTAGTTCCCCTTTTAAGTTTGTCTAAAATTTTAACTATTTCTCTACTCAATCTTCATTATTTTGAAGTCGGTACCAGCCAAACAATATTTAATATAGAACTCATGTCCACCTTGTACCATCATAATGTGATGATGATGATGATTACTCTGATTCACATAGTGGCATACTTGCAGTTATTTAAACAACGCCGAAATCCCTAAACATGTATCTATACGAAGTCAGGAGTTCTGTTCAGTACTTTTGGATCCAGGGGATACCTTGGTAGAAAATCTTACTTTTCCGTAGTATATGTCTAGACTATTTTTATTAAAGTGTCCATATAAATTTCGAGGAGTTCCCACGATTCCTCATGGACCCCATCATCACTTTGGTGTCAAAAAGACCAATTGGGGATTATACCCTTTACAGCAAATCGGTCCACAGGCGATGGAGTAATCGTTTAACATAATATATATATGTTAAACGATTAATTAATTGAATAATATATATATATATATATATATATATATATATATATATATATATATATATATATATATATATATATATATATATATATATATATATATATATATATATATGTCGCAGGTATTTAGTCAAAGACGTTATACTATAATTTCACTAGTGGGAAATTATAATATAACTTATGAAATTAGGTTAGGTTAGGTTAGTGTAATTAAAATTTCACTAGTGAAATTATAATATAACGTCTTTGACTAAATACCTGCGACATATATATTATTTTATATATATTTTATGTTAAACGATATATGTAATACCTTTTTAGAAACTACACATACTAGACAATTTTTAAGATAATGGGCAGCTATAGCGCCATACGTTTTTTTTACAGTAAATGATCAAAGTTGACATTAAGAAAGAAATAGTTTAAAAAAAAGCATAAAAAGATGATTTTGAAAATTGTTTACGTTAAAAACACCTAAAATTGTATTAAAATTAAATAATACACGTCTTCAGGAGTATAATACTAAAAAAATCACACAGAAATACCTAAATTTGATGAAATGGCAACGGAATGAACGAAAAAAGTAGCGAAATTTATAAAAAAGTATAAAATGCTACGCCATTTTCATATGGTTAGAAACCCTGGCAAGAAAATACGATTTTCTTACAGTTTCACATCCGGACCAACTCCAGTTTACGGGTTATCCATTATTTACGACAGACCCTGTATAAGCATGAAAGTTACAAACTAGTACCTCTTATGCTAGTGAGATAAAAAATGAATCTTTAATAAAAATCGTCACATCTAATAACCCTCGCCTTTAATTTATATCTAAGCCTATTCGACATACCCCACATAATGGGGTAAATGGCAAAACATCCCCACTTTACAAGCCACCACTAAAAAAGTCGATTAGGGAAACGATGTACAAACCCTAAAAGAAAATATAAATATTAAAATAGGATCTTTTATATATAAATATTAAAAGAGGATAGGAAATAAACTGAACTGTAAAGATAAAATCTATATTGTATTTTAATTACCGATTGCAAATGATGAAAAACTTCCAACCTAAGTCTTATCTTTACACCTCATGTCATATTTTTTGGATTGTATTAAAAAATAGTAGACGAGCAATGCTTTGTTACTGTTGTGTTTTTTACTACTTTAATTTGACATAGTATACTTAAACAAAATAAAATCTAACCATTTTTCGTCGACTTACTATTTTTAGGTTATGTTCAATACATTTTCAACATTCAATATTTACTACTTTTTGCTGGTGGGTGGGTGGGGTGGGGTGGCTGCAGCCAAAAATGCATCTTAAGCTCATGGTGATTTCTTTTCTCGACATTCTCATTTATATTAAACAAGAAAAACCAATAAAATGCTGCAATTCTGTTTTGTAAAAAGCAATTTTGTTTTTTTTTATTCTTGTATTTTGGTATATACATTAGAGGTTGGCCACTTGTAATAATATCGTCGCTTAAGTTCTAACACTACGTATATCAAAGATAGTCACTTTGAGGCGAGTGAAAAAAGCAAATAATTTGAACGTATACTATTACAGTACTATTTTGTATTTGGTATACACCTCATAATAGATTTAATTTTAAAATATCATTAGTTTTTTATAAAAATTGGTAATTTAAACAATTTTTGACATACGACATTGACATACATTGTGTTTTCCTATTTTAAATCCGTTCGGGCTGACTTACGTTTTTTTTACGCATAATTGAAAAATACAAAAATTTTAATCGTTTCTTTATTTATTAAATAGCACTCTTCGTACTTCATTTTCTTTCCTCGTCAATATTTATCCTGAACAGTTAATACTTTACGTTTAATTACACTTTTTATTATTATATTTTTATTATTTACTGAGATCCATACTAATTAGGGAATCGAAACCAGTTTTACCCGAAACAGAAGGAGACTCTTCTCGCTCGCCGGGCCCCTGAAAAGGGCCTTGGGCGGGGAACCAATACCAGGGGCTAAGTCCCTCTAATTGGGTTGGGATGACGCGCCCAGAACGAGTACTGGGCGCATAGAGTCAGTTTTAGGGAAGACCCCCCGCGGCAGAACGCGGGGGAAACCCGTGGGGGAGCAAAAGTACGATGGGAGTGACGATTGCCAAACCAGGCACGACCAGGTCCGGCGGTCGGCTCCAAACGGCGCGTGGGGGTCCCGACCCGGAGGCCGGGAAACGTGTATGGGTCCACTCCCTCACGCGCTGCGTTTACCGGACCGTGGAAGCAAGCGACCTGGGATAGGAAGGGGGGAAAGGTGTTCCCGGGCCCCAGACTTTTGATGTCGGGCGGAAAAGCTACCACGGGGTTGACGTGTTGGGCAATAGGGCTGCCCCACGTCATACTCCGGGCGCACTGAAGGTAGTTGTGCCGGTTTTTATAACCGAAGCAGGGTGGTGAGGGGGGCATCGATCCAACGGTGCATGTGTACAGGGGGCGCACCGCGCTTGGGGGTGTCTCGACAGCGTGGCTCCGGGATGCTCCCTGCGTGCGGTGTCAGCAGGGCGGGTGCCGTTTGGCGAGCGGGCATGCCACGGCAGCGGGTCGGCATATTGACCGGGCACGTGGATTCCACTCGCTCGGAGAGATTTGGCGATCCTGCAACTTAAAGAAGAAATTATTTACGTTCAGGGGAACGCGGAGGTGGCGATGCGTAGCACGCGAGTGTCCCGAGTCCGGGACACGCGTCGTGGATCTCCAGCAGTCACAGTCGGCTCCTCTGTTAAGAGCTTCTGGATGCCGGAGATATCCAGGCGCGGGTCCGAGCTAGGGTCTGGGGAGCCAAACTTTTATTAGGGCTGCGATGGTGGGGGCGCCTTTTAGGAGGGCCTGAATGATGGTCGGGAAAATTTCCTCCCCGCCTGAACCTTCTGAATAAGGTCCATGACCAGGGCGAGGAGGGTCTGCAGCAGCTCTGCTGTGGATGTGGGGGCCTCGTTTTGCCCCAACTCTTGGGGCATCGGAGGAGATACCGGAGGCTGGGAGTACGGGACAGCCGCGTATTTTGCGTGCTCCGAGGCGGTGATGTTTTCCACGGCTGTGATGACCGAGGAGGAGGCACTGGGGGTGCGCGAGGTGCGCGGGGAGCGCGGGGAGCGCGGGGGGCGCTAGGAGTCCTACGTGTAGTCAGGCTGCGGCGGAACGAGCGTGGGTGGCTCCAGCTCCTGGGTGTTAGCTGTGAAAGCGGCGGCAGGGTTGGCCGCAGGAGATGCGGCTTCTTTCCTCCTGCTTTTTGCCTTCTTTATCCTCCGCGCGGAGGAGTCAGAGGCCGGGCGGACGACTAGTCTGGGGATGCAGTCGTTTGCCTCCGCGATCAGAGAAGTGGAAGTTGGCGGAGGAGGCGGGCAGAGTTTGCGCAGGGGGGAGGGGAGAGCGGGCGTGGTCTGGTCGCTCTTTCCGAGTTGCCTTCTTGAAGGCTGGGCATTTCCTGCTATTTGCAGGGTGGGCCCCCCTACAGTTAGCGCAGGTAGGCGCCTCGGTGGGGGGGCGGGGGCACTCCCGCACGGAGTGTTCTTCGGCACACCGGACCCAGGTCACCTTACGGTGGCAGTTGTGGCTCGAGTGCCGGAAGCGAAAGCATCGGTGGCATTGGGCCGGGCCGCTGCGGCCCTGCCAGGCTTCGATGCAGATTCCCGGCATATACAAAAGTTCGGTGACCTAAATATGCCGGGGACGACTTCTGGGGCCCTGACGATGCGGGCGAAATAAATGCTGCCACCGGGTTCAGACCTCGCCGGAACTTCGGACACGTATTCCGCCACGTATCCCAGTTCGGCGAGTCCGGCCCTGATTTCCTCGGTGTCTGTGGAAGAAGGTAGGCCCCTAATACCTACCTTGATTGCCCTATCTTGTGGTAACGATAATGTGAACCAGGAGGCCCGAAACAGAAAAATCCGGTTTTGGAGCTATATCAAGAACCGGTTCTCAGAATATTAAGAACCGTTTTTTGGGCTTTTTTCGAGTTTTTTTTAGTTACGATTAAATTAAGAAAACCTACCTAATCGGACTGTAACTTTGAACGTAGAAGTAGCGAAACCCTACAAAGGTCATAAACATGGTGTTAAGGTCTTCCAGAGTTTGTCTCATCTCACGATCTCATCGGTAAATTGAAGGTGAGTCGCTATTTATATTGATGTCAAGTCTTCGCCAGTCAAGGAGTTTAAGGGCATCCTCCAACGGAACCGAAAACAGTTTCAGAGTGATGACGTCTCCTTGTCTCACACCACCCCTCGGTGCAATGGAATCGCCTTTTTTCTATGCTCGTGTACTCGGAAGTCGGACTGACATAGTGGCTTTGTCGTATCAACACTTTGATGTAACGGTAGTCGATGCGGCATCTCTGAAGAGGCTGTGACGGGCCAGGCCATCGTAAACGAACGCCAAGCTAGTGGTTGATTGTACTCCTCGGTTTTCTCTATAAACTGGCGCAGCATATGTATGTGGTCTATGGTACTAAATATACTACTATGGTACTAATGCGTGGGATTATCTAAGAATATATATTGCGATTGATTATTATTAAAAACGAATTGATTTGATTATTATAAGACCGATTGCTAAAAGGATAAAAATTATAGCTGTGATCATAAATTCCCTGTTTTAATTTTTACCCTATTCTATAATTTTAGACTTTATTCAAACAATTCTTATATATTAACCAAAGAACCGAAATATCTGAAAAACTCGGGTTATCCAGCTTTGTAGTCAAACTGAGGCCGAAAACAAATGGGTTTTAAAATATGTCCGGTTTTCGATGCCCTAGTTAGGTACTCCACAACACTACGTAACTCCCAACGTGTGATAGAATCAACACCACGTAAGTCACGCATACACTTTTAATACGATTAACTAACCAAAATATATTTGTTTCATTATAAAAAATGTCAAATTTAAAGAGTAAGAATGTCTACAACAGGGATTCCCAAAGTGCTTTACTAGGGGTCGACATAAACGAAAACTGATTTTGGGGGTGAACGAGGTCTAAAAATCGACCCCTATTAAATTAACACAAGTTCTTATTTAAAACATTCAAGATAGGTAGGTACTGTATTGTTTATGTTGTGTTACGTGTACTAAGAATAATTAATATTTTTGTAGGAAATAGCATTGTTGTAGTAATGTAAAGTCTCAAGTTCGTACAAGATGAAAAACACGGCAAGTCAGTGTGGACAAGTTTGTGCAAGATAATGAGTTCAAGCGTACGTCTTTCAGGCGCGTTTTGACTTGCTCTCTATTTGACGCTTACACAATTTAACACGAACGATCAACAAATCCAAACGTGTTCCTGTCAATATTTTACTATTTATTGAGCTTGCACTTAGGTTGAAAGTTCATTTGCGTTTTGAAATTCGTTGGAGCTTGAACGATAATAACTCATATAAGTACTCATTTATTTCGAGAGATTACAAAGTTATTACTTATTACATAGCTAAATTAAGTGAAGTAAAGTGACTGAAGAAGAATTTACAAAATGCTGAGCTCCCTACGTGAGTTAATAGCGTAACCATACAATATCTGCAGTCTATGAAAAATTTACAGTGTAAGTACCAAACAGTTTTTATCCGGCACA
Organism: Phengaris alcon alcon; assembly: GCA_037179445.1. Classification (NCBI taxonomy): domain Eukaryota; kingdom Metazoa; phylum Arthropoda; class Insecta; order Lepidoptera; family Lycaenidae; genus Phengaris; species Phengaris alcon. Next base: position 963,414 of record JAYRCH010000435.1, on the reverse strand, counting down.
GCGCATCAGCATTGCCCCACTGTGTGATAGTGATCAGTTGAGCTATCTGTAGATTGTTTGCAACAATTTGCAGTTGCCTCAGTTGTTTCAATTGTAAAAATTTAGTAGTTTAATTTGTTTTAGTATTTGATTGTAATTTTTTTATCCTATGGTAAACACAACATATTTTAAATAGGTAGGTATAAAAGTATTTGTAAAAATTACTTACACTTAAGTTGTTAAGTAGGTAGGTACCTAAACTTTGAAGTGTTCAGTTGCTTTGGTTTTCGTTCTCATGCTGATAGGTGCCTACTTACCTAATACAAATTTTCTATACCTAATTACCTACTACCTACTACCTATAGTTACTTACCTAATATAGGTATCCAATTTTAGCAATGAGTAAGTCAGTAAAACCTAACAAACATCCGTTACCTGGGTGTGATACAAATAAGATAGTGTGCAAATTTAACAGTTTATTATTGTTTTTTATTTAGGTAGTTTCTTATTTTTTTTATTTGCAGGATTACTGAGAGTTCTATGATGGTGGGCCCGAAAAATAAATGCAGACAATACAGTTTGGACTACTTGAAGTTCGGATTTATTGCATCTCCATCAAATCAACACTTGCAGATGTGTCTCATGTGTGAAAAAGTATTCAGTAACGATGCCATGAAGCCTTCAAAAATGGATGACCACTTATCAAGAGTACATGCTGGCAAAAAAAGTAAGCCCTTGTCATTTTTTCAAGCACTTAAAGAAAAAGTAGACAAAAGGCCATCCATAAGATCGATGTTTGCGTCATCATCTATTAAAGACGATGATGTTTTACGAGCGTCCTATAATATATCTTTACTAATAGCGAAGTCCGGGAAACCACACACAATTGGAGAGCAGCTTATCTTACCAGCCATTGCGGAGGTCCTTAACAATGTGTTGCACAAGCCCGCACATGATATTTTAAAGAGAATACCTTTGAGCAATAACACCGTTAAGAGATGCATAGACGAGATGAGACGCGATGTGGAAAACATTTTATGCAAGTTCTTACAGACCAACAGATTCTCTCTCCAGTTGGACGAGTCTACATTACCCGGCAATGAAGCTGTGTTGTTAGGATATGTTCGATATATCAAAGATGAAAATATGTGCCAAGAACTGCTTTTTGCTACATATTTAGAGACTAATACTAGAGGAGAATCGATTTTTTAGACAGTGGAAATTTTTTTTACTGACAAAGCTATTCCATGGAAGAACATTGTTTCTGTTGCGACTGATGGTGCACCGTCTATGGTTGGTCGTCATCGTGGTTTTAAAGCTCACTTAAAGCGACGACTGCCTGATGTACTGGTTATTTACTGCGTGATTCACAGGCAGCATTTAGTAGCAAAAAAGCTGAGTCCTAGATTGCATAAGTCTTTACAATATGTAATAAATGATATCAACAACATTCGAAGCAATTCTTTGAACTCTCGGTTATTTGCTCGTCGTTTTCCTCACATAGCTGTATGTGAGGAAAACGACGAAGTTTTTACTCGATTAATTCTGCACACTGAAGTTCGCTGGTTATCAAGAGGAAAATCTTAGAAAGATTTTTAGCCATTTTTGAATCGGTGTTGGAGGTTTTACAAGAAAAAGATTCGAATTTGAAAGAAAATCTGAACAATTGGAAAACAGATATTTATTACTTGACTGATATCTTTGGAATGTTCAACAAAGTTAATTTGCAGCTGCGGGGTGACGATCTTAACTTGATTAAAACAAAATCAATAATATCGGCCTTCGTGGGTAAACTAATCGTTTATAAAAAAAAAAATTAGGCAGAGTAGAATATTAGCAGCTTCCGCATTTGTCAAAATTACAAGAAATGCTTCAAGTTGATGACATTTTATTATATGTCACTCACTTGGACGCATTACACAAGGATTTTACGGAGAGGTTTGAGGATCTTTTAAATTTACAAATTCCTCAATGGATAATAAATCCGTACAGTACCACAGCCATAGAAGAAGCCAATGTGATAATGCAAGAAGAGTTGATTACCATCAGCACAGACGAAGAGCTTAAGCAGAAGTTCAACCAAGGCTATCAGAAGTTCTGGTTGCAACGCAATATTGAAACACAGTATCTTACATTGTGGAACATTGCTGAAAAATACCTTGTCGCTTTTCCGTCATCATACCTAGTTGAAAAAAGCTTCAGTGTGGTAACAAACATTTTGACGAAACAAAGAAACCGTTTGTAAATCAACGAACGTGGAGATTTAAGGCTGCAACTCACCAATATTGAACCGGATGTAGCTAGATTGGTAGATAGTCACCAGGTTCATCCATCACACTGAATGTTTTATTTTCTCTTTGCGAATTAATACTTTTTTATATATAATTTCCTACCTACTTAAGATTCTTTAAGTACTTAATTTGTAATAATCATTATAAATTAAACTTGATATTTACTGAATTGTATGTCTTTTTATTTTGTTAAATTTTGATGAGAAAATGAAGTCAACTTTACTCACTTAACCAAGTGCAAAGTTTTCCAGTTTTAGTACCTACGTATTTTGTATCAATAGGATAAAACTAAAGATAGGCCCCCTTATTCATAAAAGTCTGCTAACTTAAAGCATTGCTAATTACTCTGTCTTCTTCTATTGAACTAAGTCAGAATGAAAAATAACACTCTGTAGCAGTTGTTTTAAGTTAGCGGACCATTATGAATAAGGGGGTTGATCTTAAAAGTATGTAATTTGGCCATGGGGGTCTGAGATAACAGTTCATTTTGGAAAAGGGGTCACTTGTCCAAAATAGTCCTTGGTCTACAAAATAACAAAACAATATGTTTTTTTACAGTTTTTCTTACCTTTTTTCTATTAATTGCCAGTAGCAAGTGGCCTTTGGGGCAACAGAATTACGTAAGTCAGTTTAGTTCTTTATAGAACTAAACAGCGAGGCTATTATGAACTTTAACTTTGGTTGGTCATGGTCATCATTTTGACATTACAACTTTTTAAAGACATAGTTTCAAAAGTCAAAATGTCAAAAAAGATTGCGCAAGCCTAGAGGCATGTCCAACTAAATAGTCCGCCATTTTGTCCTTCAGAGAACGAATGAATCTCCCTTTAGACCAATCAAATCGTGTAACGTAGTGCATTTTGACATAAGCCATGAAATGAGAACTGGCAAACGAAGCAGGGACCTATTGTGCTCCCGGCTTCGACATTTTTAATCGACTTCCAAAAAAGGAGGCGGTTATCCTATGTAGACTTCATTTTACTAGGTAATTAATAAACTGTGCTTCATAGAAAGGTACTTCTGTGAGCCACGTCGGTCGCAAATATTCTTGTCTCTTGATTTATTCGTTCTTTTCAGTCCTAATAAATATTGTAGCCTGTGAGCTTACAAAACAATTCAATCGTGGAATCTCATAGGTCCGAACATCGAAAAGAATCAAATAATATCAAACTTACTTACTATAAAAATCTAAATTTATTAAAGTTATTTTTAAATGCGAAAATATTTAACATATTTTAGGATAAGTTATTGTTTGGCATGGTTTATAATTTTGAAGTAAAGTGTCAATATTTCGTTTTGATAATACACATGATGGCCTTTTTCGAAAATTATATAAATTGTTTTAAATATGAAATTAAGACATCGGCGGTGTTTTAAAGTACACAATTTATTTGAAATGCTCTTTTTAAGTTCAGCCGTGGTCACGGGAGGGTTCAGAGTTCAGTGGTTCAGTCCTCCCGTGACCACAGCTGCTGGAAAGTAGCCGAAACGTCGGGAAAAAGAAAAGTGCACCGCGACACAATCCGTAAGTGTTTAAAACAATGAACAATATTCGCGTAAACCTAAGAAATCAATATGCTCTTTTTAAGGTCCATATTAGTTTTTATAATTTATTAATAGCATAAAATTTAAATAGATTACATGGTACCAATACACACAACAAAAAGCAAATTTCAACAACATAGTTTCATAGGTAAGTACATAGTTACGTAATACCCTGACATCAATTGGCTGGGAAAATTTACACAAGCATTTACATGAATTCCAACGAAGTTAGGTAATATCCCTGTTGATTTACGTACTGTCTCCGAGAGATTTCGACCGATTGCTGATTAATTTGGAGTTGCTTTTCACTTGTTTCTGATCGGCTGAAACAGCGCGTCTTCCGATCCCCTAGTGAGTGGCATCAAAAAATCAAAATCACCAAAAAAATTAATTACGTGGTATTAGAACTTATGCGACGATGTCGGTCAAATTGACCACTGTGCATTGCCATAAAATGTCCAAAATATATTATATTATGTATGTGTAGACTGTATTATATATAGAAACATGACCTTTCTTTGGTGCAATCTTAGTTTATCATTAACTTTATACATATCAAATTCAGTCTGCAGGGACGGAACTTTTTTTTTTTACGTACCCAACTAAAAACTTTCCGGCATTGTTTAGGTAAAAAAAGGAAATAAAAAGAAGAAGGAAAAATAGTGCGGTAATTCCCCGGTGCAATGTGTGAGTGTGGAACCTACGTTTACACAAAGTGTCCTACCCCGAATGTACCTACAGTGGAGTCACTAGTCACTACACATTTGAACCTGCATCAAAATTAAAACATTAATCATCATTAAACATCTGTTTAATGATGATTAATGATGATTAAAGTGAATAAATCGATACGGACTTGAAACATATGTGAATTTTAAAACTCATCAGGCGAATCCCTGTCCCATTATTATTATTTCTTTCTTAAACTTAAGGAACAAAATAAGACAAGCACATAATTTAATTTTTTTATTTTTTGTATTTTTATAGTTAGATAAAAGAATATAATTATGTTTTATTATAATCACAACGTGGATATTAATAATTAATGGTGATATTTCTTCACAAGTAATCGTTTCATTCGATTCTTCTTATCAGCTTTCGATTTTTAGAGTACATCCCTAGTGTTTAAAAAAAAAAGGATTAAAAAGTTTTGCCGGGGAATTCAATGGGTGATGTTGTGGAATTTGTAAAGCTTCATAAATTTGTGTTATCTCGGTTCTTAATGTGTAATATTGGTAGAATATTAACCATTAAATATTCGTTAACTTGCACAAGTGTGGGCAAGTGGTACAACTTCTAAAAACGTGCTATTTTGTGTTGTCCGCCAAAACTCCCTGTTAATGGCAATAACTCGTGCGACGCGCGCCACCCGGAGGAGGAGAAAACAGCTGCTTCGGGCGCCATCGGCCTCCGTCGGGGATGGTCGGGAATCGGAATGCGGCACTCGCGCCGTGACAAGACACTTATAAAACAACTTACAAGTCGATACGCTACATTGTCGGGCCTAGAAAACTTATTGTAATTACAAATTTAGATCTTTAATATAGAGTCCATCTACAAATATTTTTTTTTAATCTTCACGCTATCGAAGAGAACGGGGAAACCCGTACATATGGTCCTTATCTCGCCATCAAAGAACCAACTCGCCACGAGGACGGCAACGTGCCAACGGCACGTATTTAACGAGGAACTGGATTCAGGAAGAACGAAGGAATGCATATAAATCCACCAATCCATTTTTAACCTCAAAATTTACACAATAGTAAATTCATTTCATAGTCACAACTTCATTCGTAAAATTTGAATCGTAAAATTTCGTAAAATCATCGAGTCGTTTTTTGCAAGTCATACTTCATCATATGACAAAATCACGACGCCATTACATTTCGTTCGTTCGTTATTAATTTATTTTATTAAAATCATTGTTTCAATCTCTTTGTTCTAGGCTCGGAACGGTCGACTCGTCGCGTACCTACAGCGTTACAGCTGATGCAATCTTTGCAACATACCTAGCTATCGGCGCGGCGCGCTGTAATAAGGGCTTTTTATATATTATTGCCTGAGTTCATAACCTTTTTAGCCACTCATTATTTTCCCAATTTTTTGTATTTTAATAAGTACTCGCTGTGCAATATCATTAGCAGTCCGCAGCTGTCAATAGCTAAACATAGGCTGTCTTCTATTGTCTTCATTTTGTATAGCTTTATTAAAATATAAATTTACGCTATTTCATCAAAATAATTAGCTTTGTATCATCATCATCAGCTTGCAGCTGTCTATAAAGTGCTTAACTAATTTATTTCGGTTTGTCTTTTACGCACAACATTAGATACATTATTGCGTTACATTTTAATCATCATCAGCACGCTTGTACGCACTACGCAACGGCTATCTTTCCTATACATATAATCTAAAATCTAAAGTAAATAAAACAAAATGGCTGATAAACAAATAAAACAATTTAATAAGAAAAAATCAACGCTTAAAGTTAAACTTACAGTTTTTTCGAGTTTTCTATCTTTGCTTAAAACTAGTGAACCATTTAGTGAACCCCAAATCCAAATCAAGCTTCAAATGCGTTTGGAAAAATTACAAAAATCTTATGAGGAATTCGAAATGTTTCAGAGTGAATTCGAGGATGAAGCCGACATCCCCGAGGAGCTGCGTCAGGATCTGGAGTCCATGGAGGCCCAGTATTATTCGCTGATGTCTGCTGGCAAAGCCTTGTTGTTGACAACTAGGGGTGCGCTTCCTTCGGCAGGCTCCGCAACGGGAACATGCTCAGATGCATCTTTGCACAAACACAAAAGAAAGGTCGTTGAATTACCTAAAATAGATCTACCACATTTTAGCGGCGACCAGGACCAGGACGGCCAGAGATTACTAAGCGACAAACACGGGGTTCCGTAAGGGTCGCTCGGCTGGTGATCTCTTGGCGTACCTAACTCATCGTTGGGCTCAGGCAATTGAGTCGAAGGGAGAGGCATTGGCTGTTAGTTTGGACATTGCGAAGGCCTTTGATCGGGTTTGGCATAAAGCGCTGCTATCAACGCTTCCATCATACGGGCTGCCCGAGAAATTATGTAAGTGGGTCACTAGTTTCTTAGCAGATAGAAGCATAAAGGTCGTAGTTGACGGCGAATGCTCGGAAACTCAGTCTGTTGATGCTGGTGTCCCTCAGGGCTGTGTGCTATCGCCTACCCTATTCATACTGCATATCAATGACATGTTACAGACCAACGGCATTCATTGCTATGCGGATGATAGTACAGGTGATGCTGTATATACCGGCTCCCCCAATATTTCTCGGCTAAATGTCATTGAGAGTCGAAACGAACTTGTGTCTAAAATAGAGAATTCATTGGAGAAAGTCTCTGAATGGGGTAGACGTAACTTAGTCTAATTCAACCCCGCCAAGACACAAGTCTGCGCGTTCACCACTAAAAAGTCACCAATGGTCGTATATCCTCGTTTCGAGGGCACATCTTTAACCATCTCCCCTAGCATTGAGATACTTGGCGTCAGCATATCGAGCGAAGTCCAATTCCGATATCATCTAGAGGGTAAGGCCAAGTTAGCCTCGAAGAAGCTTGGTGTTCTTAACAGAGCGAGCTAGTACTTCAGTCCGGACCAACGCCTACAACTCTACAAGGCGCAGGTTCGGGCTCATATGGAATATTGTTCTCATCTCTGGGCAGGGGCGCCAAAATACCAACTGCTTCCTCTGGATCGTATCCAACGAAGGGCCGCTCGAATTGTTGACTGCCATAGTGTTTCAAACAGCTTGGACCCCTTGGAATTACGCCGAGATGTAGCTTTACCCTGCATCCTCTATCGGCTGTATCACGGGGAGTGCTCTGAGGAATTGTTCGGAATCATACCACCTGAAATTTTTCGCCATCGTCCCACGCAAAAAACATACCATCCTCATCACCTTGATGAGTGGCAGTCTTCCACCGTGCGCTTTTCGCGTAACTTTCTGCCGCGCACTGTAAAACTCTGGAACGAACTGTCACCAGCAGTATTTCCGGACCTATACGACCTGCAAACCTTCAAGAAGAGAGCGTATTCCCTCTTAAAAGGCCGGCAACGCACCTGCAGCTCTTCTGATGTTGCGATTGTCCATGGGCGACGGTAGTTGCTTACCATCAGGTAACCCGTTTGCTCGCTTGCCCCCTTATTTAATAAAAAAAAAAATCAACACTGGCTCAGTTATAAGGACACTTTTAATTATATTATTTATAAAGATAATAGTATTGATCCAATAAGTAAGTTTCACTATTTACGCGCGTCATTAAAGGGTAGTGCGGCTCAGACTATAGATAGTCTTGATTTTTGCGCCAATAATTATGACGCTGCATGGCAAATTCTGTGTGAGCGTTACGATACTAAGCATCTGCTGGAAAACCACCATTTAAATTCTCTCTTTAAATTACCTACTATACAAAAGGAGTCTAGTGGAGGAATTTCAGTTGGTGTTTGGAGCCCTAAAGGATTCAGCCCCTGGTATTGATGAGATACCTTACTCGTTTATAGTTAAAAGCAGTATTACCGCACAAAAAATTATCCTTCAGGCTCTTAACGCTATATTTCAGTCAGGTCTTCCTCCGTCGGAATGGAAGACTCAGATTATTATACCTGTATTAAAGCCAGGAAAGCCTGATGGTATTCCATCTTCATATCGTCCTATTGCTATCTCTTCAACACTGGCAAAAATTATGGAACACTTAATTAAAAATCGACTGGAATGGTTTATAGAAAGCAGAAATATTCTCCCTCATACCCAGTTTGACTTTCGTAAAAATTAAGTACTATGGACTGTTTAGGTATCTTTGTGACTGATGTCTGTTTAGCATTTTCCAAAAACGAGTCGATGGTAGGTGTTTTTCTAGACATAGCATCTGCATATGATAATGTCCTTCTACCAGTGCTTAGACAAAAAATACTTAGATTAGGTGTACCAGAGAAGATGGTCAACTACATTTCTAACTTCTTATCATCTCGATCCGTTATTATCAATCATCAAAATTTGTCTCTTCCTCCTAGATCCGTTTGGAAAGGACTTCCACAAGGTTCTGTTCTCAGTCCTATTTTAGACAACATTTATACCAGTGACCTTGAACTCTCTGTCGGTTGCTTTTGTAGTATATTGAAGTATGCGGATGATCAGACTTTATATATTGCATGTAAAGATATTAATCAAGGTGTCAATCGACTTAGCTCTGCTGTGCTCTACTTAATTGACTGGCTGGAGGATCATAGTCTCTCCATTTCTATTGAAAAGAATATGTAGTGGTTTTCTCTCGTATTAGATATCTTTCTAATGTTTCTGTAGCTTACAACAATAATTTTTTTCCAGTTAGGGAAGTTAGTGTTAAGTATTTGGGCGTATATTTGGATTCCAGATTGTCTGGTAGATACCACATTAATAATTGTCTTAAAACGGCGGAAAGAAATTTAAATGTCCTCCGCTCCTCATCGGGAATTTGGAAATTCACACCCATATGTTCAGAGACTTGTGTATAATGCATTGATTCGTAGTCAATTGGATTTCGGGTCTTATCTACTAGAACCGTGTAATAAAACAAATTTGAAAATGTTTGATAAACTTCAGGCAAAATGTTTACGGGTAATTATAGGTGCAATGAAATCGTCCCCAATTAATACACTTCAGGTAGAGTGTGTGGCCTTTGGCTCTTCGTCGACTGTATTTATCTGATAGGATTATGTTTAAAACCTATCAGTGGACCTCTCACCGTCTTATTAATAAACTTTCTTCTCTACTTTTACAACTTTCATCTACTAAGTATTGAACACATAAAAGTTTGCCTTGTCTTTTGAAAAGTTATCAAAAACTCGTATCCTTGCCTTGTCCAGTAGCTCAATTCCCCATTAATCCACTGTTCGACTCCTCATTCTCCTCTCTTATATTTTCTTCAAATGTTATTTTAAATTTTCTCATTACAAAAGGTTGTCCTTTTGCTCAGGGCCGTCTTAAACTAGGCTGGGGCCCTTGGGCACACAATAATTTGGGGCCCTTTTGGAAAGTAAAAAAAGGTAATTATAATAACATTTTTTTACTATGTATGATCATTTATTATAGGTAACCAAATACAGTACGATATAATATGTCATTAAAGATTGCTGGTTTTTTGGTTACGATTATGATAACGGTTTCTTTTGGGATTTCTGTTGAGCAAAATCTTCTATTATATCCTTAAAGTCAATTTTTTGAAGGATATCACGTTCTATGCACATAATTATTGACAAATTACTCAGTCGTTCTTGTAACATTGTTGTTCGCGATTCATTTTTTATTCTCGAAAAAACTGAAAAAAAAAGCAAACGAATATTCTTGTAGAAATTTCTACGTTTGGAAAAGTTTATTCCAATTTATCTGATTTTATTAGGTTTAGGTATTTAAATCCGCTGATTGCTTTACTATGTTTTTTAAATATTGGCTTAAATGAAAACATTTGGACATTAACATTTTTTTTTTGTTTGAGCTCATCTGCATTAATATCTTCATGATAAAATTCTGCAAATTCTTTGCATTTTTTGGTTAACTCACCAGATTCGATTGCTGTTAACTGAAAAAGAAAACTAAATCGACTATAAATTTCTTGGTATGCTGCCGAACGTTTTTTTAAATGTGTATTTAATGTGTCAATTATGGGAATGAGAGTATCTACACGAAACTTTTCTTTGCGTCTCAACTGTGCAGTCTCTGATGATCCATCAAAAAAAGTGATGCGTGTGCTGCGAAATCGTTTTCTTTCAAATGTATTTTTGTAGTCAGCATATGGATTTTATTGCGCTGGTTGATTGATGTCACTTGCGAATGAAGGCAATGCTTCAGAAATATTTAAATTACCATTTTGCAAAGCATGAATAGCATTGGCGCGTGCAGACCATCTTGTTTCCGAAAGTGACTTCAGGACTCTATTCGCATCTAAATGCTCTGTCAAAATTTTCCATCGCTTTGTCGAAGCCGCGAAAAAATGATCAATTTTTGTACAAATTGAAAGAATGTCACTGCTTCAGTAACACACTCAACAGCCTGAACACCCACTAAATTTAGCGAATGTGCCGCACATGGAACGTAAATCGCAAATTCGCAAACTTCTTTTATTCTTGACTGAACACCAGAGTACTTTCCAGACATATTTGTCGTAGCTCTGCCCGCGACTATCTTTTATAGGAATATCAAGGCTTTCAAAAAAGTTTAAAATGGCATCTGCTATATATTGCGCATTATGTTTATCCATAGGCAAAAATTGCAAAAATGTCTCAATAGGCTGTCCGTCTTTTACGTATCTAACTATGAAAGTTAGTTGGTCAACGTGGGACAGATCTGGCGTAGAATCTACGCTAACAGAGTAGTATTTTGCTGATTTAAGTTCTTTGACAATGGTTTTCAAAACTTGCTGTCCCATTAAATTAATAAATTCATTACAAATATTTGCCGATAAATATGATGTACTTCCTTTTCCACGATTTCCGCAGTTTTGTATGTGATCAGCAAGAAAATGATCAAATTCACTAATCAGTTCTAAGCATCCCGAATAATTCCCATTATTTTGCGATCCTAAATGGAGGCCCTGGGCACGGGCCTCGTGTGGCCGTATGGTGAAGACGGTATTTCTTTTGCTAATGTTAAATTTCATTCAATAATAGGTAATTAATTTAAAGATTGGACTTATATTTACTGATGCATCAAAATCGGAATCTAGTTGCGTTGGTAAAGCTGTCTGGATACCAAAATATAATGTAAAACTCAATGACAAACTCCCCTTCTTCTCATCGGTATTTTCTGGCGAATCTTTAGCGATCCTTGAAGCGCTATCCGTTAAAGAATCTCACAGACTGAATAAGTCCATTATTATCTCGGACTCTAAAAGTTCTCTTAAAGCTATTTTGTCAAACCAGTTTCGGTGCAAATTTAAATCCCCTTTAATTATTAAAATTATAGAGCTGTTATTTAAATGTTATTGCAGTAACATTCAGGTTGTACTTTGCCTGGGTCCCCGGGCATAGTGGCATCACAGGAAACGAATGTGTAGACCTTTATGCTAAAGAGGCTTCTAAGTCTGGTGGTTTAAGTAATTTTAATGTTTATTGCCAAGATCTTCTATCTCTGGCTACGACAAATATGACCTCTGAGTGGAATAATATTTGGACCGATTCTAGTAGAACTAAGGGACGATTTTATGCCGAAATACAGGGATTTATACCTAGTAGGCCCTGGTTTTTTAAACACTCTAAAGCTAGCAAATCTGTTTGTTCTACTATTTGACGACTTTGCTTTTACATTCGCGTAATAATGTATTTTTGGCCAACAAAGAGTCAAGGATAGCTCATTGTGCGAGTGTGGCTTAGATGAGGGCTCCCCTGATCATATCTTCTTTAACTGTCCTATAAATCTTTCTTTATACGACTTCCTTCCTACACACATTCCTCGATCCATTAATCTTAAGACTATTTTATCCTACGTCTTTACTCCATTTGTAGACACTATGTTCATTTATAGCTTCAAATCACGTAAAACATTGATAATGTATGTTTAATTCAAGTATAACTAATTATCATTAATTTTTATTTTATTTATATATGTACTGTATATTAAGTAGGGCTTAATAAAACAAAGGCTTAGAAACATTGGATTTGTATATTATTCTGCTTTCATACTAGTAATTACAACTTTTATCTGCATGAGGTACCCATGAAGTCATTGCATTAGTCATTCCCTGCACTGTACGCCATCAGCTTTTCACTGAACATCTGCTCCATCACTCTGACGTTGGCAACTCCTATTTTTTTTTTATTTTTTTTTCCATCCCCCTAACGTAATCAGGGCTTGTTATATATCTTTTATTTTCTTTCTCTTTTTTTGGTTCTTTTTCTATTTTCTTTTTTAAAATTCTTAATTCTACTTTTACAATTTTTCTTATTACTAATTTTTATATTTACAATGATTAGCTTCCTCCTTACAATAGTAATGCTGTCAATGTAAAGTACAATGTACTTGTCAATATTTACTTTTCTAAAAGTCAGAGAAATATAAAAGAGCAATTGTTTAAAAAGCCAATAATTACAATAAACATCCCATGATACAATAAAATAAAATCCAAATAATACAATAAAACAATTAAAATTGTGTCAATATAAATGTCAATAAAAATATAAATCAATTAATATGAAATACAATTAAAATACAGCACAGCGTTCAACTAACCCTAATATCACAATGTAAAACCTACCTATTACAACTCCTATTACAAGGGAGGCTATGCCAAAAGAAGAAGAAGATATTGCATTTTATGTCATTAAATCTATAGTGGGGAGTTTTGCCGGGGAATTCAATGGGTGGTGTTGTGGAATTTGTAAAGCTTCATAAATTTGTGTTATCTCGGTTCTTAATGTGTAATATTGGTAGAATATTAACCATTAAATATTCGTTAACGTGCACAAGTGTGGGCAAGTGGTACAAATTCTAAAAACGTGCTATTTTGTGGTTTCCCGCCAAAACTCCCTAGGAACTTTCAGTAAAGCTTTTACCACTTTACTTAATCGACTGACATGACTCATGGACTGTACTGACTATATATTTGGACTTTGACTAGACTTTAGACTTGACGATATAGGAATACGGTGTTGAAAATTGAAACCAAAGTTCTATTTCCCGCCTTTTTAACTTGACACTGGCAAATAGTTATAAGCCGATGCCATTATATATAAATAAATAAAAAAACTATAGTAACTAATTGAAAAGTGTTGTACCGTTTGTAATATTTATCTTTAAATATACAAATAATTTTAATCATTACATTGGCGTTATGTTATTTATTATTTGAAGACAAAAGGCATTCTGAATGTGTTTTATGTGGTTTTAAATTATGATTACAGCTTTTAGTTTTATGTGGTTTTAAATGATGATCACAGCAGTCAAAATAATCGCATAGACAGTTTTTGAACAAACTAATTTAATTTAAAAATGAGTAAGCTTATTCGTTCGAATAAAGTTATGTGGACACTGGCCATATTTCTTTGTTTTTTATTTGTATTTCACCTTAGATAGTTCATAAAGTTTTTAGTTCCATCTGTCAATGCTACCAGGACTAATTTGCCAAGCTGTAAAAATATAACAACTATTTAACGTAACTATACATGCACCAAATAAAGTATCTTGTCATTAGATATAAGATAACGTTACGATGAGACTGGCTTACGCTGTGCGTCAAAAGTCCTTAAATAAATGTACATTTAAAAGCATCATTTCATTTCATAAACAGTACATTTCATATACAGTTGGGTCAGCTCGTATACAAATAAAGTACCTGGCTAACCGAGCTTTGCTCGGAGTAAAAAATAAAAAGAACCAGTTAAATATTTATCTGACCGAGATTCGAACCCACCACCATTCCGCATTTCCGAACAAAAAACGCATACAAAACTGTCATAAGCTACATAAAAGTGTCGATTTTTTTTAAATATTGTTGCACGACGAAAGAAAAAAATATACCTACAGGATGTTTGGAAGATGGGTGCAAAGCTTTAACTCCTTGTTAATATAGACCATTTAGAACCGTATTTGACCATTCTTAGCGTTCGTAACGTACGATTTTATTTTTAACGAATTTTTAAAATTTTTGTTGAAAAAACCCAAAATTTCGCAATTAATTGCAAATAATGGCCAATCTGGAAGATAATCGAATTATTTTTTATTGTATTTGAATTAATTAATGTATAAACAACCAAATAAGACTTGATGTACACATCTGTATCATGAGATAAATTTTTAACAGGGGTTTGAAGTTAATAATTTTTTGTGAATTTCGGAAATCTAACTTTTTTGATGCCATAAATAAAAAAAACGGTAACTGGTTGTTTGTTCAAACATTTTGGAAAATATACCTAGTTATTACTCTTTCGATTGAGGTATCAACTACAAAGATCGCTCACCAATTACTGAAATGATGACCTACAAAGCAAAACTAGGCAGAAAATTAAAAAGTTCAGGCCAGTAGATTAAACGACATTTGCACTTTAAATAAATACTTTTTGTGTTGAAAATGATAACAAAGATCAATTTTGAGTATTATCTTGTACATTTTTTGCACCAATATTCGAAACTGACCGAGAAATAATCTTCCAGCAAAATGGCTGCCCAACACATTTGACGTAACTGTACGGGAGCACTTAAATAACGCTTTCCCTAACAGTTGGATTGGCAGAGATGGGCCTACTGCTTGGCCCGCTCGATCGCCCGACCTCACTCCGCTTGACTTTTTTGTGTGGGGTAGAGCCAAGGAACTTGTGTATACAAATGAGGAAATAAGCACGAAAGAAGAATTAATCCAGAGGATTAACTCGGCCTTTGAAACAATGAAGCTGGAGATGATGCTAAAAATAACCACAACAGAGGTGAGAAGAAGGGCTCGTGTCTGTATAAGGAATCGCGGCGGATATTTTGAACACGAAAAATAAATGATAATTAAAAAATATATTTTTTTATTATTTCTTTAAGTTAGTCCCTCAATTTACTTTGTAAGTCATAATTTCAAAAATTGGTAAGCTATCTTTGTAGTTGATACCTCAAAATAAAGAATAATAACCACGAATGTTTTTCAAAATGTTTGAAGAACAAAAACAGTTCCCGTTTTTTTTTATTTGTGGCCTCAAAAAATTTGATATCCGAAATCTACAAAAAATTATTAACTTCAAACCCCTGTTACAAATTTATCTCATGATACAGATATGTACATCAAGTCTTATTTGGTTTTTTAAACATTACTTAATTCAAATACAATAAAAATTAATTGGATTATCTTCCAGATTGGCCATTATTTGCAATTAATTGCGAAATTTTGGGCTTTTTCAACAATTTTTTTAAAAAATCGTTAAAAATAAAATCGTACGTTACGAACGCTAATAATGGTCAAATACGGTTCTAAATGGTCTATACTAACAAGGCGTTAAAGCTTTGCACCCATCTTCCAAACAATCTGTATATGGCTTAAATATGCGTGGTTTCCCAGGTACAAGACCTAGATAGATCGATTTTTCTCCCGCAAAACTCCCGGCATACTAAATTTCATGGTAATACTTCTAGCCCTAAGAAGGTACCTAAAGGTACTAATTTTTTTTTTTAAATTGGTGCAGCTGTTTTGGAATTACAAATAGAATAAAACTATCCTCAGCGTCGAAACTTTTTTAGATATCGGTTAAAAGATACTTGCGATTGACAAAAGTAGTTACATGTACAATGTCATTAGTAAAATAAGTTTTTTTGTTTATATATATATAATATTAATAATTTTTAATTTACAATAATTACTATATTATATTACTATTATATATATATGTAATAGTAATTATTGTAAATTAAAAATATCGATACTGTTCTATACACTCTCTCAACTCAACTCAACTCTAGACTAGAGTTCAGCTGATTGTGTGAACATAAAATGGCTGCCGTACTAGAGTCTCTAGTACGGCAGCCATTTTATGTTCACACAATCAGCTGATAAATGGACACGTTTTTACATACCTAGGTCATTCATTCAGGGCTGGTCCATTGACCATTGTATTCTTTGGTCATTGGCGCAAAGATCTATTTTCAATGCTCAAGATTTTCTACGGCCTTCCGGATTCCGGTGCATACAGTCCCAGCCTAAGGGCTTGAGTAAGATTTTTACAATCGAATACAAGTTTGACAAATTCTCTCGAGTTACTCGAGTAAAAACAGGGCTCGAGTCGCATTACTAGTCGGAATGACAAGTCAAGTGCCGTCTGCTTATATCCTGTGCCTATATAGATGTGTTATATGTAAACCTATAGTGTGTTAGACTTACTTATTATATATGATCCGTATATTTTCGGGAAATCCAAGAACTAAGACTATAAATTGGTGATCTATTGTTTTTATGGTTTGTGAAATAAATATTAGCTGTAGTTAGTATATACTGCTAATTCTTCTACTATAAACATTACGTAGAAAGTTTGTTCAATATCAGGTGCGTAGGGTAGGTGTTTGTTGTGCAAAAAATTTGACAATACTATATGGATCACCGTCTTTTTAGTGATTGGGCCCATAAAACAATACTAAGACGTAAAAACGTTAATAATTGTATTATTTCAAGTTAAAATGAAGGTCATTAATGCATACCTACGTGCAAAAGAGTACATAATAGATGAGCTTACCGTCTTATGCCTATGTACTTCATCATTTTTCATGTCTTGCAAAATGCAACAATATTTATTATTTTTGCGCGAACGTTGCACTTTGTGATTTATGTCTTTGTTTTTTGTAGATTAAAATGACGTCTGGACCATATAATTATTCGTATATTTTCAAATATATAATAATTGGAGACATGGGCGTGGGCAAATCATGCCTGCTGCATCAATTTACTGAAAAGAAATGTGAGTATATACACAACTTTTTAGTTCACCCTAAAAATACTTTTTTGTTTTAGCCTCAGAGCAACTAGCAAAGGGCATTGTCAAAAAAATCAAACTTAAAAAACCCAGCATTGACAGCAATGAAATGTTTGCCAATGGCTTCACTTTAAATCATATTTAATGACACCAAATGGGCGACCCTGAAATACACCGGATTGAGTTGTAACGGAGCTTTGTTTCCGCTTCCACAATTACGGAACTTCCACAAGAAATCATACCTTCATACATTGAAACGGTAGGCGTAATATATATGAGTATTAGGGTGGTTCTTATTCCTAAGAAAAAAAATATTATTCTTTAATTTAATGGGGCACCACATAACATGATTATATATTATATAATCATCTCTATATAGTATCATAAAAAACTGTCTCAGTATTTTTCTCCAATTTTTTAAATAACATTTAGGGGTTGCTACTAAGGTTTGAATTTGAAATAAAAACACAATCTGTATTTGTTGATTATTTTTATTATATGCCAGGACAAAGAAATACAAAATTACTGTTGTTATTATAAATTAAGAAAATATTAAGTAGCTGTATTTTAATTAAAGCTTCCAAAGGTTTTTAGGTCTTTCAATAATACTAAGGCTACTTGACCTTGTTTTTATTTATGTCCTAAATGCTTTATAATTGTCTCATTACACACAAAAAAATAATATAACATTATTTTAAAACCTAAAAACCTACAAAAAAATATTTAAAATTACATTTTTTTAAAACCACCGATAACACTATTCACCATGTTGGTTGATACATTATCTGTGCTATAGTCCATAGTAGTAAAATGGTGGTGTTATGTTTGATGTTTTGACATAAAGAACTTTTAAGATGTCATGAACTATTTATTTACAGAAAGGTTACATTTCACTACTACATATGTGTTTGTGTCTTCACATCCTTGCCGGAAGTTACTTCGAGGTATTTTCTTCAGTAGAAATTAAAAAACAAAAATACATATTTAAATCAGCTTTATGAATCTTAAGTTTTTAATTTATGATATCGCTAGAATACGTTTTCCTAAGCCAAGTACTCAAGGAAATACTACTTCAATGTATGATTTTAAATATGTGTCAAGTAGCCTATTGTATGTTCTTTCTTGGTGCTGACCAACCAGTAGAGTCTTAAAACCAATGTTTTACATAAACCATCAGATAAATGAATATTTCTCTCATTTTTTGTCCAACTTTTTGTCCTTTTTGGTTAGCTTAAATCGGATGTTTAAATAAATAAATTTTCAAACACTACAAGGCTTTGAGCATCATCTAGCTCGATGGTGGACTAGCAAGTCTGCTAAATAAAACACCCTTTTTGGGAAAATCTCCTAAAAAACTTGATTGTGAAATTCAATAGTTCTCTTTTTTAATCTCAAAGTTAGTGTACTTGTAGTTGTTTACCGGCGAAAGAAATCCTGCCTGGTCCGACTTCTGCAAGAATATTCGCCTTAGCGTCATCTGTTACACTGCAGTCACTTTGATCAATAGTGTTTCTACTGTTATTAAATATTTTTAAATATTTATAATATATCAGGACCACTACATTGGGCGAGCGATTGATCAACTACACTACAATATGATTTCCAAATGTAAAAATGTGATATTTAAACACATAATAAAGCATTACTAAACAAACCATCATTTTTGCTGCCCTTTAACTTTTTTGTTAAAAGAAGAAGGGACATTTTTGTATGGAGTCGTCCCCACTACGGTAGTGTTTTTCACAAGTTTTTAAAAACATTACTAAACAAACCATCATTTTTGCTGCCTTTTAACTTTTTTGTTAAAAGAAGAAGGGACAATTTTGTATGGAGCCCGTCCCCACTTCTGCTGCTTACATGTACTTTGCAGAAATCGTTTCTTACTAGCGATACTATAGAATGGATCTATCGTATGGTGAAATAATACAGGTGTATTTTTTTCACAAACTATGGGATTTTTATTGGGATTCGAATTCTGGCTAGGAAAATTGAGTTATCAAAAATCTAATCATGCGTTTTAAATTTTCATCAAGTCGGACTCGACATTCCGTTGGGCTAAATTGCTATTCAATATATATAATCCAGGAAAAAAATACATACTGTATTATTTCACCATACGATAGCGTCGCAAGTAAGAAACAATTTCCAGATAGTAATTATGTGCGAAAAACTTGAGGAAAGAGCTTATCTTTAGCATTTTATTATTCATCCATACATTTCTTTAAAATATGCGGCAGTTTATCAAAATATAACACTTTTTTGAAGTTTGCAGTATTACTTCCCAAAAATTGTTCCATGATAGCAACACGAAATGGTGCAATAATACAGGTGATTTATTAAACCTTTTTTTAATCTTATACCCTCATTAACTTTTTTCTCCCATGGTATAGAGATTTTTCGTTATACAATAAAATGACATACTTTTTAAGCCCTTTGATTAGATATATGTCTTGTAGGGTAGGGACGTTTTGCTCCTTCTTCTTTGATTGCAGTGACCTCTAAATTGACACAAAAAATTAAAAGACAGAACTTATTTCATATTTAGATGTATATTTTCAAATGATAAGGTGTCTCGGGGAAAAATAAAAGTTGAAAAATAAGGACCAACCTAATGAGTATACCTACAATTTTAACACCAAAAACTACACCTACTACCAACAACGACCAACATATGATGTAATATATTACAACCACGTTTTTAATGTCTTTCGGGAATCGTCATTATTTTATAAATCGTCTCACGTCTGTCGTTTCCATAGAAAAACTGACATTATTTTTGCTCATAACTTCTATACCCGGCAATTTTCGGGACTGCCCTTTTGGTGACAACAAATATGATTAAACCCTTAATCACCTACACATATATACACACTCAACTACCTGACATACATCTGTAAGACCCTCAGCAAAATGATAGCATATTTCAAAATTTTGTTAAGAAAGTCAAGCAAACGCAAGCAAGCAAAGCATGTTTGAAAATTTCGTTTTTATTTTAAAAACGTGTAAGGAACAGGCGGCCTTATTACTAAACAGCAATTTCTTCCAGTCAACCTTTAGGAAAAAAGGATTGAATTGCTGGAGAAGGGTACTGTGCTTAAAGTATATCTAAAAATTATGAACATATGTATACTCATACATTAAAATAAAAATATAATAATTATACATACATACATAATATTATAACAACTAATTAATAGTTAAAATATATTATATACAATGTTAAATGATAAATATAAACAATAATTATATAATATTTCTATCCATGATATATCATAAAAATATACCAAAAATATAACATACATAACTAATTTCGACACATACTAAGGTAGTCTTAAATTGTAATATTTAAGAGCAGATGTTTTACATTGTCTAATTCGAGTAGGGGAGAGAGTTCCATAGCAGGACAAATTGTACGGAGTAGGAGGAGTGGAAATACTTGGTGTGGTGGATAGGAATATCGAGAAGGACATTTGTGGAGGATCTGAGCTCTTGCCTGTCGGAGAGACGAAAACTAAACCACGATGAATACACCTTCCTGCTAATCTCTTTCAGCTGCATAGATGCTCATCAAAATAAATGCCAAGATTCTTAATCACTTTACTAAATGGTATTGGCTTACCGTTGATGAGTACCGGAGGCAATGTATCACAGTCAATTCTGGAGACCAGCCCCGGACTGCCGAGTATTATTAACTGAGACTTAATGGGGTTAATGACAAGTCCATGTTCCTTACTCCAGTTACATATGATCGATAAATCCTTTCTTACAACACTTACCGCCGCAGGTAATGTATCCAGAGTTGTCTGAGTATAAATTTGTACATCATCTGCATATAAACTTCATACATTTTGTCTAATTTTCAAATGAGACAAAATGTATGAAGTGATGAAGTTAATGAAAAGGGCAAAGAGTAATGGAGATAAAACGCCACCTTGAGGAACGCCGGCAGTAGTATTGGCCCAATCGGAAAAAGAATCAGACATTTTAACTCTCTGCCGTCGACCCACAAGGTAGCTTCGAATAAAACAAATCACTGAAGGTGAGAGGTTAAAAGACCCTAACAGACTGATAAGAATGTCATGGTCAATAGAATTGAAAGCGTTACTAAAATCAAGTAAAATTAGGATTGTAAGCTTCTTTAGAGTGAGTTTTAGTCATTACGCAAAATATAAGGTTTGATAAAGTCAATTACGGATATTTTGGGCATATTATCTGCTGCTTATATAAAGACGTTTAGGCAGAAATATAATTTAAAAAAATCGAAAAAGAAAATTCTAATTAAATTTATGTTACGTTTGTTGCGGCGCTACAGAGGACTAATGCCCAAAATATCCGTAATTGATTTCACCAAACCTTATATAATCGAAGATATATAAATTAAATACTATATTTACATATTTAGTTACATGTATTGTGTTACACTACACTACAGTCTACACTATATAGATACACTTTGGCTCTCATTGTAGTATATTTCTGATGCATTACAATTTAATGTACAGGGGAAAGGCGCGCAACATGACTGCCGATGTTTTATAAACATACCTATTTTAACCTAAAATCATCGCCTAAAACACATATTTTATACATATTTTTATTTTAAATCCTATCCTGTGCTGTGTATGAAATATTTATCCTACACGTTTATGTCTATATATCTGTAAAAAATGGCATTAACACAAAAAGAACAGCGATGGATCATGGATGCATTATTTCCGGAAGGCCGAGCTCAAAATTTCAATCAATTAGTGGACATTGATAGCTGAAATTATAAAGATGATAAAGGTAAAAATAAATTTAAGTGAGCGGGGGCGGCAATTTCCAACTTGCCCCAGATATTCGCGTTTTTATATTCGATGGGGTCTGTGAGACGTATGGTTGTTAAGGGTTAAATTGAACACATCGGCAACCATTTCATTGCTGTCGACTCTGGGTAAATTTCGGATCATAACCTTTAGAGCAGGTGCTTGAGGGAAGCTGAAACCTTTTCCTATACTTCTTCTGATATTTTTTTTCAAAATACATGTTTGAGTATATTATAGTAAGTTTATTATACTTTTGCACTAAAATGGCAAAGTTAAGGTCTCGATTAAATGGCAAGTCTTTTTTTTCCATATGTAAATTTCAAATAGCCACAAACATATTTTTTTAAGAAAAAAAAAATAAACTTAAAAATTTGTATATTGACTTAGCCCCGCTTCGGACTAGCCAGTTCTGCAGTCTCGTTTTGGGGTATAATAGGAGAAGTATAGGACAAGGTTTCAAGCTTGCCTCAAACACCTGCTCCAAATTTGCTAGTAGCTCTCCGGCTATTTGTTTTGTACAAAATCATTCTGTACAGAAGAATTTCACACAAACATTTAACAGATTGAGACATTGGGTCAGTTAAACCAATCCCTATTCACTACTCAAGTTTTGTTGGCTTTGCAGGGTTGATTTCCATGTCATCAAAATTACATGTTACATGTAAGAACCTAATGACATATATTTTTACAGTTATGGCTGATTGTCCGCATACTATTGGTGTTGAATTTGGAACACGAATTATAGAAGTTGCCGGTCAAAAAATTAAATTACAAATTTGGGACACAGCTGGACAGGAGAGATTCAGGGCTGTAACGCGTTCTTACTATAGAGGAGCCGCCGGTGCTTTAATGGTTTATGACATCACAAGAAGGTTATTATATTTTAATCACAATAAAAATTGTTACAGTAGATACTCCATTATCCAGACCTTCGTTATACGGATTGGCGATTATCCAGATCAAACCTACCAACCGTAAACAAATAGCTTTACCGTCAAGTTGCACCAACCTATTATGTATGTCTATAATGTAGTTTCTATAGCTATCTTACAGCAACATTATCAGACTGGATGCCATCTAGTCTATATGTTTTTGCAAAAAATTGTACAGAAACAGCTTTTTAGGGTTCAAGGAAGTAGGAACCCTTATAGTTTCTCTGTCTGTCCTACTTACATGTTACTATGAATAAACGAAACTTTGTATAGTTAAGTATAGACTTAATTTTTGGCATCATAAAATAGTAATCATTTTTAATTTAAGAGTGGCTAATATTATTTACTTCACATGTAGTATGTATGGGGACTTGTGAAGAGTATTATGTGAAGAGCATTATAATGATATTCTTCTTAAATAAAGGCTAGGTTTGATACTTTTTTATATTGTAAACCATTTTCAAAAAAAAAGTAAAAAAAAACTATAACCCGACTACGTAAAAAGGGGTCTAAAAAGGCCGAAACAAGAAAATAATTCAGATAGAAATCCAGAAATGCATAGGTACAAAAATCAAGCTAGAGCCGTGGTCGCACCTATTAAAGCCATCTAAGCGTCAGTTCACACGTGTACGTCTGGACTGAAGGTGTCAATAGATTCGACCCGAATTTCCCCAAAATAAGTATAGCAAATTTTAGTAGAAGTCTAAAAAAAACTAGAACAAATCTGGGAATTTGTAAAAAAAATAGTTTAAGAACTACAGCCCTCACAGTGTGGTCCCTCAGTTCACACACCGCTGTTCTCCAGATCTTAAAAAGTATGTAGAAAATTATGTTTTTTTTTCACTATATAATTTTAGTAGAACTTTCGTAAAAGTTTTTACAAAGATAAAATGATTACATCAGAAATGAAAAATCTATAACTACCGAAGTGTGGTTATATATTTTTTATTGGTGCTAAATTTCCTTTCAAAAAAACTTGCACAACTCAAGTCCAGTGACTAGGGCTTCCCTCTGAAGTAAAACCACCCTTCACCACTGCTATGGACCCCTAAAATAGTGGAAAGCTGCGAAACCGCAAGTAAAACGTATATTTAATAAGGTATAACATACACAATTTAATATTAGACACTGTCCTCATTTTGGTTCTTGTATACCCTGTCCATATTTTATGTCAACCCCCAAGTATGTCAACCCTACTCCATATTTTCATAGAATCGAAAAATTAACATTATCTCAGCTAGGAAGTAAGAAATTAAATATTTTATGTGCTAATCGAAGAGAAAAAAAACTTGTACAAAAAATTAAGTATAGTGTCTTTCTTTCTTCGTTCTGATATTTTTCTCGTTTTAGGCTAGGACTCCGGAACGCCCGTGAAAATTCAGAGCACTGAAAATAGAACTCTGCGCTAATACAATTCAACTCTTTTTGATTTTCAACTCTATTGTATTAGCGCAAAGTTCTATTTTCAATACTCAAGATTTTTTACGGCCTTCCGGTTTCCGGTACATATAGTCCCAGCCTAAAAGTTAATTGAGTTTTTCTTATACACCAGCGTGTGAACTGAGGGACCCAACATAGTGGTTGATATCTTCAAATTGCGCCGATAGATTTTTATTAAATTTTGTCTACAAATTCTACAAATTTTTTACAAAAGTTCTACGTAAAAAAATAATTATAAAAGTCAGTAATATATCGCGAAATGAATATGTCACTAGTGTGAACTGAGGGACCACACTTCGGTGGTTACAGATTTTTTATTTCTGATGCTATCTATGTACTTCATAAATTTGTAAAAACTTTCTACGTTCTACTAAAATTCTTTAGTAAAAAAACCATATTTTTCCACATACTTTTCGAGATCTGGAAAATAGCGGTGTGTGAACTGAGGGACCACACTCTGAGGGCTGTAGTTCCTACTTCTACTAAAATTTTGGGAAAATTCTGGTAAGTCCCTCAGTCCACACGTACACGTTCACACCGAGAGAGATGCATCGTGTCTAGGAGTGAGCTTAGAGAAGTTTCTAGAAAATGCGTATATTCGTCATACACATGCATACCCCAAAATAGATACAGACGGCTGTGATTAGACATCGACTGTTCCGAACCATTTAAAGTAGGTGCGACCACGACTCTACCTTGACCATTTTTGTACCTATGCATTTCTGGATTTCTATCTGAATTATTTTCTTGTTTCGGCCTTTTTAGACCTCTTTTTTTACATAGCCGGGTTATAGTTTTTTAAACTTATTTTTAGGGTTCCGTAATACTCAAGGAACCCTTATAGTTTCGCTCTGTCCGTCCGTCCGTCCGTCTGTCTGTCTGTCTGTCTGTCTGTCCGTCCGCGCCTCTAGCGTCTGTAATTATGAACATAAATGGATGAAATTTGGTATAGTTAAAGACTGTGTATATATATATCGGTTTTGGCATCATAAAATAATAATAATTTTACATTTTAGGGGTGGCTCTTCATACATATGAAGTGGGAATGAAAAATATTTTCTTCATTCTACCCCATCGTGTATATCGTTAAATAGGTATTTTATAATAAAGGCAAGATTTCAGACATGACTTTTTTACAAAGTCAACCATTTTTGAGTAATCGACCAACAAAGTGGTTTATAAGTTGGTCCCATCTGGCATTTCTAAACTATGAGACTTAAAAAATGCAATTTTTCATGCTGATAGATTATGTTAAATACTCTTTAGGAAAATTATTTTGAATGTAATCGGACGGAAAAGTTACTACTTTTGAAGTAATTAAAAAACCTATTACGCGATTATAATAGGTCCTTTCCTTTACCTATGAAATTGCCGTTCTGCAGTACTGGCCATTTCAAATCAAAATAATTTTTGTTTGGCTAAGAATTCTAATTTCAAATTAATTTTATTTTAAAAACATGGATTTTTTTTCCCAAAAGTAGTCATTTGTTTATTGATTAGTGTTACATTTTCATCGCATTTCAATCTTTTTCGTCATCATGGATACGTTAAGAATTCGAGTAATTATGGAATATGAGTACCGTCGTGGCAGCAACGCGGCACAAGCGGCACGCAACATCAACGACGTTTACTACAAACCAACGCACCACCTGTTATTGGTTTGCTCGCTTCCGTTCTGGAAATTTCGACCTGAAAAATCTCGCCATCGTCTGAAGATTTTGGTCGACAACGACGAATTAAAGGCGATTGTGGAAGCTGATGATACACAATCTACGGCTGAATTAGCAGCAGCTTTCAACGTTAGCGTCAAAACAATATTGGTCCATTTGCGTCAAATTGGCAAGGTAAAAAAAGCTCGACAAATGGGTGCCCCATGAACTCAATGATCGCCAGCGCGAAGTACGCGTCGAGACGTGCCTTGCACTGCTAAACAGACACACAAATGAAGGAATTTTGAACCGCATTGTTGCCTGCGATGAAAAATGGATTCTGTTTGATAACCGCAAGCGCTCAGAAAGTTGGTTGGATCCTGGTTCAGCACCTAAACAATGCCCTAAACGAAAACTTACCCCTAGAAAAGTGATGGTCACTGTTTGGTGGTCTAGCGCCGGTGTGATTCATCACAGCTTCTTACCAAACGGGGTGAGCATTACTGCAGATGTGTACTGTGAAGAACTGAACACAATGATGGAGAAGCTGGCACATCTCCAACCAGCATTGGTCAATCGCTCGTCTCCGCTGCTCCTGCACGACAACGCGCGACCTCATACTGCACAGCAGACGGTCTCCAAGTTGCAAGAACTGGGGTTGGAAGCTCTCCGTCATCCGCCCTACTCACCAGACCTTGCGCATACAGACTACTACTTTTTCCAGAATTTGGATAAGTTCTTGGCGGGAAAAAAATTCAATACCCGAGAGGCAGTACAAAATGCCTTTGAAGAATTTGTTGCCTCCCGTCCAGCTGATTTCTTTAAGAAGGGCATCAATAAACTGCCACTGCGTTGGCAAAGATGCATTGATTGATTGCATTGCAAAATTAGTTTAAATTTTTTCATACAAAACTGCAATTTTATAGGTAAAGACATAATAGTTACGGAACACTCCTTAGACATGTCCTGACATGCTCTTGGTTAGGCTTTTTTATTTCGTATTTTTCCATTTTCCAATCGATCATATTTTTGGAATAATATTAATAAGTAATCAAAACACTTGAAATTAAAAATGTCTTCTTCACGAGCACGGAGCGAGACAAATTTTTGTCTAGATTTAAAGAACGATAATAATAATATTAAAAATTATATGCTAATCAAGAAATGCAAGTATAGAGATCATTCAACAGGCAACACCGTTTCACTTATTTACTGTATAATATTATGTAGTCGAATATTATATCTCACATGAAACACAAAGATAATGCGATTCAGAAATATGTAAGACATCTATCGAACGTTTACTACTAAAAGTGCTAATAATTTATTTCATCTGCATGTTTTAATTAAAAACGGATGAACCAATTAACCGATTTTAATCTGACATGATCGAGAGTGTTCTTAGCTATAATTCATTATAATTAGACCCCTGAATATATACATATTTGTAATGTGCTTGCCAAGACCTTTCTTTTGATACTAAACACGTGATGATTATCTCAGTTAAATTTTTTTAGATGTTAGAATCTGAGGACTCATTTTCGAAACACAAAATTTAGTAATAAATTATATTATAGCCATGTTACCCGCGGCATCAATACAAATCTATTGACACTTCATTTATTAGAATCGGACTAGTAGTTCAGACACTACGAGGGAACAAACATGCATATATACATACATAGACTGCCAAATCATTACCTTTCCTTTTGGCTTCGCCGTAAAGTCGGGTAAAAACCACGTTCATAGTTACAGAACCCTCCTTAGACATGTTCTGACATATGAAAAAAAGAGGCTATTTTTTATATATATATATTCGGATTATCCAGGTTTTCGATTAAACAAAATAAGCGCCAATGACCATCGTCAATATTTTTTACAGATAATCGGGTATCTACTGTATTTTTAAAAGTTGCTACTACAGTACAACTAAGTTCGCAAAAAATATTCTTTTCTAGTGGGAACTGTACATTTTCGGCATACAAGAAAATGTTCGTGTCCAGGCTAAAAAAACTGTATGCTAGATTTCATTCCAATTTCCAATTTGTTCATTAGATGTGTGTAGTGTATAACTTGAGTAAAGAAAATTATTATTATTAACCCTGAACTAAGTAATTATAACTTAATTTTGTCACTAAATTAACACAGATTTTCCTTCCTCTGCAAATTTAAGGAAGCTCACTAGGATTTTGATACTAATATGTTGACTTTCATCGTAAATACAGATCTACTTACAACCACCTCAGTAGCTGGCTTACGGATACCCGCAACTTGACAAACCCCAGTACTGTGATATTTTTGATTGGCAATAAGTCAGATTTGGATGGCCAGAGAGATGTAACATATGAAGAAGCTAAACAATTTGCGGATGAAAATGGTTTAATGTTTGTGGAAGCAAGTGCAAAGACGTATGTATGAAATATATAACTATTACTTGCACAGAATATGTATATATATAGATGTCCCTACTGACTGACTGACATATAGACAGTGACGTATAGTAGACGCTTTCTCAACCGTAACCGCTAATAGTAGAAACGTGAAATTTGGGCAGTAGTTTTAATTTACAATGTAGACGTGCACTAAGAAGGGATTTTGAAAAATTATAAGATGCAACAAAACTTTTGAAGACATATATTCAAAAATTTTGCTAGAGAGTTTGCCATAATCCTTTTACAAAATCAATAACTTTTAAGCACCCTTTAGATTTTTAAAATAAATTCAACTACCTGCATTAAATGTGTCTCACTTCTGATAAGTACTATATTCTCAAACTCAATAAAAAAGTGAAGGTAGAGCTTTGTGAAATAAAAAACTGAGGCTGAACACATATAATAAAGCACACACCGCGACAGCTCGACTGACAAAGCAAGGCGTAGTTTCGTTATATGTGTGTGCGTGACGCTGCATACTTACACGGCGAGCCCTAGTTTAGACCGGCACGGGATCCAGTGTGTGGTTCGCAGAACTCTGTCTTTACTTTTAATTTTGTCTGATGTCCGATTGATATACAAAACACTCGTAAAATATTTAAGTTTACTCGACTAATAATAATTTTAATGTTTATATATATATAAAAATCTTTATAGGGGTCAAAATGTTGAAGAAGCATTTCTGGAAACTGCTAAAAAAATATATCAAAGTATTCAAGACGGTCGTTTGGATCTAAACGCCGCGGAGTCCGGCGTGCAGCACAAGCCGGCGTCGCCGGGCCGCCTGCTGGCTGCGCCGCCGCAAGCCAAGGACAACTGCGCTTGTTAGAGCAGATATACGTCAAAACATGTACGAGTAACTATATTATTATGGTCAATATATTTTTGAACTGATCAAATTATGATCTGTACTTATATTTTAATGTATATAATAAATATAAATAAATCTATAGTATCAATATTAATAGATGAATTTATCTCTCCAGCGTTGCAATGTTTCATCAGCTTTATAATACAGGGTAGGGACAATCTGTTTCCTTGAAACTATTAAAAATTGTTTCTATATGTATCGTCACTTACCGCAATAGCCATCAGATCGAAAACATAATATTGATATGAGATTTTTTAAATTCATATCCTAATGTTTGCCTTATATTATCAATCATATAAATGTATTATCATCTGAAAGGGTAGATAAAAGCTTAAAGTAATTTGGTAGTTATACCTAAAAAATCCGTAGTTTTGAAAATTGGTTATTTTATAGATATTTTGATGTGCTCTTTTCAACATTGCCACCTTGTACATAGGACGCTAGCGCCTGTCTTAAAATAGTTTTAGTGCTATCCTCTCCGACTCATTTAACGATAAAAACATGTCTACTTATTACAAAAATAAACTGTAGTGAATTTCTTGCAATTTATGTCTTAGCAATGTTATGTGTCAAATCAATAGTTTCGGCGTCCGAGCGCCGCCTAATACACCTTTTCGCAAAAAAATTGTTTCCATGCGTTCTTCATTTCTTGATATTCAATTATTCAACAATTTCAGTTGTGATTTCAACAATCTCTCGACCCCATTTCATTATCACGAGCACTAGCAAGTTAATATAAAGTGTAAAATTTCGAAATTAGAATCTCGTATGAAATTTCACCTGTCAATTTTTATACTTTTTTCGTTTATAATCGAATATGCACCTAACGACTTTTAATATTCTTAATCAGTCATACCTATGTTTATAAAATTCCTTACAAAACATTCAGTTTGAAGCAGAGCTCCCAAATTCGAGATAAAATGTTTAGAAATAACAAAAATCTAAATCGATTTACGAAAAAACTAAAAAAGCTTTAAACTTCAAAACATTCTATTTACATCTCTGGTCAATACTCTTTCCAATGATATGCGATAAGTATGTAGGCAAAAGTCGTTCAATAAATGATTTCGAAAAAGGCCATCGTGTGTAATATTGAAACGCAATATTGTCACTTTACTTCAAAATTATAAACCATGCCAAAAAATAACATAACCTAAAATATGTTAAACATTTTCGCATGTAAAAATAAGCTTAATCAATTTAGATTTTATAGATAAGAAGTAAGTTTTAATATTATTGGATTATTTTCGATATTCGGACCTATGAGATCCCATGATTGAATAGGCATGTTGCCTTAAAAAAAAAATTTTTCGTCTAGGTATTCGATGATAGACAACAATCTAGAACCCATTTTCATATATCTTAAAATATAACGAATTTGACTCACATAAGTGGCTCACATACACCTTTCTATGAAGCACAGATTATTAATTACCTAGTAATATGAAGTCTACATAGGATAACCGCCTCCATTTTTGGAAGTCGGTTAAAAATGTCGAAGCCGGGAGCACAATAGGTCCCTGCTTCGTTTGACAGTTCTCATTTCATGGCTTATGTCAAAATGCACTACGTCACACGATTTGATTGGTCTAAAGGGCGTTTCTTTCGTTCTCTGAAGGACAAAATGGCGGACTATTTAGTTGGACATGCCCGTAGGCTTATAGCTTAGGCTCGGGTATAATAGCCCCGCAGTTAATTGAAATACGTTTCGTTTCAAGTTACTTTTAATTCATAATTTTTGTTAAAATCAATATTATGTAAAATAAAAACAATGCAGTAGGCCTTTCTTTTATACTTTTTTACCCGACTACGGCGAAGCCAGAAGGAAGGGTAATGGTTTTGGCAGTCTATTTAACATTTAAATCACAAAATGTTCATATATTATAGTACATATTTAGCATCTTCCCTATTGTTAGTTTTGTATGATTTGTTTTCATTTGATCGTAAAATGTACCGCAAAATATCCAATTTATGTTAAATTTGTAAACACACCCTTAATTTGAAATTACATACAGACACTTCAATTTTATTTATGTTAACTGATAGAGAGGCCGCGCTATCGCCAAGTCTTTAATCAGATTATATTTATCAACTTTGTATTTTTTTTCGTATCTGAGGTAGGTAATTCTTTTTTTTTATCTAATAATAAGTAAAGGAAATAAACAGTTGATGTCTTGTCTTCGCCTTGAATTAAAGAAGCTTGTAAAATGGTAACATCCAACACTTTTAATGAATTATTGCATCGCTAGAATAATTATTATGTTTAGGTATATAAAATATCGGAATATCTTTAAAAAAGTGACCTACTAGCGTTTGCCCGCGGCTTCGCCCGCGTGAATTTAGCCTTTTAAACGATATTTTTATAATTTATAGCCTATTCGTAATTCTGATGTACACGCGCGTACTTTTGATGACTAAGATATCTCCTAAGATATTACTTTAAACTATAGGGTGTAAAGGGTAATGTGTATGAAATGCTTAGTGATTAACATATTAAAGGACCATGAAAAAATCTGTATGGGCAGTGTTCCCGCCCACTAACAGATTTCAATCCTATCTCAGTTAATAGATCTTGCCACTCTGATATTTATTTAGATTTTACATTCAGCTCAGGAGTGGGGTTTTGACAGAAATTGGAATTTTATTTTTATTGTTTAATATTTGCGACCCACTCCGGCGCACGGGTGCAATGGTATTATACATATTAAAGCTTTCTCTTGAATCAATCTATCAACTGCATTAAAATCCGCGGCTTAGTTTAAAATATCTAATGGAACAGGAAACTGAGCGACTTTATTATAGGCGATAGGTTTTAATTCTGTTGGTGGGTGGAATTTTTTTAATGGTCCTGTATAAGGATTAATATTGTATCCGACTAAATAACTTCGGGCTATGACCTATGACGTACATTTGACAGAACAAATCTTCATACAAGAAAAAGTTACGCCATCTTGATCATCATACCTCAAAATTTGAGGTATTATTATTATAGTTTTGGGGTTTTTGGGGCTATTTTGACATTAAATGTCAAAATAGCCCCAAAAAAACCCCAAAAGCGGGGTCATTTAACTGGGGACAGTTTTTGCCTCGACATGCCTCGTCTATAATATATACGTCTATGCATAGAGACCTATAAAATAAGAACAATCCCACCATGTATTGTTTTGTTAGGTATATCTCTAAAGTATCGCGATTACGATAATAGCTCCAAGACGGCCTGATTTTATCCGACACCTTCATTTTTATTGGCCGGATCGGCAATATGCCATCTGGACCCAAACTTAAAGCGTGCATAATATTGCGAAAAAAAAAACCTTTACACAGATTTTGTTTTAAAGAGATTTAAATATATAAATATTACATTAAAATTTTAACTATGAGCTTTAGCGACTGCAAATTAAATGTGTTTTGTAATACATATTATGTAGTTTTTGGTGCTGTTATGACGTCTCTAGCTAGACAAATTTCAGCATCTGCCACACTAAATATTATTAAAGAAATAATAAAAATACAGACAAACATAAATTAAGAATTGTTATTGTTTACTAGCCTCGTTAACTGAATGTAAAGTTGTTTGTAGTCCTATATTATTGCACCATTCGATACTGAGTAAGAGTAAGAAACAATTTCTGGTAAGTATGTAATTGTGTGCGAAAAAATTGAGGAAAGAGCTTATTTTTAGCATTTTATTATTCTCCCGTACATTTTTTCAAAATATGAGGCATTTGCCGTATACTATACCTACCATTACTTCCCAGGAATTGATACTGCTAATAAACTAGCAACACTATTACTTTTTTTTGCCCTTTTATTTGATAAATGTCTTGTAGTGGTGGGGACGTTTAGCCCCTTCTTTCCATTAAAATATTTTTCATAGTTTTTGCGTAAAAGAGTCACGAACATTACATTCCATTCCATTCCATCCACAAACTTTCACATTTATTAATAGTAGTAGATTATATTTTAAAGTATTCGGTGGACGATGATAGTTCGGATAAATTGAAATTTTTCGTTTCACGCGACGTACATACCGTGGACATGAAACTTAATAAGAAAAAAAATGTTACGTCATATTTATTATTTATATTTTTGATATAAAAAATATTTTAACAGTAAAAAGAAAACACTATCAATACAGTTATTTTTATTACCAGTAAAATTTCGAACCATGTTTAATAAAGTTTTTCACGGCAAAACGGAACGTTAAAACTTATAGGGCTTGACAATCGACCATCAATCGATATAGTTTTGTCAATTTTACAAATCGTTGTGTTTAACGGCGAATCGAAAACCGATTTGATTTCAATTAATAACTTTCTCGATGCGACATAAATATCGATTAAACATATAAAGGTGTGGTGTTGTAACACCACAGACTTCAAATACAATATGCCCAAAGTCGAAACTATCGTCGTCCACCGAATACGCTATAAATACAATACCATAAAGATGATCCATTAAACAAAAATGAACATTGAATAAAATATAAACGATTGTATTCATAAGAGTAAGTCAAGTAATTCTTCAATTTACATAATGCTTATTATGTAAACAAGGAGCTGAAACAAATAAAGGAAAAGGAGACCATACATTTTGGTCTCAAAACTCAAATAAATGGCGGCCAAAAAATGTATGTAACTAACTAGCTGTACCCAACAATCGATGTTCTATTTTACAGTGGAGTCATTTTAATAGGTAACATTTGATGTCTGTCAGTTTTATCTTCATAGTGAGGTGACCTGCTTAAAAACATCGTTAAAGTGAATGAATCGATACGGACTTGAAACATGTAAATTTTAAAAATCATCAGGCGAATCCCTGTGCCACTATTATTTTTTCTTTCGTAAATTTAAGGAACAAAATAAGACAAGTACATAATTTAACAAAAAAATTGCATTTATTCAGTTGAACTATCACAACTGTTATTAGTATTGTCATCTTCAGAACTGTTGTCAGCACTCATGATATTATTTTCATTTTCAATAATATTGTCTATTTTACAATATCTTGAACGAGATGTGAGATCTCGTTCAAAATATTGTAAAATTACTTTCGTCTTGTATTTTTATAGTTAGTTAAAAGAATAATAAATTATAATTATGTTGTATTATAATCACAACGTGGTTATTAATTTAGGGTGATATTTCTTCACAAGTAATCATTGCATTCGATTCTACTTATCAGCTTTCGATTTTTAGAGTAACATTCCTAGTGTTTAAAAAGAAAAAGTGTTAACTGACGCAACATTGTAACGACGTTCAGTTCTTTAGATCAGAAATTGTTTATTATGTTTAGAATGGTTTATTAGTGAAAGCAAATCGTAAATAACTCGTATCGGTCATTATTACAATAAATATGAAATCGTAATTGAAAAAAGTTAAGCAGTTGTGCAGTTCTAAAAAAACGAAAAAAAATATTATTTTATGCCCGCCGTTACAAGGTTACGTTGTTGAATTTTTATGAATTCTCAAATGTTACATATTAAAATGACTCCACTTTAACTAGGAGCTGGTATAATTAATAACTACGTCCAAACACCTACATTTTCTACACCAACAACTACACCTACAACCTTCACCAACAATCTACACCTACATGTTCAAAGTACATGTGAAAGAGTTATCGACCACTGAAGGTTGAAGATTATTACAGTATTAATATCGCTATTAAACAATTGGTGAAAATTGGGGGTTATTATACTATGTATTTTAATGTCAAATAATAATAAAAAAAAAATGACAAAAAATATTTTTTAGGGTGGTGTCCGATCATTCCCAATATTTTCTATAATTAAACCCATATTCCAATAAATAATTCCAATTATATATATATATATATATATACCGCCTCTTTTTTTGGACGTCGGTTAATTAATATTTTACGAGATTTTGGACTTTTAAAGTTTTTACAATGTTTCAAAAATTATGTTTTAAATTTGTTTTGATAGTTTTTATGTAGGTAATGAGTTATCTTATAATTTCTTAATAGCGTTATTCCTGCTAACTACTGTTCATTGCAAGTGTGGATTTCCTTAAAAAAATTAATTTCAATTTAGTTTTCCAATTTTTTTTATTATTTTAGCTAACGTGTATCGCGACTAACCTATAGTTTATATCTGAAAACATTTCTCTAATATTTTCTTGTGAATTCTGAAAATATCTATACTCATCTTGTTTGTTCCTTATTAATACCTGGTATTCGATTCCGGAAATAAAACAAATCATGCAGTTTTGTTTATTATTGTAATGTATTTAAATTTGCGACAAAACAATAAAATTTTGGGTGTGAAAAACCGAACATTGAATACTAAATTACCAAGTTGGCGAAAGAATATAAGGAACAGAAAATTCCAAATCTGGCGACTATATCATACCAGTTTTGTTCACTGTATATTCCAAAGTGGCACACAGATATTATTTTGGCGAACAAATAACCATCTTGGCGATAATTAGAGAGTACACATTTATTTTAAGAATAGGCACATATATTTTCCCTGATGTAGGTAATTAAAATAACATAATAACCAGCAAAACGAGGGCACATAAAAATCGTTTTAGGGGTGCTGAATACAAAAATGATATCCATTTTAAATTTCAGAGATAGCGGACATGATTTTATTTTTAATAAAATGAAACTAGGTGTTCTTTTATAGGTTTAAAAGTAGGTGGTGGTGTTTTAGGTGTCGCTTTTATGATAATTACAAAAAAAAAATTGAAACCTCATAATGGCAGATGTATTTTAATTCCTGTAAAATTCTTCTATATCGAAAACGGTGCGTCCTACTGAAAAAAATAATGAAAATTTGCTCACCTTTAACCTCACCCTGCAACCACATATTTTCTTCATGATGGGAGAAAAAGAAATGTAAAAATCCTGAACTTTCCAACATTTCTATAGCTTTATACATGGCTCGTATCTCAATGTAGAGACAGCATTTAGGGGAAAGGGGCCCAAAGGGGGCATCTTAACAAAAAATTAAAAAAATATATAGTTTAGAAATAAGTTGCACCATTTCTTTTTTTACCATGAGGTCCACCTTTGAATGGTGAATGGTTAAATTTATTAAAATTCAAAATATTTAATACTTGTAAACAAATTACTAAAGGCCTACAAATGCCCGCTTTGTCCGAAGGGGGAGCCTAAAGTGGGCACTCCTTATTAATACCTGGTATTCGATTCCGGAAATAAAACAAATCATGCAGTTTTGTTTATTATTGTAATGTATTTAAATTTGCGACAAAACAATAAAATTTTGGGTGTGAAAAACCGAACATTGAATACTAAATTACCAAGTTGGCGAAAGAATATAAGGAACAAAAAATTCCAAATCTGGCGACTATATCATACCAGTTTTGTTCACTGTATATTCCAAAGTGGCACACAGATATTATTTTGGCGAACAAATAACCATCTTGGCGATAATTAGAGAGTACACATTTATTTTAAGAATAGGCACATATATTTTCCCTGATGTAGGTAAATAAAATAGCATAATAACCAGCAAAACGAGGGCACATAAAAATCGTTTTAGGGTTGCTGAATACAAAAATGATATCCATTTTAAATTTCAGAGATAGCGGACATGATTTTATTTTTAATAAAATGAAACTAGGTGTTCTTTTATAGGTTTAAAAGTAGGTGGTGGTGTTTTAGGTGTCGCTTTTATGATAATTACAAAAAAAAAATTGAAACCTCATAATGGCAGATGTATTTTAATTCCTGTAAAATTCTTCTATATCGAAAACGGTGCGTCCTACTGAAAAAAATAATGAAAATTTGCTCACCTTTAACCTCACCCTGCAACCACATATTTTCTTCATGATGGGAGAAAAAGAAATGTAAAAATCCTGAACTTTCCAACATTTCTATAGCTTTATACATGGCTCGTATCTCAATGTAGAGACAGCATTTAGGGGAAAGGGGCCCAAAGGGGGCATCTTAACAAAAAATTAAAAAAAAATATAGTTTAGAAATAAGTTGCACCATTTCTTTTTTTACCATGAGGTCCACCTTTGAATGGTGAATGGTTAAATTTATTAAAATTCAAAATATTTAATACTTGTAAACAAATTACTAAAGGCCTACAAATGCCCGCTTTGTCCGAAGGGGGAGCCTAAAGTGGGCACTCGTTTAGGGCAAAACGGGCAGGGGTTGGGTATAATTTTATCAGTAGATTACAAAATTATCTGAAATAGAATAGCCATATACGGACTATAATATAATATGAAGAGCAAAAGAAACAAAAAACATTGATCAAAGTATGTATTTTAATAACATAATAATAGTGTAATTAAAAATTTAAATAAAAAACAAAACTTCTTAGGAACTTCTTACTTTTGGGTATATCCAGATTGAATCTGAAAAAATATTGTTAAATAAAAATAAACATTATTAACATTTAGTCAGTCTTAGACTTTCTAGGTAAGTACCTACTTAATATAACTATTTTTGGTTAATCTAGCAAAAAAATAATCAGTCTAGCAAAAAAAAAATTTATCAGCCTCTTCTAAAATATCTTATCACAGAAACGAAAACAATTAGAAATAACATCTGTAACTAACTGAAAATTATACAAATCTTATATTTCGCAATGAAATGTAAAAAAGAAATCTTCTTGTAAGTACCTTTTTTCAGTTTGATATAACTGAAAAAAGGTACTTACAAGAAGATAGAAGAATAAGGTATCCCTAGCCTATATGTAATATCTATGAAGTTTTTTAAATTTCCTGACACATATCACAATAAAATGACCCAATTCCGGAATATGTAGTGCAATTTTCGTGAGCCCACAAATCGCAATCATTGCATTTTATCCAGTCCTCGATGGGTGGGTCCTCATATGGCTCATAGCATTTAAAACAATAATATTGCTTGGCAGGCTTAACACTGGGTGATTTTCCTTTCGATGTTTGTTTTTTAATCAACTTTGGTTTTTTAGTATGAAGTTCGTCTTTTATATTTCGTTTAACGGGTTTCACGTTAGATTTCTTTTTGTCCATCTTAGCTTTTTGCTCTTCTTTAATTGGTGTGCTAGTTAATACCTCAGCCATTTGTGTTTTTCTGCGGCGATTTGTTTTATTTGGAGCCATCTTGGGTACTAGTCTAATCATCATAGGACTTAAATGTGTACTACAGCTAGGAATAGCAAGGTTATCTGTGGACAGATTTACATTTTTTGTGCCGGGAGAAACTGGGATGACTGAGTCATCGGTTGCCACTTGTTGAAAACCAGCAGGGTTGTTAATTCTTTCAAGCTCCGCTGGAGATGGCGTTCTATCAGGATCCTCTTCCTCTAGTAGAAGTGATCCAGGGCCTTGTTCTTTCGAGCTCTGAATGACTGGGTCCTCTGAAATCATTTTTGGGTCAATTTGCGGGGGTGTAATAAACTTTTTTGTTGCAGTATTTGGAGCTGGGGGAGGAGTCATATAGCCATCAATATCTTCGGGTGGAAACACATTGTGGGTACTCAATATATCTTCCAGCATCGACGGTGATGGTGTTGCCCTATCAGCTTCTTCTTCAAGTGGCAAATATGCTTCATTTTGCTGTTCAGGTTCAGGTGGATTCAACGGATTTTCTGTAACAGAGGCTGGCAGAAAATCAACTTCATCAAAAATAAACCGGTTTGGTGGGTACAGACCAGTCGTCCTAAACCCGTTTATAGCATTGTTTGTTGTTGCTGCTTTCACATATGCATTTGCAAAGAGTTTGGCGACGTCATACTGATTTATTATTCGTCCAGCATGTGCTTTCTGGAAAGCGGACAATACCGGCTCAAAATGAGTTTTGAGCGGTCCATACACGCAGCAATCTAAGGGTTGCATACGGTGTGTTGTATGTGGTGCCAAAGAAATGAAAATGATGTGGTTTGCTGACGCGTATTCTAATGCTGGCAAGTATTTGTGGGATTCGTGGTTATCGAGAACCAGAATCACT
The DNA here is from genome assembly GCA_037179445.1 of Phengaris alcon alcon. Classification (NCBI taxonomy): domain Eukaryota; kingdom Metazoa; phylum Arthropoda; class Insecta; order Lepidoptera; family Lycaenidae; genus Phengaris; species Phengaris alcon. The sequence continues at coordinate 924,094 of JAYRCH010000435.1, read as the reverse complement.
TTTTTTTCTGCGGTTGGTCTGACGATCTCTACAAAAAATCTTAGCCATTCCAAAAACACCGGTCCATTGATCCACCCATTATCAGAACAGGTGCCTTGGGTACCGGGTGGAGCTCCATCAAGGAGGCGCTGAATCATTTTCTTCCTCGCGAATATCATGAATGGGGGGATAAATGATCCAGCTGCATTACAGCAGCAAATTACTGTGGTGGTTTTTCCTCTTTCAGTGCTAGCTATGAGACCCACTTGTCGCTTTCCGGATTTTGTTAAGACCCTCGGGGGTTTGCTTGAAGAAGTTTGGACGCCCGTCTCATCCATATTATATAAACGAGTAGCATCAATTTTGTGCTTTTCAATTTGCTCCTCAAGTAGATCGAAAAATCGATAGACTTGGGGCTTGTTAAACCCTCTGGCTCGAGCAATGGATGTTGGCTCCGGTAAGTTAGGTTAGATAGTAAAGTTAGGTCTGGATGACGTTTTACAAAACCTTTGTACCAGTCTACACCAGCTGCTCCATTTTTAAAAGGGTGCGGAATTTTATTCATTTCAGCATAACTGTAAACAAGTTCTAAGAACTCTTGTTTTGACAGCCCGTAAAACAAAGCATCCATGTGGAAGACGTATTCCAAAAGCTCAGTTTCTTGATCCGAGGAAAAGACAGTAGTAAATCTCCCAAGCTTTATTTCACTCGAACCCGTTTTAAGATGACGTTGCAGTGTCGTTCTTGGGATCCCATATTTAGTTGCTATGCTTTTTACAGATTTCCCTAATTCTTGCACTTCCCGTATAGCCTGTTGCATACTTGAGACTTGTCATGATGCCTGCGACGTTTTTCGTTTATATTTGTTAACCATCTGAAAAGAAAAAATATAAACTAAACACTAAATTAAACATTTAAGCCAACGGGGCAAAGCAGGCACGTGCCCGCTTTGTCCTGTCCGCTTTGCCCTTTTCGACATTTCAACAATCCGGAAGAATTCTAACCTTCAAATTTTGAGACATAAGGTTTTTAATGCAACCAAAATACGGCCAGATAAATACTTAATAACCAACAAGTTTTGATTAAAAGATTGTAAACACCAAAACAAAGAGAACACATGTAACATACCTTGCAATATTCTTCAAAACACCGTGAAAATGATTTATTCGTAGCAGCTTGTACACGCGTGCTCGCAGGCGGACCGAGCGACTGACGCGGGAATAGCGCTCACGAGCCGGGAGCGCGCCATTATTTGAAATCGCAATACTGCATAGAGTGCCCGCTTTGAGCACTATGCCCTCTTTGGGCCCCGTTCCCCTACAATTTTTTTATAAAATCGCTTCTATCTCGGAAATGGTGCATCCTACTGAAAAAATAATGAATATTACCTCCCCCTTAATATCCCCGCAACCACATATTTTAAATAAATAAATATTTTAGGACGCTTCACACGACGTCAATCTATCCCCGTGCTAAATATCCGAAGAACTTGTGTTACAGGTACCATAAAACGGGAAGTATATTTAATCTTTTTATACTATACATATATTTAAGATTTTCACTATATTATACACATATTTAATACACATCCATGACCCAGGAACACAGAAAAACTTTTTGTTCCTTCGGCGGGATTCGAACCCGCGACCCCCGGCTTGAGCACAAACGCGCTGAGCCACAGAGGTCGGATTTTGTTCGTGATGAGAGAAAAATAAATTACAAATCCTGATTTTTTAACTTTCTATAGCTTTAAACATAGCTCGTGTCTTAAAGTGGAGCATTGCCATATATTTTTTCTATAATCGGTTCTGCCTCGGAAACGGTGCATCCTACTGAAAAAATAATGAAAGTTTCCTCCCTCGTAGTAACACCGTAACCACGTATTTTCTTCATAATTTCATTCTTGAAAATCCTGAATTTCCAAAAATTTCTATATCTTACATAACATACTGTGATAATAATCATCAATCCTAATCAGCATACCCAAGAACTTTTAAATTAGTACTCATGTCGTTTTTACGAATAAACGATTTTTTTACGAAATTTTACGAATGTTAAATTCTTCATTTTGGAAATTAAAATTGAAAGACAATTTTGTAATCAGTACCCCCAGAAACGGTACGGAAAAGGAAATCCATATTTATTTTAATAAAAAAATGTACGCCATTATGGAATATCAAAATGGATTTAATTTTCATATTATTAAGCACCCCCAAAAACCTTGAAAACGACACCCATAGCAAAGGAAAACAAACTGCAATAGTATCCAAAAATGCGATTTTCCGTAGCCTTAAGCCTATCAACCTTATCTAGTTTTATAGCTGCTTACATCGTACAATGGTCACCAACTCGGAAATTAAGTAGGCAACTTATAAATTTCGGTGCCAGTTGGGATAAATTTCGCAACCTTTTATCTGCCGATTTTTGTATTTTTTTTCGCCTGAGTGTTTTCGCCAGTTTAGTAATTTAGTTGCCAACATAATTATTCGCTGCCAAATTCAGTATTACAGTATGCCCATGTGCAGTCGCTAACTTATTTTTTGTTCGCAAGATTAATTATATCCCTTTATCATCAAATTCCGGCCTGACACTCTTTTGAGTAGTTGCCAGTTCTCATAGTTATGCGCTTAGCCTTTCACCCTGTATATTTTACTAATTAGATATTGGTCCAAGATATTTGTTATCGTACTGTACAATGTTATTACATTTTTTTCTTGGCCGACACTGATTTTTGTATCTGAGCGTAAATACTGAATAGTCTCCTATTGTAGTTCTGTACTTCTAGGACTAGATCAAGATATATCTAGAGGATATGTGAAAACCAAATTTTATTTAGACTTATATTAATATTGTGACCCATTTCATAAAAATAAGTTAGTAATAATATGTACCCATGTATTTTATAAACGGTGTGATGTTATGTTAAGTGAAAGTATGTAATTATCTGTCAGTATACTGGGTGATTTTATGTTCCGTCTGGAGAAACAATTAATTCTTAGTGTTTACTTTTCCATTTTTTGAACATGGTAAAAATTTGTTTAACAATATCGCGCTATCAATTTAAAATCGTTATTAACTATTTAAGTATTTGATGTAGTATGTCGGTAAATATAACCATTGAAATAAAAAACAGTTGGACATCCTAGTGACCCCCGCTAGCGGTCGCGCCGCTCTTCGTCACCCGCGCCGCTCTTCGTCACCCGCGCCGCTCTTCGTCACCCGCGCCGCTCTTCCGTCACCCGCGTGCTATCCTCGGTCGCCCGCGGCGGCGAGTCTATTACTTTATTTACGGGCACCTGTATAGGGTGACGAAAATTCATATTCTTTTTAAGATTTTCAAACTTTCAAATACTTGACACAAATACTTCCGTGTACAGATTCTACTGTCGGTACATAACCTACCATTTTCTTCCCCAGACAGAATAAACAATCACCAAGTAAATATATTAGTAGTGCGTGGGTAATGCTGTATTTATAACAGTTCTTGTTTAAGCTTTATAAATTATAGATTTCATTTTCACACAGGAATAATTATATCACTTCGTTTTTATTATATAGTAAGTAGTAAGATGTATTTATTTACAGTCTTTATTTAAAATTATATTATTTAGATAAATAAAAAACTTGTTTTACCTATTATTTTTCGTTTCTACTTTCTAATAATTAAAATGATAAATTAAACTTTCCCAGTGGAATGTGAATATGAACTGTTCAAGTTTATGCCCAAGATTTCATAACTAAAGATCGTACATTTAACAGAACAAATCTTCATACAAGAAAAAATTACGCCATCTTGTTTTCACCATACCACAAATGACAGCCATCTCGATTTCACCATACCACAAATGACAGCCATCTCGATTTCACCATACCTCAAATGTCAAAATGGCCCCAAACAACTCTAAAAATGGGGCCATTTATGTAGGGAGAGTTTATGCCTCAATATATACGTCTATGATGCATAAAACTTTTGAAAATTGGCATTATTGGATACATGTAATGAAGTAATAACGCATAGATAAATGTAGAAAATTGTATATTTAAAACTCAAAAGCACTTACATTTAGCAACAGAAGAGCATGTTCCTGCCCCCAAACTTCAAGGTTGATTTCTACGTTTAAAATAATGTTAACGTTACACAACTACAACATATTATGTATTTTAACCAGTGTTGCATGTTCGGGCATAATGTTATTTCTGCAACAGCACAACGCTGTCTTGTTAATTTTACTTGGAATATTGTTAACGGTATTTTACATTAATGTGCCGAGATTCAATGCTTTGCGGACCACGCGCGCATTATTCCGGTATGTCGACTGCTCCGCATCGCACTAAGGGGATCGTGTAGGTTTATACATTTTATCCGACATATTTGAATCCGGCCGACATTCGGGGTGGCCTAGAGCTTAGCGGGCGCGACTTGCAGCAGCGTGTCGTGCATGTGCCGCAGTGCGCGACGCAGCGCAGCGGTGTAGGCGGCGACATTGCTGTCGCGGTTGTCGCGGAAGGCGGCGGCGGCGAAGTTGACGTCGGCGGCGCGCGGGTTGTAGCACGTCGCGTACCCGTCGCCCACCAGCGGCCCGTAGCACATAAACCCGTCGCACGCGCACGCCACCTGCGTACCACAAGAGCTTACTGAAATGCTTCATCGAAGTAAAATAATACGACGAGCAATTTCATTTCAAATTTAATTTTAACTAGTTTTAAAATTTAGTTCATTTGCTTAACCCTATTTCTGTTTAACGCACTTATGTGGGACATAGCTCATACACTTAACCCTCGGTTCGTCACGCTTTTTTTCTAACGCGGTTAAATGGCCACGTGGGGTCTTTAAAATCCCGAAAAATAAATTGCCTAAAAATGACAAAATGTATAGTACTTAGATGTTATTTAATTCAATCTCAATTATTTGCAATCAAAAATATTAAATTTGTGAAATAATTATAGCTTAAACTTACGAACTTAAAATATAAGTAAAAAATATCATGTTGTTCGTGTGTAGATCTTAAGATAGTAAAAAAAAACAATAAAAATTATAAATACTAGTAACAAATTAAGATTATTAGGATTACAATCAAGTTGTTTGTATCCTAGCCCAAAATTTGAAAGAGTCTAAATAACATATTATTAAACATATTTAATATTAAACATTCTCAAATTTTTTTGTAGCAGAACACAAAATTTTGTCTCTTGTATACTGTATTTTCTTGTTGTAACACTTTGTAAGTATAGTAAATAACACCGATAAACATTTTCTTATCATCATCCCAGAGATAATCATTATCATCTTCGTTTAGCTAGCAAAATATGGATTATGATATATGTGATCTAAAAGAACAACAATCGATGCAAGATCATTTTCTTTCAATTCTTAATAAACATTTTATTCAATTCAATACAAATAACAAAATAAATCAATTTTGGTGTGAAAAGTGTGTAACTTAGGCTGTTAAATTTACTAACGCGGTTGGTAACCGGCTCCGGCGCAAAACGACATAGTAGCTAAACTACGGCATACTCTCAAAAGGACGTACTCTCAAAACGACGTACTCTCAAAACGACGTACTCTCAAAACGACGTACTCTCAAAACGACGTACTCTCAAAACGACGTACTCTCAAAAGGACAGTAATTGTACATGTCCGTGATATAAATAAAGTGTATGAATTTCGAACATGGTTTCAAATGTTCAAATGTTTATGTACGGGAGGAGTGAGACACTTGATTCTTACGGAACACTTGGTACATGGGATTTACAAAGACTATAGGCAATATAGTAGTTTTATACTGGCTATGTAAGTAGTATCAGCTAACAGATTGATGGATGGGTGGGGAAGGATGGATGGATGGGTGGGGAAGGATGGATGGATGGATGGGTGGGGAAGGATGGATGGATGGATGGTCGAATGTAAGGATGGATGGATGGTCGGATGTATGGATAGATGGATGTTACTCTTTCATTCAAAAACTACTGAATAGTTTTTAATAAAATTTGGTATGGTTGTAGTTTAAGTTCTGGATTAACAAACACATAGGCTACTTTTTATCCCGAAAAAGACAGTGTTCCCGTGGAATACCATATTTACGCGGTAGGAGCCGCCCGCAAAAGTTAGTTAGTTAGTTATATGGCATAACTACTCCCGAGTACAGTCTATTCAGGGAGACTTATTCCCCTTGGATAACATGGCCCTTTAATTTTTAAACCAACCATTTAAAAGTTGCAATAGTTCGGTGAAAACAACACATGCAAATACGTTAATGAAGAACAGACCTTTTTTCTATATTATATTATAAGGAGGAAAAGTTTGTTTGTATGTATGTTTGTTTGTTTGCATTGAGTACACTCCGAAATTACTGGACCGATTTTAATTTCCTTTAGCGGGATTTTTTAAATCGCAAACACCAAAAATCTGTCATGGGAACGTAGGCTAAGCTAGTATAAAATCGAAGCGTGACAGGGCTCAACGGCGCTCTCCCATGTTTATAATACGAAGTTGAATACAGGCAGGCAGGAACATATGTAATGACCGGTAATAGGTCCAAAAAAAAAACTCAATTTAACGTAAGCAAAGTCGCGTGCAAAAGCTAGTAAACTTAATATTTTGACGACTGTACTTCTGTCCTTTTGAGAGTATGTCGTTTTGCGCTAAAGACCCCAACGTGAACAAAGCACAAACACATCTCTAGCACACATCACTTGCACCGAGAGCTGTTAATTGTGATATCCTCAAAATATAATTCAATTCATGAAGCTAAGTTGCTACGATTAATTCTTATATAGTTTTTTCTTATTTCCGCAAAGCTCAGGTAGCTGATTATGTATCTTTAGCAGAGAGTTTGCAGACAGCGCATCCGGTCGCGCAGTTGTCGCGCGATCGGTTGCTAATCACTGAAAAAAATCGTATTACGTACGATTGTTGCTCTTCTGTTGTTCGGTAACGTTTTAAAGATTTTTTGCGGTATAAACAGTGCCACTAGCAATAATGTAGCGACATGTGGAACTATATACTGATATGAAGTATCAAGTGTTTTGTTTACATAATGGCTTCTTTGCCGTTTATCTAAGACATCTTAGATTTACTTATTATAAAAATAATAAAAACAAATCGAAATATCAAATATATTCTAAAATATTACGTAAAAGCTTTAACATCGCACAAAAAAATATTTAATAATGATCTACTAGCAGCCGCCAAAAACAAATGCAGAGCATCGTGGAAATTATAAACAGTCAAGTTAATGATAAATTAGATAATTTTGACCTTATTAATGAAATTAAAAATGAAAATAATGACATAGTATGTAATCCTACTGACATTGCTAATGAATTTAATAATTATTTAATTAATCTGACAAATATACAAAATGCAACTTTACCATCTAAAACTAACAATACTTTTATTCAAAACACCATCTTTCTGAATCCATGTACCTACTTCGAAATAAATACTGTAATTGGATGACCTAAAAATACTAAATCGGACGGAGTGACGGAGTGTCTACTAAGGTTATAAAATACTGCAGAAATGAAATAACACCTATAATTACCTATTTGACTAATCTTTCTTTCGAAACCGGCACATTTCCAGATCTTTTCAAAACATCGGTAGTAAAACCGTTGTATAAGAAAGGAGATAAGTTACTGTTATCTCTTTTACTGTTACAAAATTACCGTCCAATAACACTCATACCTGTTTTGTCAAAGATTTTCGAAAAAGTAATGTGCAAGCGACTAACAACGTTCATAGAAAAACATAATATAATTAAACAAGAACAATTCGGATTTCAAAGTAATAAAAGCACAACCACAGCAACATCTAAATTAGTATTAAATATAGTTAAGTACTTAAATGACAGGAAGTCAACAACTTGCATCTTTTTTGATATGTCAAGGGCCTTTGACTTCGTGTCCCACAAAGTGCTGCTGAGGAAATTGAGCAACCTGGGTATCAGAGGTCTTGCTTTAACCTGGTTAGAATCATATATATCTGATAGAGAACAGTATACCGAAATTATGACTATTATTAACCAAAATATTTTAACCGCCGTGAAACATAAATTTAACTAAAACCAATTTAATTTAATCTAAAAATTATAGGACTAAGCCCGCCATCCGGAAAAATCCGGAAAAATTACATATGAAAATGAGAGTATTGAAATGGTGACACATACAAAATTCCTTGGTTTGTATATTGATGAGAACCTGAATTGGAAGGCCCACATAGAATTCGTCTGTAGTAAAATAAACAGATTTGTATTTGTACTTAGTAAACTCAAACAAGTGGCATCGATGCATACAGTCCTATCAGCCTATCATGGATATGTAGCATCAGTCCTAAGGTATGGCCTATTACTGTGGGGTAATTCCACGGATATGAACAAAGTTTTCATCGCCCAAAAATGTGTAAGAGCTATTTGTGGTAAGCCGCCATATGTGTCCTGTAAACCACTTTTTCTAAAATTAAATATAATGACTTTACCGAGCATGTACATTTACGAATTAGTGAATTATGTAAAAATAAATTATAAAACTTTCAAAAAGGCACGTAACTACAGGGTCTGTCGTAAATAATGGATAACCCGTAAACTGGAGTTGGTCCGGATGTGAAACTGTAAGAAAATCGTATTTTCTTGCCAGGGTTTCTAACCATATGAAAATGGGGTAGCATTTTATACTTTTTTATAAATTTCGCTACTTTTTTCGTTCATTCCGTTGCCATTTCATCAAATTTAGGTATTTCTGTGTGATCTTTTTAGTATTATACTCCTGAAGACGTGTATTATTTAATTTTAATACAATTTTAGGTGTTTTTAACGTAAACAATTTTCAAAATCATCTTTTTATGCTTTTTTTAAACTATTTTTTTCTGAATGTCAACTTTGATCATTTACTGTGAAAAAAAAAGGATGGCGCTATAGCTGCCCATTATCTTAATAAATTGTCTAGTATGTGTAGTTTCTAAAAAGGTATTACAATGTGTACTTTACTAGCAATATTAAGTTACAGGAGCGAGATCAATATCAAGGTCAGAATTCAAAATTTTTAAGTATTGTTATAAAAGGTTATAAAACTTCGTCATAATGATCTTATTCTACCAAAATTCTTTACACAAACGTTATTGGGCCACTAATAAGGATTTTCAGAAGAACAACAGGTCATTGTTACTAGGCAGATCCACACTGTCCCTTTCAAACTCACGGTGTGTGAAAAGGTTAGCATGTTTTTGCCTTTAGGGCGCGCTCCTGATTGTAGAGTGTACACATCTCAGTGTGATTTTGACTATCGCATGTGCTCTTGTTTTCGTTACTTTCGTCAATTTGTTACTGCTTTCTAATATCGGACTTTGATTTGTCTTGTGATTTGGACTTGTGAACCTGGTGATACTGACGACTTAGCTCTCATTTACGGACATTGTTTTGTGCTATCGATTGGATTTGTTGTTTGGAAGTTTTTGCATCATGCCTCAGCAATACACGTCGGCTGAATACACAAACATGCATTACATTTATGGTTTATGTAATGGCAACGCTACCAGAGCAGCAAGTGTTTACCGTGAAAAATATCCAAATGCTCGACATCCTGATTACCGTGTCTTCATTAGAGTGCACAATGCATTTATGGAAGGAGGATTTCCTGGGACCGGCATAGGCGGGGCTAGTGAAGGACGACCTCAACGACACAATGCAGCCGAAGTACTGGAAATAGTCGCTGAAGACCCTGGTACGTCCATAAGTGTTATTTCACGGCGTACCGGGATACCTCAAAAATCCGTGCACAGAATTTTAAAAAGGCATGAATTATATCCCTTTCATTATCAAAGGGTTCAAACACTAATGCCAAGGGACGCTGCTGCGAGAGTAACATTTTGTCACACAATGCTGCGAAAGATGAGAGAAGACCCAAGTTATTTTAATAAAATTTTATGGAGTGACGAGTCAACGTGTCGAAAAGATGGTTTTTTGAACCTCCACAATTTACACAGCTGGCAACTTGAAAACCCAAGATTGATACGTGAAGACAGATCGGAGTATCAGTTTAAAATAAATTTATGGACTGGCATTATTAACGGACAAATCATTGGTCCATTTGAGTTGCCGGCAATATTAAATGCGGATATGTATTTGGATTTTCTAATAAATACTTTACCTGTATTACTGCAAGACGTTCCACAGGAGATAAGAAACGAGATGTGGCTTCAAAATGATGGGTGTCCAGCACATTACGCTGTTCGTGTAAGGGAACATTTAAATAATACATATCCAGATAGATGGATAGGGCGATTGGGTCCAATTTTATGGCCTCCACGTTCGCCAGATCCTAACCCGTTGGACTTTTTTTACTGGGGCTGCATTAAGGAAGTAGTGTACAAGGAAGCAATAAGTTCTGTGGAAGAGTTGCGTACGCACATTCAAGTAGCAGCAAGTAAAATCGCAGAAGCCGGCTATGCGCGTCGGATTAAAAGATCTTTTATTAGGCGATGTAGAGCTTGTATTGCTGCCGGCGGAGGGCATTTCGAGTATTTAGTTTAAGTTATTGATAAAATAAATATTTTTTTTTACTAAAAACAACCTGTTTTTCTTCTAAAAATCCTTATTAGTGGCCCAATAACGTTTGTGTAAAGAATTTTGGTAGAATAAGATCATTATGACGAAGTTTTATAACCCTTTATAACAATACTTAAAAATTTTGAATTCTGACCTTAATATTGATCTCGCTCCTGTAACTTAATATTGCTAGTGAAGTACACATTGTAATACATTTTTAGAAACTACACATACTAGACAATTTATTAAGATAATGGGCAGCTATAGCGCCATACTTTTTTTTCACAGTAAATGATCAAAGTTGACATTAAGAAAAAAATAGTTTAAAAAAAAGCATAAAAAGATGATTTTGAAAATTGTTTACGTTAAAAACACCTAAAATTGTATTAAAATTAAATAATACACGTCTTCAGGAGTATAATACTAAAAAGATCACACAGAAATACCTAAATTTGATGAAATGGCAACGGAATGAACGAAAAAAGTAGCGAAATTTATAAAAAAGTATAAAATGCTACGCCATTTTCATATGGTTAGAAACCCTGGCAAGAAAATACGATTTTCTTACAGTTTCACATCCGGACCAACTCCAGTTTACGGGTTATCCATTATTTACGACAGACCCTGTATACCCAAGGAATAAGAGAAATCCTGACAGGCTAGTGCTTGACGTTATCCCGAAAAATGCATTGTACCAGAGACAATATTATGCCATGTGCATAAAAGCATATAATGATATCATCCCAAGTCATATAAAAAAGCTACCGTATAATAAATTTAAACACGAAATAATTAAACGGATTAAACTTAAAAACTTCTACTCGGTAGAGGAATTATTTAAACAAAAAAATTATAATCAATAGCATAATAACATAATTAATCTATGCTGAATTAATCATTACTTCAACTTCAATATCTACTATGACATTAATGACCATTATAATATTATTATTGTGATTATTGTTTTTTAAATGTGTTTCGTTTGTATTATTATTTTTGTTACTGATTTATGACATCTATTATATAATTACCGACAAATATCTACTCGATTGACATCATAATATGTTATGTACTGAGTACTAATATTTTGCGAATTTTATTATTAATTTAAATGTGTTGTGTTGTGTATATATATATATATATATATATATATATATATATATATATATATATATATATATATATATATATATATATATATATATATATATATATATATATATATATATATATATATATATATATATAATAATTTAGAATAATTAGAACTTAAATTAATGTAATAAATATTTGCATGCTATTTATATATAGCTAAAAGTGCCAGAGCCTATAAATTTTGTTACCAACTATTGTTACAACTTTTAGAGCAAATAAACGAATTGAAAATGGGACACAAAACACAAATGGGACGAGAGTTAAGATAGAAAGTACTTTATGTGGAAGTGGAATAGCACACCATGCTGACATTTTGGCGAAACATTCTATTGTTTTTGACATTCTAGTGTTTAATTGGCACTGAGCACTAATTATATAACATATTGATACACTACTACACATAATTCACTTTAATTTAACGTCAAAAACACTGCCTACATTGATTTAATATATCAACAATCTTTGTACAACAACCTAAATGGGTTGTCGCTCTTTGACGATTGATATTGCTCGCCGTCTGCTGTCGCGTTGCTGCCGAATGTCATACGTAATATAGATTTTTGTTGTTACAAGGAGAATTGATTGCATTTTTAGTTCCCTAATTGTTCGCTAGAGCACAATCCCGTCGATTGTTCGCTGTCGCGTCGCTATTGCTAATACGCAATACAAAAATTATGTTCGACAGCAATATTGTACAATTTACGCCTGTCGCATTACTGTTGCAAGATACAGAATCAGCCTGCGGGTGCTTTGAAAGATTCCACGTGACCAACCAAGGCTTAACATGTGGATCTCGTTTACTGTCGCTTTTTAGGGTTCCATACCTAAAGGGTAAAAACGTTACCCTATTACTAAGACTCCGCTGCCCGTCCGCCCGTCCGTCTGTCATCTCTATAAACCGCGATAGCTAGACTGTTGACAGATAGTGTATTTCTGTTGCCGCTATAGCAACATAAACCAAACCAGAATAAAATAAATATTTAAGTGCTTCCATACAATAAACGTTTGATACGGGACTCGCACTTGGCCGGTTTTATGTTTCATATTTAGTATTTTCAAATAATTCAAATTTAAAATGAAATTAAAAGTGTATTTTTGTGTCATTGTTACTATCACTAAGCCAATAGGTTGGCTGGTAGAAAATGCCACAAGGCATTAAGCCCGCCTTTGTACCATATTGTGTGCATAAAGTATAATAAATAAATAAAATACTATTTAAATGCGCAAAGCAAATGTTACCTGACTCGTAGATATCCTCATATGTGCGCTCCTTGTAAAGCCAGGGTCGGAATATAATTTAGGTATTTCCATGCCATTTTCGATTGCAGTTAATTTTAAACCCAACAAGTGTCTGTCAACTCCTAATCCTTGTAGTGCCTAAAAGTAAAAAAATAATATATTTTAAGCTTTTAACGTTGTATCATGATTCATATTGTGTGTACATGTGAATTAAATTAGAATGTAGTTTACTCAAATAATCCTCAGGAAGTGGATCTGCGAACAAAGTAACAACTTTGTCACAGGTTTACTTCCTGAGGCGGTAAATATTTAAAAAAAACATTACCACTGGTTCACAATAGGCTACTTGACTCATATTTTTGTTTGTATAAACCTAAACCATGCCCGGTATAACTTGCCAGTGGCAAAAAATATATGTATATTACTGACGTAAAGAACCGTCAATCGATAGACTTACACGATTGACAACGCGTGGCTTTGTGTGCGTAGCTAGCCGTATGCGGAGCTTGTGCGCGGCTAGCGGGGCGTGAGTTTTATCCAGCCAGAACTTTTGTTCACGGGGCTGGCCGCTGGTTGTTTCGTGCTTTGACATAATTGACAATATAATTTCATAATATTTATGATAAATTTGTCTGACGCGACGTTTAAAATGATTTCGGTGTCAACTTTAGGCTCACATCAACATGGCTGACATTCGCCGGTACTCGAGCTGTCATTTGTAGAGACTGTCGCCCCTGTGCCAGTGGCCAGTAAGATTTGACGTCACGTCCGATCGCCATATTGTACTGGCATGCGGACCGCGACCATTGTACCGGAGTACAGTATTACCTAGTAGTTTAACTAAATTTAGTAGCTTTTTACTCTCTTTAGTAGGTTTTATTTTATTTAGTCGTTAGTAGTTTTTTTACTAGCAAACAGCCTCCAGCCAGCAGACAGTAATCCTATGCAAAATAGCCTATGTTGGGCACTAAAAAATATTACTGACACCTTTTCTTGATAACACATCATAGCAAGCGTCCGTAAGTTGCGTTAAACTAGCTATTTAATTTCTATAATTAGTTGGTACATAGTGCACTAAGCTGTCAAATGGTTATTTACATAACATGGTATAACGTCAGAGTCAGAGTCGAATATTTAACTATCGACCAACTATTGTTAATAATATAGTATTCGCCGGTTTAAAAATATTTAAAAAAGTTTTGTAGGTTTTTAGGTTTTAAAATAACATTGTATTTTTTTGTGTTTTGGCACAATTATTAATCGTTTAGGACATACAAAAAAGAAAGGGTCAAGTAACCTAAGTCCTATACTAAGGGCTCATTATGATGACAACAAGCAAGGTCAGCGGCAAAAGAAATTCTTTAACAAAAATATTGCCAAGTTTTCCTTTAAAGGACATCATCGGGATTTCATACATTTTTGGTCCAAATATAAAAGTGCCGGCCAAGAAATAATAATGCTGTATTCTGTTAAAACTTGTCCCTCTGAGTATTTATTATTATGGCACCAAAGCTGTAGGGTCATTGTCCTTGGTTTTATTTGAGTTCAAAAATTCAACAACTTCATACATTTTAAGTGAATTTAACTAACAAGAACAAATGATTTGTTCTATCATACCTTGTCATTTGAACATTTTTAGTAAGATGCAGTGGTTCCTTAACCTATTTCTGACAAGATAACATAATATATCTCATTTAAACCACTAATGTTACTGCATAATCGGCTGGGATGCCGGGACTTTTCCTAAAAAATGGCAATAACAATGGCCGCGCAGGTAAACACGCACGCGAACAATGGAATACGGTGCAGCACCGTATTCCATTGTTCGCCCCTCTCTTTCTCGCGCACCACCGCCATCGCGCCATGCTCATTCGTTTGCTAGCGTTCACGTGTATTGTTCTAGTACCGAAAGCAACGCTGCCGTGTACGTCCGTGTGATGCCCACTAGTTCTTGTGCTTTGATTTGTTTTGTTTTTGTTATCTTCGTTGTTAAGTTTGAACATTGCCTGCGAATCATGGCAGAGTTGTGTATCTCGTGCCGTGCATCGACAGAGAATCGGCGAAGATATGATTGGGTTTCTAGAGAAATGCAACAATTGATATCGCCCAAATAGTGATTGAAGATATAGTAGCTCGACAGGTAAGAACAGGTCTATGATATTTACCTATATGATTTTTGCGACAGCTTTTTCTAAATACAATCCGTCCGTTCTATATAGAGGTGACCAATTAAACGAAAAGCACTTAAAAAAGTCCGCTTTTTAATATAAGCGTATAAGCACGTTTTTTTTTATGTTTTCATGTGTTAAACGTTGCCCTAAAACACTATTCTAGCGAATTGTATTAAGCGTCAAAAAATCAAGTCAAAAGCTCTTTTTTATTTAAGCGCGCTTTTGTAAAAAAGAACAACGTTTTAAACGTTTACTCAAATATAAGCCGTTTTTTCCACCTCTAGTTCTATCGTTATTGTTATTTACTTTTCAGTTGGAGCCTACTGCGTTCATTTGTCGACCATGTTGGCAAAGAACGGAACGAACGCACCAGCGACTTATTCGGGAGGCTGAACAGCAACCTGATCAAGACCGTGATCCATCGGAAGTTCCCAAATCCAAGACCAATTTCGCTGATTTTTGCCAGGTCTTCTTCGTGCTCCAAACACCGCAAATAGTTGCATTTTCCAACATTGTACGAATGAATCTCGTCGTCGTGTTCCAGAGAACATAATTTTTCGCATGGTCTGCCGCTACAGCTATTTCGTGCCAGAAAGCGCGCGTGTCTGTAATTAACACGTGGAGCAAAATCTGTGGCATTTACTTCCTGTACAAGACAACTCTTCTGAGGAATTCACCGCAGCTCAAATAATGACTATCGTGTCGATGTTACAAAGACATATTACGGAGGAAATACTTGATTTTGAGCAGTATGAAAATATAGCACCGGCCGAGTTTCATACTTGGACAGGACTCATTCAAGATCAGTTTACTGAATTATTAGACAGTTTACCAAGTCTAAGAACTAAAAAGAATAAAAGAATCGTACTGGCGGCAGTATTAGTCAAGTTAAGAACAGGTGACTCGAACGTGCGGCTTGCTAATATTTTTAAATGTAGCGAAACAGCGTTTCATACGTGGTTAAAAATCGGACGCAACGCTCTGTTAGAAGATTTTGTGCCCTTAAATGTTGGGTTTGACCATATTTCCCGTGAGGATGTAGCACACAGGAACCTTTTTCTACCCAACAATCTGTTTGGGAACCCATCGAGCCCAGAAAATGAACGGAAAGCGATCACGATTTGTGATGGCACGTACATCTATCTACAAAAAAGTGGAAATTATTTTTTCCAACGCAAGTCTTACAGCCATCACAAATACAGAAACCTCCTCAAACCGTTCCTCTTGGTTTCTTGTGATGGACACATTATCGAAGTCATCGGACCATATGCTGCCACCACGTCTGATGCAGATATAATGAATGACATGCTTAATAATGCTGACAGTGCCTTCCACTGGTTTTATAGGAGTGGAGATGTTTTTATTCTGGACCGTGGTTTTCGAGACTCAGCAAGAAATCTGGAATCTTGCGGATACGTACAACACATGCCTGAAACAAAGTATCCAACACAGCTAACCACGGATCAGGCCAATAAGTCCAGACTGATAACAATCTGTCGTTGGGTGGTTGAAGTGGTCAACGGCAGGTTCAAAAGAGATTTTCGCCTGTTGCGAAATGTATATAATAACAGAGCCCTTCCCAGCATGTTCGACTATTTCAAGATAGCAGCGGCGATCATAAATCGTTTTCATGTTTGATTGAAGATAATCCAAATGCTGCTGCGATTTTAGAGATTATCCACCAAAGAATTAATATGCCAAATAGATTGGCAGATCTTGTAATACGCCATAACTACAATCGCAGACGTGCTCAGTTTACTTTAATGACTGCAGATATGCCAGAGTTCGTAGATTTTCCAAGAATGGATGAGAACGAATTATTTTTATTCGCTCTGGGCGTTTATCAACTAAAACAGACCAAAAGTTATTACGGTGAGCACGTCCTTGACAATGGAGCATTCACAATTGAGCTCAGCAATGAGTTATCAAATGAAGACTTGGCGGAATTGCAGGGCAATGATTTATGGATGATAAGAGGCCGACTGCAATCGCGGCATGTTAGAGCAAGACAGTATTATGTCTACATTGTAATCGATAGGTCGTTATCAGGCCGACAAGCAATCGCTCACTATTATTGTTCGTGCATCATAGGAAAGCGAACAATTGGATGTTGCTCCCATATTATGTGCATCATATGGTACATGAGCCATGCACGGCATTTGCCAGCAATAACCCCTCCAGCTTATGGATTGGAGAACATTATTGTTGTACCAGACGACGATGATTTTATAGTATTTAATTAAACAAAATAACCCCTGTATATATATTTTATTTATAATCCTCAAAAACACAAAACAAGATCAACATGTCCAAAATAGATCAAGAAACGATATATCTTACTAAACGATGTTCAAAATGTCTAGATATGGTAGAACAAATCATTTGTTTTTGGTTATTAAATTCACTGAAAATGTATGAAGATGTTGAATTTTTGAACTCCAATAAAACCAAGGACAATGACCCTACAGCTTTGGTGTCATAATAATAAATACTCAGGGGGCCAAGTTCTAACGGAATACAGCATATTTTTTTATTTGCCGGCACTTTCATATTTGGACCAAAAAAGATGATGTCCTTTACTTTTAGAAGTTATCTAACCTGAACGGTGTAATCCTTGTGCGACTTGATGGCTGCGCGCATAGCGGCGACTTTGTCGCGTGCGGTCGTGGCGTCGTCGAGCATGGCGCGCGCGAAGGCGACTGACTCGGGCGAGCACGAGCGGATGGTCTCGGTGCGGCCGCCCGCGAACATGCGCGTTGCCGCCGACTCGTAGTGCGCGCCCGGCGTCTTATGAAGACTGGTGACCGAAGCGTACGGGGTTAACTTATACAGGGTTATAGGTTAAGTCAATGTTGATCCTTTATAAAATAAAATAAAAAGTATTTTTTCTCTACTACCATTTTTACATGTCAAGCTTAACATTAGTACATAATATTATGGTTCCGTTTGACGTCCAAAGTCCTTTATGAGAGTACATCGTCTTCTTTTCGCATCACAGCCGCTAGATGTCGTTTACCGTTACAAATTAGTTCCCTGCGCCCTCTTCTGGTAAGTCTGTAAACTAGATGAAAGGCCACAAGCCGCCATATTTGATATAACTGATCATTGTTGCGTCGTTTTTGCAACCATGCAGTCACTAAAAACTGACTTATTTAAGTTCAAATTATAACTAAACTTATAACTTTTAAATATATTTTTGAGTCTTATAGAGTCGTAAAACCGTTACATTTCGTCATTAGTCGTCTTTAATTATAGTTTTTTACCGCGGTCGTAGTAACGGGTAGACGAAAATCACGCGATCGGGTGAAAACTTCGTCGTTTGAACTCGTTGTCGGCGGTTACTTCAGAAGATAGAGCAAACGAGCAGACGCGTTCGTCGTAAGAAAATAGTTTATTAGAGGATCTGGCCCGAAGCATGATGTGACGTCATAGTAATAGTAAACTGAGCTGTCAAGTGATTGGGGTAACGTAACAATTATTAATTATATTGCTTTGAAAAGGGGCGATCCAAGAGATTTCGCGAAACTTCCTCAAGAGACGAGAGGGGGGCAAATAAAATAGATATGACAACATGTCCACGAGATCGAGACTACAGATATTTATTATGATTTTATTAGAATTGTTACTAATTGGTTTATAATGAAGCTACCGTTCTTTAGATACAGTATATTCAGATTTAAAAAATTACCCTATATTTACCAATCTCGTTCTTTTTAAAGAGAGGTAGAATTCTATGGTACAGTCGACGCCGTCGCGATAATGACCAATCTCGTTTTTTTAAAGAGGGGTAGAATACTATGTGCAGTCGACGCCCTCTCTCTTTCTCTAACAATCTCGTTATTAAAGGAAGTGAGAATAAGTGCAGTCGGTGCACTCACGAAAGTTACCAATCTTGTTACTTTTGAACTGGAAAACTTAAGCTTTATTATGAACAGGAAATGTACTGTATATACAGCTTATTATATAAAAATCGACCTTCGGGTACATCTGACCATTAATCATGCTTACACAATAGGCTACTTGACTCATATTTAATTTCATACATTGGAGTATTTCCTTTAGTACTTGGCTAAGGATAGTATTCTAGCGATATCATAAATTAAAAACTTAAGATTGATAAATAAAGTTGATTTAAAAATATGTATTTATGTTTTTTAATTTCTACTGATGAAAACACCTAGAAGTAATTTCCGGCAAGGACGCGGAGACACAAAAACACAACACATATATGTAGTAGTGAAACGGAACGTTTCTGTAAATAAATAGTTCATGACATCTTAAAAAGTTATTTATGTCAAAACGTCAAACGGAACGTAACACCGCCATTTTACTACTACGGACTTTAATAGCGCAAATTACAAATGGTACTAGTATGACGTCACAGAACAAATAATCTATCAACCAACATGGCGAACAGTGTTTTCGGCGGTTTAAAAAAGTGTATTTTTTGTGTAATTTAACAATTAAGAAGCGTTTAGGACATAAAAAAAAAGGTCAAGTAGCCTATTCTAATTTTAAGCCTAGGCTTGTTGTCAATTACAAATGTCACTAGCTTACCAAGGACATTGAAAGGACACTGGCGAATCCTGCCTTATTTTCCATCAAGAGCGGCCAAGTTTCGAACATATATGGTTTTATAGTACTAAAAAAGTTATTATATATAAAACATAAATATATTTTTAGGACTTCGGAATAAAAAGTTATGAATCTCCGAATATCAGAGAATTGATGTACAATATACGTACTTATCTGTGATAATCGTTGTCGTCATATCTATATAGTCTATGGTTATCATTCTGTAAATTGTCAATTTGAGAATAAAAGCGCCATCTAGTGGCCCAGTAGATAGATTTATTTTAATTGTAGTGTAAAGCATTTTTATTTATCTATATCTCAGCAGTTTCGTACTAGTTTCATGAAAAAAATGTTACTTGGGTGTGAAATAGATCCCTCTATACTATTTATATACTAAGAAAAATAATATTATTATGTTTTTGGTTTTCATAACGCGAAAGCGACATCTATCATTTATCTGTTAGCATTTCTTGCGTTTCACATTAAGTTAGGTTACATTTAATCAATTATCTTTTATTAATATCGGGGGAAGTTTGATGTATAATATTATCGCTTTTTTGTTCATATATTCATAAAGTACAGCTTACAATAAATATTTTTTGTAGCATGGTATTTTAATTACGTAAATGTATGGCGACTTGCCAATCTCCTTTGTTGGCTATTGTCTTCACAGTACCGACTACAATAGTTCAAGGCTATACAATTAGCCTCGTGACCTTCATCTCCCGCCGGGGAAGGTTGTATCGCCGCACACTCGCACGCCCCGAGAGCAATTTTATGGGATACACTATACTATAAAAATTCCCTGTTGAAAGTCAATAAGTAGGGTAAATTTATTACAATTTATGGACTCTTTAGTCAGCAGCTGGTTCTTCAAGCAGGTCTCACGGCTCTAGGAGTAAAATATCAGCTTAGCAACTCTCATTACCCTACCATTGCCGTAGACTACAACGCCAGGCTTTCGCGCTATTTTGTTTCCTCTCAATTTATATAAGACAGAAACAAAACCATAAAAAGATACGGTAGAAGTACGTTATAAGACGCGGACGTATTTCGCGTTATTATATTGATATTACATTACCATCCGAAAGACACTGTAGATTTACTAGGGCCTATGGAAATCAGTGCAGTTGGTCGCTCAAACTGGTCCAGCCTCATAGTGTTATACTTCAACTGCGCAACCGTCATTTCACTTTGGGAATGATTACATTACCGACGCTTGCATAATACATAGTCAAGAGGTTTATGGCACACATCCTATTACGAAGTTCCTATTGAAATCCAAGATATCGAGGATTTGCTTGATCTCATGTACTTTCTCTATAGTCGGCAGTTGGCCCAAGATCAGGCCCAGACTCTTAAGGTTACTCGGACGCTAGCACACTACAGCTTCAGATAAAGAGAACACTTATCGCAATACGAAGTTCCTGTCAAAAAGTAAGATATACCTACTGAATACGTAATGCATGCAGCTTATGGATTTATTATTAGGAATATCACAACACGAAGTTTCTATTGAAAAGTAAGAAATACGTATATACGTGCACTATGCACTGTATGCGTGCTTATGGTATCTCCTGTGCAGCCGTCGGTTTGACCCTCAAGCAGGTCTTGCCTCTTAGGGTTATAGGTATATACGTGCACATATGCACTGTATACGTGCTAGAGCTTATGGAGTCTCCTGTGCAGCTGGCGGTTGGTCCCTCAAGCAGGTCTTGACTCTTAGGGTTTATCAACTTCGCAACCTTCATCACCCACCCTGCGGGGAAGGTTGCTTGCCGAACGCTCGCATGCTGCAGCTTCAGAGAAAGTGAACACTCATCGCAATACGAAGTTCCTATCCAAAGTAAGATATGAATATGGTAAGAATAGATCGACATCTATTCTCCAGTTTCCGGTTGGTCACTTAACCAGGTCCAGCATCTTCGGTATATCATCTTTGCAACCTTTATCACACTCCAGGAAAAGCACCAATGCGACACGGTCGATAATATAACCATGAACTTTTTTCTCTTCAGTTCTCAGTAGTTTATCTAGAGTTGCTGAGGTTTGCTATTGTCCCTAGTGCATAGTACCTGTATTATCGAACTGTTATTTATTCATAGAATCGAACGTGGCACACGATCGCAACGAATCGTAAGTAACATTTTAACTCTACAAGCTCTTTTCGCAACCAATCGTGGTGCTTTCAGAACAGTATTACTTCACCAATATAATTTCCTTAAGCACTATGTTGAACTATGGGCCAGCATACACGATTACAATAATTGTTTCGTATGTAAAGCTTCATTTATATTAGACGCTAGGCCTTGGCAGCTTTAAGTCAGCAGTCATGTTCGTGAACTTATTCAAATTTATCAAGGGCTAAGTCGGATTACATCAACAAAATTTCATCTTCAAAAATTGAAAGATCGAACAGTCTCATCACATCTCATATATTAACTACTACACTTATTACTACTCGAGTCGTTTTTGTGATTCTTTTGTTACTTAAAACATTATCACATTGTTCATAGTAGCATTATTTACAAGCCACCAGGAGATAACAAACAGCAGGGCAATCGCGCTAAGTTTTTACAGTTGAATCGGAAACGAACCGTGAACGTTACTCGACTTTTTGAATGATTCGGTATCGTGCTAACGTTTTGACAGATAGTTGGACCGCAGCCCAAGCGCAAGCGCTGTCAAAACAAAAAATTTGATACGATACTACCTTTTCTCGTACGTTCCTGAAACGTTTCTTGTTTTGGTGTGTTAAATTGTTGAGAATTTGAGGTAAACATGACTTGTAAAATAAAAGTAAAATTGAGTTACGATTGGAAGGATAATGCGATACTTAAATTTGTTCAGCCGCACTGGAATCGAACCGAAACTGAATCATAACCAAAGCAGAGTTGAACCTAAATTTAAACAAAAGCGCGATTGGCCTGCTGGTCTCTCATAAAGGACTTTGGACGTCAAACGGAACCATAATATAGAACATAATATTTAAGTTGGAACATAATATCAATTTTATTGGAAGGTAACATTCTATATTATTGTTTTAAATTTTAAAATTATTTTAATTAGTAGCCGACTCTACGGCGTAGGCGTCTCCTAAATCCTTTCAGAAATCTCTATCCCGCACCATTCGCATCCATAAGCTTTGGTTAAAAATGTCTCTCCACCTTTTATATGGTTTTTCTTTTTAGGGTTCCGTCGTACTCAAGGAACCCGTATAGTTTCGCTCTGTCTGTCCGTCTTTCCAGCTTCTGTTATTATGAATATAAATGGAGGAAATTTGCTATACTTACATAATGTGTATACGTAGATATCGATTTTGGCATCATAAAATAATAATAATTTTATATTCTCCACACATGTGGAGGAAAAATATTTTTCTATTGTACCCAATCGTGTGAGATATCGTTGAAAAAGTCTTATAGGCCTCCCCCACATTTGCCGTGCGCGTTTCTCGGGCGCGTGAGCGTCGCGATTTGCCGGCGTGTGCATCGCGCACGCGGCGCTCGCGTCGCGTTCGTAACCCTTCACCTACTGGTCCCGCCGCCCGCTACCAGGGTGTCGCAACTGACGATCGTAAATATTCGAGGCGTTCGAAATTCAAAATTATACCTAAATATCGTCTGTGCAAACCATATAACTGGCTCGCTCTTATAACGTGTGTTCACACATTTCACACATCGCCTGTGAACTCAAAATCATATTTATTATGATGTAACAGTTTAATAAAATAAATTCATTGATATAACCACTATATGAACATGCTTTGACTTAAAGAATTAATGAGTAATTATATAAAAATTGTAACTGACTTGTCTGAAGTGGGGGTGGGGGCTGCACACACGCCACACGCCGGCAAATCGTGACGCTCAAACGCTCGAAAAACGCGCACGCCTAATGTGGGGTCAGCCTTAAAATAAAGGCATGGTTTCATTCATGATTTTTTTACAAAGTCAACCATTTTCGAGTAGTCAACCTCCAAAGTGATTTATAAGTTGTCCCCCCTAACATTTCCTAACTATAGGATATAGTACTATAGGATTCTATGATGATAGATCATTATTTTGAACGAAATCGGACAATAACTTTTGAAGTTATTCAAAGAAAACCTATTCCGCGATGATAGTTACGAAACCCTTAGACATGTCCTGAAATTCTCTTGGTTAGGTATAGTATTCTTTTATAATTTGTATGTCATTTATATTTTGTACAATACATTTTTAAGTTGGTTACCTGTAGAAAGCGTACTGCATGGCTATCTGTAAGAAGCTATCTGGGCTCATTTTTTGTGTTTTTATAAAGTCCTTTCCAAATTGGTCGAATTTGAAGCAGTCCAAATCTAAGTTGTTGGCGAGCCTGAAAAATGAACAAATAACATCATAATTAAAATAATAAATTAAAAAAATATATATACAGGATGTTTTTTCAGTCAGTGTCCAAACTTACAGGAGTGAATTTACTCTTGAATATAAGCCACTTTTACTATGGGATCAACTTCCCTACTTGAAAACAAAAATCAGCTGTTTCCTACAAAATGCTATCTATGCCGTAGCCCTTTTGTATGAAACAGCCGATTTTTTTTTTGAAGTCGGAAAGTTGATCCCATAGTAAAAGTTGCTTATATTCAATAGTAGTAATAGATACTGACTGGAAAAACATCAGGTATGTACGTAAAGCAAAAAGGATCCCTTTTTTAATTATTTTTTTTGCATAATTTTATTTGGCATAACTCATTTGCCACATTTTTTTGTCATAGTAATACTTTCGCATAATAATTGTTTCATGGCATACTTGAGTACCATAGTGTAATAATAGGTTAAGTGCGGCGGGGGTGGCCCTTATGGGGTGGGGTGGTTTGTGTAGTTTTGGGTTAGGTTAGAACTTTTTTATCACGTTTAAAACGTCTTTAAATATTTTTATATTTATACTAAATATATTTATGCTTTGTAAAAGTATGCTTAAATATCATTATGCGTTAATAAATGTTTACTTAACAATAAGTATGCTTAATGATTATTATGCGTAAAATGATTATGTAAATAAACCGAGATTCGAAGTTCGAACCCGAGACCAATTGATCAACCATGCAAAACCCAAGCGCCTACGTAACTGTGCTACGCCTATTTGACATTAGTCATCGAAATTACTCATTCTTATTTGTATTATACAATAAAAGAAAATCATGACAAACTAAGATCCTTATATCGTCGGCATAAAGGTCAAGTCGGAGATAAAATAATTTTGAATGTACTTTCAACCAGTCAGTCATGAGCATTGAGCATGACGGTGACGCGAAACCATGAGTTTTTCCCCTACCAAAAAGTGCCCAACGCGGCTATAGTAGTTTTCATATCAAAAATATGCCTACAAACTAAACCTAACCTAAACAGTTATGTGAAATTAATGTTATGCGTAACTATTAGTGGGACAAATTAAATTATGACATGATTTTGTGCGAAAAAAATAGAGAACCGCAGCAAAAATTTCAAGTACAGTTTAACGAGAATTGTGTGTACGAATGAGTGTGCATTTTGGCACAGTTAAAGTTTATGTGGAGGAAGGCGTGGCAAAAGCTTATATTTTTTTAAAAGTACACACTACCTCACACTACCTCACACTCGATGCGTTTGTTTAAGGCGTTGGTTTGAAACAATGCGAATCTTTCTTACACATTCTATAGACGACATTTATTATTGCTTATCTAAGAGGCAAAAGAACCCTAAAAATTGAATCTTTAAAATTTAAACATGAACACAAGGCGACCTCTAGTTTAGATATACTTAAGTCTCGAACTGTTTACAAATTTTCTGTTAAATTAATAAATAGAAGAATATTCTGCTACTGAAACTGAAGAAGTTATAGAAACTCCCGTGACCACGGCTGCTGGAAAGTAGCCGAAACGTCGGGAAAAAGCAAAGTGCACCGGGACACAATCCGTGAGATTTTAAAACAATTAACAATATTCGCGTAAACATAAGAAATCAATACTCACTTGTCAAGATTAATTTCAGCCGTTTCGATCATGGATGCAACCTCAGTATTCACATTAAATTGTAAATAAACAGGCGGCTTGGGACTCGACGAAGGTGTTCCAACAGGTTTGTTTTGATTTCTATAAAAACAATTACTAAAATTTAAAAATGTATTTTTTTAAATCAAACCTATTTTTAGGTAGGATGAAAATTTTTCATAAACCTTTAATATCTTCGTTAATTAATTTTTTTTTCTTATTAACATACATAGATAGCAATCTGAAATTCAAAATATGAAGCAACTTTTTGAAATAAAACTTTTTACTTTGAGAACAGTTTTAAAAATGTAATGATGAACGATGACTAGAAAGTCTTTATCAATGACACCTCATTTATTAAAATCGGACCAGTAGTTTAGACGCTACGACTGCTACGAGGGAACTAACATACATACATACATAGACTGCCAAAATCATTACCTTTCCTTATGGCTTCGTCGTAGTCGGGTAAAAAACCGGCCAAGTACGAGTCGGACTCGAGCACGTAGGATACCACCACCATTATACCAATATCTTACATATTTACGTATTAATTCGTTATTTTCCAAGTAAGCTCATTTTACAAGTTGAATATCTATAGACTATAACTCCTAAACTAACAAAGTTATATAATAAGCCGTTATAGTTTTCCTTCAAAGTTCACATGAACTACCATCAAGAAGTTTTTCAGATTTTTCGAGTCAGCCGTTTAGCTTTTAGAGAGGGGGACGCCCTATTTTATAAAAAAAATGCGTATTAAATTTGAATATCTCGCAAACTGATACCTAAATAAAAAAAATGTCTTTGCAACCTCTCAATATTTTAAAAGACCTATATAATAATACCTTACACTACCTATGTGGTAGATGCGAAAAAAAAACATCCCCATCTTACGTGTAGGGGAGGTACTTCAAAAATATATATTTTTGATGATTTCATTTTAGCACTTTGTCGACGTGGTAAAAACACAAATGTATCCGTGCAAAGTTTCATTTTTCTAGCACTAACCGTTTGGACGGTAAGCCGAAGACGGACGGACGGACATGACGAAACCATAAGAGTTTCGAGACGTGAACTACGGAACTCTAGAAATAGAATTTTGTGCGCTACTTAACGTTTAATCACCTACTTATGTAGTTGATTAAAAAAAAACGTAACGTAACGTGGGTATTTTTGTCTAATGGGAAAAATATTTCCCATTCTTAAATAAAATGTGTACTCACAAGTTGTTGCCAAGATGGTTTGTTCGTGGTTCGATTTGTTCGCCAAAATAATATATAGTAGATAGTAGTAGTAATAGTCTGCCGGTTTGGAATATTCAGTTAACAAAACTGACATTATTAAGTCGCCGGATTTGGTATTTTAATGTGCCAACATTCTTACGACAACTTAGTAATTCGGTATACTACAGTCGGTTTTTTCATACCCAATTTTTTTTCGCAAGTTTAAATACATGACAATAAGTTAGCCTGTACAGTATTTTTGTTGTTTAACTTACATGTAGTTTATTATAAAATCGGTGAGAACAGCGATGGGCTGTCCTTCCGCGGGGGAGTGCTCGTAAGTGAGGCCTGTTACGCCGTCCGCCCCGACGATAAACTGTAATTCAATTGCAAACTTAGCAAGTCTTTGAAATTAAACAAGGCGTCGCTGCTTTACAAAAAGTATGTAACTTTTTACAACATTTTGTTCTTATTCTATTTTTTTATTAATTACTAGCTTTTGCCCGCGGCTTCGCCTGCGTGAAATTGCGTTTTTTCTCCGACTTACTTTGCAAATCCGACTACCACGAAAAAGTATTTTCATTTTCGGGTTAATATATAGCCCATGTTGCTCACAAATAACGTAGCCTTCTATTGGTAAAAGAATTTTCAAAATCGGTTCAGTAGCTCCAGAGATTAACCCTCTACAACCTCACAAACTTTACCTCTTTATAATATTAGTATAGACTAGCTGACCCCGACAGACGTTGCCTGTAATAAAAATAGGAATAAATAATAACTGCACCTACTACCCACATCTACAACCTACACCTAAAACCTTAACCAACTACGTACCACCTACACCTATTTTTTTACAACCTACAATTTACAGGCGTTGTGTGAAAGAATACATCAATACACACAAATAAATTATTTTTAATGATATGTGTTAGAGTAGAATAAAATACGAAAATGCATACAAGGACAGTTTTTTTATAACTAGCTGACCCGACAGACGTTGTGCTGTCTTAACTATGAACTGGAGTAAATAAAATATAACCTACTACCTACATACAAGTATAATATTTATATACCAACAACTACACCTACAACCTACACAACACCTACAACCTACATATACACCTACGTCCTACACGTACAATATCGACAAAGTTCCTGCTCGACCAGTTTCTAAACATTTTTCTTTGCACTAGGACGCCTTAAAATATAAACACAAAGGAAGTGACCGCACCGACTGCAGACGTGGTTAAACCACGTATTTACACGTGAGTATGTGTACGTGTGCACGATTCAACGGCGCTGTTTAGCGACTTTCATCTTATGCCTGGTCGAGCGGCAACTTGTTCGATAGTACCTACTTACCTAAGGTTACATTAGAAAAGTTAGTATGGTCGTTACGTTTTCTTATACTTTTCTAATTTCCAAGCATCTTTTCCTGTTAATAACAAATACATTAAAAAATATTTATAGAAAAAGAAAAGTTTATGCAATTCCATGAGTTAAATAGGGATTAATTTTCAGTTTAATATAGTAGACAATTATTAACGACGTACTAATCTGATGTTTCGGGGTCGACCGATTTAACATTAGGCATTTTGACTACATATTTTATTTTTAAACTCGTAATTAGATTCGGATGAAACAAAGAGTATTTAATTTCTATATTTAAACAATACTCTTTGGATTGGCAACTTTTCTGGATAACGATGAATACCTTATTTAACTAAATAAATAATAGGTAACAGTAATTTAATTAGATTTTATAAAACATCATCCAGTAGACCAAATTGTAAATTTTCAACATTCTCGAATCCACTTGAACACATACAAAATCATCATCATCAAAACTGGTCGAGCCGTTTAGATGGAGTTCAATTTTGTAATAAACACACGCACAGAAGATTTAAATACATAAATATTATCAACAATATAACGCGTGCGTCTAAGTGTATGTCACAGTTGATTTATAATATCATTGGTCACAGGCCACAGCGCGTTAAGCCAGTGGTCACGTCATAGATGTCTGGTACCTGAAACGCTTAGTTCTTTAGATATTTAGAACCAGACGTGGGATGGAAGTGTCATAATAGGCGAAAACTACACGCTCGATATTGATCGCTTGATGTTTTTCTTTTAATATTTCTTACTACCTACAGTCTGATTTGTCACACATGCGTAAAAATCTCGTGATTCTTAATCGCGATCTAAATACCGTAAAAAATATCAAGCTTGTAGCTTTCGCCATAGATATTTGTGTAGTATGAATGGGAGAGTGACCTGCACGGTCTTGTCGAACCAGCGGTTTGCGCCGTTGTGTTCGGCGCCGTTGCCGTGTATGGTGTGCGCGGCGGCGAGCGAGCGGCGCGCGTCCTCGTCCCGCGCCCACACGCCGCAGGCGCCGTCCAGGCACAGCACGAACAGGCTGCACTCGATGTCACGCAGGCTGGCCGTGTTCGTCGCATCTGAAATTAGGAATAATTACAATTATATTGATTTCTTAGGTTTACGCGAATATTGTTCATTGTTTTAAACACTTACGGATTGTGTCGCGGTGCACTTTTCTTTTTCCCGACGTTACGGCTACTTTCCAGCAGCCGTGGTCACGGGAGGACTGAGGTGTCAAATGTCCTATTTGTTGAAGTTGTTCAAACTACCCGAAGATTCTTCAATTATTATTTGTGTTCCGATCCACGCAAAACATACTAACAGTATCTTGAAGCCGCGGTGATTTAAAATTACAATTTATTTTGTTAATTATTGGATCCCAACTAAAGTAAGGCCAACGAGACGAGATAAAAAACGTAAAAAACGGACCGCTACTGAGTTGCATTATGAAAGTGAGTTAATATTATATCTGTCCTTATCACTCGTATACAATTATGACGTTAGTTGGTCGACGACAGATGTCGTAGCGTGTTTCGTGGTACAGGAAAGCGGCCAGTGCCGCAGTTGTCAACATTTGGTCCGCCAAACAATTGTGAACAAGTTCATTCCTGTTTGGATTGCGTTCGAAGTGATACATATTTTTTCGTCTCCGTATTTACTTGGTTTTTTTTTATTATTATAAACACAGCTGACTCGGACTCTTTCGACGAATCATCTTTGTCTAGTACAGACGACAGCGATTAAAATTCGAACTTTATAATAATTTATTCAAATAAAAATGTTTTGAACCCCTGAAAATTTGTTTACATTCTTTATCTCGTCTCGTTGGCCTTACTTTAGATGGCAGCACCCAGCCATCTTCTCGGTTAAAATTAGGGTACTTTTTAATTTCTATAGTATGTGGCTTATCAAATCTTAAGATTTAATAAGCCACAAGTACTGGCAAAGGAGGTAGAGAGGGAGTACTTGCTTAGGAGTTCTGTTTACAAATACAGCGTGATTTAAATTTGTTAGTTAATGACGGTTACTTGTCAAATCGATACTTTTTATGTGAAGATTTGCATATAAAATGTCTTATGAAAAATTGGTTTCGGGAAAATATTGACAGGACAAAACATTTATCCTATTATGCAAAGAAATTGAATATTTTTAGTGGTCGCGAAAGAAAAAGCCTCAGCATTCTGAATTGAACTCTGCGTTATTGCAATAGATGTGAAAATCGTGTAGAGTTGTCAAATCTCGTGAGTACGAGGGCGAAGGTGCCAAGATATTTCAATTTATCTATATGTTTCGTTTACTGAGCATCCCAGGCTAAAGGCCCAAAAAATATTTTTACTTTATAGTTTTTTTTTTGGTTAGGGGTTAATTGCGCGGTTTTTAGGCACTCAGACCTGCGGTTACAAAAAAGTAAGATAGATGCGTGTATGCTGCTGGTACTGATCAAAGGCAATGTACAGTGGAGTCATTTTAATAGATAACATTTGACGTCTGTCAGTTTTATCTTCATAGTAAGGGGACCTGCTTGCAACGTGGTTATTAATTTATGGTGATATTTCTTCACAAGTAATCATTGCATTCGTTTCTACTTATCAGCTTTCGATTTTTAGAGTAACACCCTAGTGTTTAAAAAGAAGAAGGGTTAACTGACGCACATTGTAACGACGTTCAGTTCTTTAGATCAGAAATTGTTTATTATGTTTAGAATGGTTTATTAGTGAAAGTAAATCGTAAAATTACTCGTATCGGTCATTATTACAATAAATATGTAATCGTAATTAAAAAAAGTTAAGCAGTTGTGCAGTTCTAACAAAACGAAAAAATATGTTATTTTAAGCCCGCCGTTACAAGGTTACGTTGTTGAATTTTGATGAATTTTCAAATGTTACCTATTAAAATGACTCCACTTTAGCAATTTTCCCCATACCATTTTTAGTTTAGCAAAACCCTGACGGGCCGAACATCTATAAAAATCCACTCGTCGTCATTTGTCCACAAAAACCCAAAAATCAATGTTTCTCAAACATTAGCAAATATTGTCATAAACGCTCGTGCGACAGGCGAATATCGGGCTTACCGTTATAGACACGGGGTCGGTTACCGTTTGTCCTCGAGTATCAGGTTTTTTCGATAGATCATGTTTGTAAATGTTAATGATTCGATTTTTTTTTTGATTGATTACCTCAGTAGTCAGGCAGCAAGTTGATCATGCCTCCCAGTGCCCTACTATGTGTTTTAGTATTTACCTTTACTAAGCAGTTGATACGCCTTAGCCCAAGTGTCTCTATTTTCCGATGTTAAAACACCAACAGCACTAGTGGCCCGATCGGGAGAAAGGCTTATAATTTTTCCTAAATTTTCTACAATTTGATCTTCATTGAGTTGAACTCCATCGTCACCCCAAAGGTCTAGGTGGAAGATCTAAAAGAAAATATGGTTATTACTGGCAAACATTTTATAATTCTAGAATTCTTTCCAAAAAATGATACCCTAAAAAGTAGTTGGGCACGTTTTTTATATTCCTGGAATGAGGGTGTTAGAGAGCTATTCTATATTTTTTTCAAATATATTTTAAAATATTCGTATCGATTCGATTGGTCAACTAGTTTTTTTTTCCTGAAAATAATATTTCGGTTAGTTTTCGGTTGGATTGTTTCTGGTAACGAAACTTGGGTTAACCATTATAATCTAGAGTCAAAACAACACTCAAACTCGGTGTCATAAAAAGAACTTAGCGCCACAAAAAAAAAGAAAACTAATAAAGTCGGTGTTTTCATAACCGAGAAATACTAGGCAAGAAAAAGTAAAAATGTACAAAAAAGTATGAATTAATTCTCATTTTCTAAATAATTGCCCTTTTAAATTCGGATTTTTTTAAACTATTTCTCTACTCAATCTTCATAATTTTGACCCGACTACGTAAAAAAGGGCTCTAAAAAGGCTGAAAGAAGAAAATAGTTCAGATAGAAATCCAGAAATGCATAGGTAAAAAATAAGGCAAAAACCCTACGAATAACAACGCTATAGAAGCGTAACGCTCATATATTTAATGTTCTGATATTGGTTTCATTTACGCACACAAACAAATAGCAATGACAACGAAAAACTCACACTCCCCAGTGCATGCTTGCATTGCGATTGGACACGCCGGTCAATATACCGCCTGGCCCCGTCAGTGGCGTGCATAGGATTATGACACTGGGTATACGGCGAAGTACTCGGTCACAAAAACTTTTTCGTTTATAGATTTTTAGCATAGCTACAGCCAAGCGACGGATCTCTAAGTCGAAACCATACCAACAAAGTCTTAGATGTACTACTATTCATGTACATTTTCTACGGCAACGCAGACAAAACAGCGATCGATCGTCGCGGCGGAAGAAATTCTAATAAGTAAAATAATAAGTATATTTTAAAATATTATAACTACTCACCAGTCAGTCAGCTTCAATTTTCACATATTCAAGGTTCCGGTTACTTGAGATTACTATATCCCGATGTAAATTACTAAGTAATATGCAAGGAAAACAATATAATTTAATCGTGTGTACACAACCACACAGCCAGTTATACGTTTCATAACTTTTAACATGAAATTTTCGAGTTACATAATTTTTTGGCTAGTTTAATTGTTGTAACTCGGGTACACACCTACCTTTAGACAGAATTTGAATCTTTTCACTGAATGACAATTGTGAGAACTTGTTATTTTTAATTTTTAATAAACACACATTTTCAACACAAACCTCACAATCAAATAACATTTTAAAAAAATCAACAAACGCACTAATAAAAACAAATCACTACAATTATTACAGAAACTCAGTAATAAACTGTTAAATGTACACACTTTCAAATGTTAAAATGAAAAATCTTTTAAGAAAACTATAAATAAACTGGAGCGATTAAATTGTAAACAATGCTTATCACATGAAATATGCAATATGGCCCCGCGAAACAAAACGTTTCTTCTGTTTAAACAAATAAAACCTTACTAAACAAAAATGCATAATGTGCATACGTGATTTATTAGATTTCCGTCTACTATTTTTACTCGGATTATAGGCAACGAATAATTTCCGACAAGCCAGTTCGGCGGTTTTCGGAAGCGATCGGATAGCCGAGAGCCATCGCCTGCCGCGGCGCTATATAATCATGTCGATATTTATGGGTGTGTGCGTTTGCGAAGTATGAAAATTACACATACATGCGATGATATGTCCTGCAGAACGCAACGGCATGAGATGAGTTGCTATTTATAAAATATTAGGCGTTTTTAAGTTATTATATTTTTTTAATTAATTTATTTACGATTAATTAAAGTCATCTAAAACGTACGAACGTTTTATTAAAATATCTGTGAATGACAAGTAAAGCACTGCATTTCTGCCTACAAGGAGCGCACGCCCCTGGGCCCGGTGTTCTTCCCCCCTCTGACCTTACGTTACTTGCATGTGCATAATAGTAGTAGGTAGAGTTCATTTTTTCTGGG
This sequence comes from Phengaris alcon alcon, assembly GCA_037179445.1. Taxonomy (NCBI): domain Eukaryota; kingdom Metazoa; phylum Arthropoda; class Insecta; order Lepidoptera; family Lycaenidae; genus Phengaris; species Phengaris alcon. The sequence continues at coordinate 890,324 of JAYRCH010000435.1, read as the reverse complement.
AATTTTATGATTTCTTATGGAATAAAGTAACTTTGTAAATATATCTCAAATACAGCTGACGGTTATTTTTTAGTTTAAAATAACGTCACCGTGAAAATTTTGATACGGTATAAAATTACTTGTAGCGCAATTATTTTTAATAGCTTTTACATGCTGTCACTTTCGGCTTCACACCGCTACCAGTAACCAGACTGACTGAGATCTCTTATGTATTTGTAACAAACAGTTATTGCTATGAATATCAGCCGGTATTAAATTCCTAGTGAAAATTAACGCTGCCTATAAATACTATAACACTTTCCAGAGCGAAAGTTTTAAAAATGTTAATTTATTATTTATTGCGCTTTTACTACCAGATAACCTAAAACTAAGATACATGCACAGAGGTCCATCCAACCCAAATGTAAAATTGTGCCGGGGAAAAATACAGGCAACACAATATGAGCAGAACGTTGACTAATTTACTTACTTGTACTAGTATGTACTAGTATGACTGGTGTGTATTAGTATGAAACGTTAATCCAGTCTTACGCATATCTGAATGGCTTCCGCACCACTTCATAACACACGATGGCATTTTTGCGATAAAAAGTAGCGAATAAACCTTAAAAACACATTAATATGTCGTGCAATGTACCCGCGACGCAAATGCACGACCCGAGTGTGGCACCCGACCAAATAGCCCGCGCGGTTCCAATTCTTATCCCCGCCCGCCGCGGTTACTTACTCATGGAACAATTTTTTTGAGTCAGTTACGCTTTTATAGTATTGTTATTCGTAGCAAATAACGTAATATTATAATAAATATGATTTCCATTGACATAATATTTTATGGCTGGTTGGTATTGAGTTGGTACCTTATATTAGTTCATATATTTTCGCCCATCCTCCTCTGGATTATCAACTTAATTGATAATAATAAGCATTGTAATAAAAATAAAGCACTAAGACATACGTGATTATTATGTAAAACAGTAGTATATTTACTATCATTGAAAGATAATTTGTCCCGTTTTTCCCATGGTATGCGGCATGTTCCAAATATCTTTTTATATTGAGACATATCCAATGGACTTTTACCCATCATTTCCACCGGAATTTGATCACTGAAATCGTAAAAATAAAAATACTTACATAGAAGACCATTCATTTTCCAAAACTCAAACAGCAGCCAAAACAAATTAATAGCTTTGCAGACTCAATTTTCTACGGCAAAAGATCTCTAGGACCAATGGATGGTTATTTTTTTTTGAGTTTGAGAACTTTATTTGAGAACTTTAAAAAAAAATTGTAATGTAGTGTGTCCAATTTTGTCAAGGGCCTTTAAATAAATAAATAAAAAAAGTTGTAGTATGATGTAAACAAATAGACCGCAGCAGCCGTTAGTGTATCAACATCCATCCGTACTTTGGCCTGAACTGAAGCATACTGAACGACCTTCTAACGTGCGGATCTCTCCTTCACGTTGGCGACAATTGTGGCGGATATTGTGGCCGAGGTGTTGTCCAACAGTTTGTGAAGGCATCCACACGTTGGAAGGTCGTTCAGTATGCTTCAGTTCAGGCCAAGGTGCAGAAAATTTTCTGTTTTATAGAAATATGTCTTCTATAAATCTGAACCACAACAACCACGCTCCAGAAATGCAGAAAACAAAGTTATTCAGCGTGAGTGTAGTGAAGTCAGTAGCTACGTCGCTTAAAAACATATTTTTAAAGTAATAAATATTAATTTAAAAAATTAAAATAAATATGGTAAATACTCAACACTTTAGAGTTTAGATAATTAATCCCCGTTGGAAATTGAAATATAAGTTAATTTTACAATGAGTTAGACGATTTTGAAAGACGTAAATGTTCTAGAATTTTCGTCTTTATTGTAAACCTAGAAGTGTTTTTTTATTTTTATGAAATGGGCCATAGAATCATGTCCCGCATTTATCCTAATAATACGTTTATGGTAATTTTACGGCTGAAAGGTTCTAATTACGAATTAATTCCACAGCTTTTCAAAATGATAGGATCCGTAGTTTTAGAGATAAAAAAAGTTCTATTGAAAATTTGAAATTCGGCCATGTTGACGTTAAAATGAAAAAAAATAATAAAAATTACGTAATAGCTGTTGTTAATTAAGTAATAAATATTCTAGATTTTATTTTGTTTTATAAATAGTATTAATATTTTGAATAAGAAATATTTTTATGATAAATTTTATGAAAATATTATAAATTGTGTAAATATTATATTATATTAAAATATTATATTATATTATTAAAATAAAATCGGGTTGGCTTTAGAATATTGGGTATACTGAATTTATATATTTTGATGGTTGAGAATAGAGAAAAAACCCGGCGTGAAATAACGTTTGTGCAGTTTGTGGTTAGGTTAGAACTTTTTTTATCTCGTTCAAAATGTCTTTCGAGTGGTCACACGGCCTCACAAAAACTCTGCGTGAAATAACTCGCCTCTCTCATCCTTCCCCCCTAAATATGGGGCATGGTCCTAAATTTTTACCCCGGTAACCTCACTCGGCGACACACAACGCAAGCGTTATTTCACGCCGGTTTTCTGTGATAGTTTACAAAATTACTCATTTTGTTAAAAAATACAGTAATTTTGTAAACGTTCACAACACATGTTATTTATTAATATAATATAATACCAAAGTATTAATGTTATGTGAATTTTTACGACGTGATCTTCATAAATACTGTAAGTATATAAAAAGGGAACCATGAAGTAAAAATTCTTAACTCCAATATTATTATATAAACACTTTTCTATGTTTACAATAGAGATAAAATTTCTAGAACATTTACTTTTTTCACAATTATCTAATGCATTCAAAAATTAGCTTAAATATAAATTTCTAACGGAAATCAATTATCTAAGGTGTTAAGATTTATAATAAGACTTATAATAGGATACACCATATTTATTTCAATTTTTTTAAATGAATATTAATTGCTTTAAAAATATGTTTTTCATGCGACGTACCTACTCACTGGACACTCACTCTGAATAGCTTTGATTTCTACACTTCTTGAGTGTGTAGTTGGAACATGGAAAAATTCTATAGAATCATAGTTTAAATAGATAATTTTATAGGCTTTTGTTTCATTGTAGAACATTTTTTGATACAATGTACCATTTTTGAGATATTGGCGAAAAACCTAAAATTGAGACCTTTATCTCTTTATCTATTACCTTTATCTCCCCCTCCTCACCCCGGCTTGCCTCCAAGACTCTATAGTATGTTTTCTCCCTAAGCACCCTGAATAAGTTTCTGAAGAAATCTCTTAGGTTCCCGCTCACACACTACAACTACTTTATTGACTAAGGAGGAACATTAATTTGACTTCATTAGACTTTAAGCTAAGCCATTTTTTTATATTTATATTCTGATGCACAATAAATCTAATACAATAAATAGACATGGAAGAGGGATTTAGTTTTTGTTCAGAAATACAATGCTTACTACGGGAACATTGAAATAACTAATAAAAAGACTTACTTGTCAATGAGTGAATTATAATCAACAGCTGCAAGTAAAGTTTTTGCTGCATATCTCAATTGTTCCTGCTGATTGTTGAACTTTCGGAAAGGAAATACCAGGCCAGGACTCGAGAATACAACTACTGGATCACGATACTCAAGATAAGCTGTATTTAACCACCAGTCTTCAAGCCAATTTTTATGTATTTCAGCTCTTTTTAAAAGTAGATCCTTCAAATACAGAATAGTGACTTGTGAACATAAGCACCAAGTAAGTGTATGCAATTTCTTAAACGGCATGCAAATTACAATGGCAATTTTTTTGAGCATAGATAAACACACCGGCATATTTAGCGGAACACAAAAAAAGGTCCATAATTAAAAAAATATGGTTTTATTTTAAAATCTACTTACTACACTTCTTTTGTTATTTAAAGTTTCATTTGTTTTACTTAAAATGAGATCACATTAAGAACAGATTTTGTGAGTAAAGACTATTTGTGAAAAATGGTACATTTTTTAACTTTTCATGTAACCGGGAAAAGTGAAAATTAATATTAAAATAACAATTAATTAAATTAGAAAAATGGTGATTAATATCGCGTATTTCCTCCACATGCTCTTATTAAAGTTTCTACCCATCTAGGCATACTGAGAATGATGTTATCGATGGTCTCCTGGGATAGTCTCCGCCATTCCTCAATTATGGTGATTCGCAGTTCACCCACGTTGGCAGGAGCTGGAATTCTGAACTTAACTTTTCTTTTCAGAAAGTCTCAAGCATGCTCTATTGGGTTCATATCCGGTGATCTCGCCGGCCAATCGATAACAGTGATATTCATATCATTAAGATAAGCTTGAGTTACCCGAGCGGTATGCAGCCGAGCATAAAAACAATATAAGTACCAAGTCTGTGCAAGCTCCCAAACAAATGCCCGCCCAAACCATTATTGATCCACCACTGTATGCAACTGTAGTTTCAAAATTTGTCTGAATGTATCGTTCTCCTTTGCGTCTGTATATTCTTTGCCTGCCGTCAATTTCATTTAAGAGAATTCTGCACTCATCACTAAACAATATCTTACTCCATTGGTCCACGTTCCAAAGTCGATGTTCCTGAGCAAAAGTTAACCTGTTTCTACGATGATTTACCTCGAGCCTTGGAGCCTTGGTGGGCACAAATTAACCCAAACCAGCTTCTTCGAACCTTCTTTGTACCATACGCTCACTTACGGTTACACCCCGCACTGCTTCTAACTCATGTCGGGCTTGGAAGGCCGTCAAACGGGGTTCCTACGTACACAAAGCCGAATGAAACGATCATCCCTACTCGAAGTGCGTCTTTTTCTGCCTTGTCCTTCTCTTCTCACATAAGTACTGGTCTCCCTGAACTATTGGATACTGCGATGGATCATTGAAACTGGTCGACGAAGATATCACTCTCCATTTCTTCGCATTTCGAGTGCCCTGGCAATCTCTGTTGGGGTTAATTCAAGCATAATTCAGTCCTCAACTCCAAAAAGATATGCGATTAAAAAAAAACTAGGTAACAAAAAACAGTATTTCAATGAAATTTTAAATCAAACTCAGAAGGAAGAAATACTCGAAGTTCGCTCCAGATAAGGTGTATTTGAATAAAATTAAAACAATTGCATAAAATGTGATGTTCAGTTGTTTTCTTAATTTGAAAATATTTATTTGTAAATTAAATGACGTATAAACCAGCCAGCAGCCTTATATGATACTGATATCAAACCTTTATTTTATGTTCCGCTAAATATGCCGGTGTGTGTATGATAATAAATAATATTTTATATTATACCTACTTATACTATAATCATCCTCAAGTCAGTTTTATTATTCCATATTTTTCCTTCCGAGTAAGAAATGGTTTAACCATATTTAATTTATGATTGGAATTTTGAACTCGGTATAAAAAAATATTTTCAATAAATAAAAATACAAACCTGTAATTGTTGTCCAACACCATTTTCAAACTCCTTAGCAATTTTAGCTGTAGTAGCAAATTCATTATCACTTAAGAAAGGGCAAACTGTTCTTAAATATTTGTTTATTGTATCCTCAAGTTTGGGTACTGGTAACCTCGGTAAAATTTGTTCATTGTGTTCTGCTTTAGTAGATGTATAATTGCTGAATACTTGTAATGAACTAGCATAAGGTTTCAGTGATAAAGGTTTTGAGCTCAGCTGCAAAATAAAAATTACTGCTATAGCTGCAAAATAAATACTGAATTAGCAGTTAACACTCTGCTAACAAAAAAGAAGAAAAAAACAGGCTTACTATTTTCAGTCCCTTCATCATTTCAATATCCTGTAAAATAATGTGCAATTTTTATTAACAAATGAAAATAGGATAGTAACAAAAACTACCATATGGCAGAGGACATTCATACTCTAAAAAGCCAGAACATAAAGCAAACATATTTCGATTTTTTATAAACTTACGTTCACGTCTTTAGAAATGGACTTTAGATCTTTAGTAATGGAGGACATTAAAGTGATTCAACTTGATCTTATTCTGATTTATGTAAATGTTATCGAAACTATCGAATGCGTATATCTGTGTAGAAAGTGAAGGGGAACAGTTGTTGATATACCTGTATCACAGCTTTAGCTTTATGTATTATTACCAAATACCAACTTTCAAACTAGTTTTATCAAAATTATCGTATCTCTCTAGATACTTGTTTTGAATTATTTTAAAATTATAATATTATGTATGCTTAGTTTATTTACATCCTAACATATTAAACAATATATACTTTATTGGCGTCTATCAACAAAATATAGTTTTTTTCTAATTAATACTGAAAAAATAAAACTATAGAAAGAATCATCATTCATGAATCACGCAGATTTCAGTAAAAATTATAAATTCTATATCCGAACTCTACCATAGATGATAAATAGTACTTAAACCATAGATGATAAGTACTACTACTGACTGTAGCAAATCGGATATATTCAGTACTAATTAACGGTGCTCCATCTAGTACCGAGTAACGAAACGTTACACACCTATAAATTTCGTTATTCGCATTTTTCGTAGTACGTGTATACATACTACCTACACTGCACTGTTTTCACACAAGTAGCGTTGATGCGTGTGTTGAATCATTTGCTGATCGTATGTTTTATGCATGCGCGAGCCCTTTCGGTGAATTTAAAAAAGTACGTTACATAGAGCGATGTTTGTTTTTAAATGAAGCGTAATAATGAAATAAGCTTCTTGAATGAAATTCGTCGTCCAAGTTTTTTACTTAGGAATTACGTACCTTTTTTTACGATACTTTTACACCTATAATCTACTCTGTGATAATGTGGATGAGAGCTGAAAATCGCAGTGTCAAATGTCTGATTTGACAGCTGTACACGTTATATTTATTTTTATAATTTAATTTTATATAGCTTCGTCTTCGTATAGTTATTAATTAATTATATATATATATATATATATATATATATATTTATTTATATACATATTTATATATATATATATATATATATATATATATATATATATATATATATATATATTATATATATATATATATATATATATATATATATATATATAAAATATATAATACTCATATAAAATATGAAAGCTATCTTGGAATTTCAAAATTGATGTCATTTTCGAATTCACCTCCCCCAGATACTCAAATTTTACAAAATATATTGCAACCATTTCTAAATTTCAAAATGAATTAATTTTTTGTAATCTGCACCCTCAGAAACCTATAAACTTGTGCTTTTAAATTGTTGAAAATAATATCGCTATATTATTTTTAATTATTTGTTTATCATTCATAATAGATTTTTTTCAGAAATTATATTATTCTTAATCATACAAAAAATGTAGAGGCATTTTTAAGTAATTGTAGCGATTTTGGATGTTTTTGTGAGTCAAACAAGTAGTTTGTGGAGAAACATTTTTAAGAGTTGGTAACACTGTTGAACGTGAGCAAAGGGCTCAGTATCCAGCTCTAAATTAATAACGCGCCACTCAACCCGGACGCGTGTAGGCGTGTTTGAAAATCTGAATTTTCTTCGACCGGAGAGATTCCGGTAGTTTATGTAACTGCCTAGGCCGAAGGCGGATTGTCAGACATGACGAAACCATAAAAGTTCCGAAAAGTGAACCACGGAACCCTAAAAAAGAAATCGAAATCTAATGGTTTCAATTCAGTATGTGTTTTCATCACTATACAGTCTATAAATAAATACAATAAATTGTTTGTTTACAAAGATAATAAAATGGATCTGAACGGTGTATAGAGTGCATTGTCATCTAGGGCGATTTAGAAGAAACTTCGTCGAGATGACAAATTCGGCAGGGTTAAGTCCGTTCAGAGTTATTTTACCTCTGAGTTTCTATGAGAGTGACCTTTATGTCGTCGGCATAAAGGTCCTGTTAGAGAAAAAATAACTCCTTACGGACTATACAGTACAACTTCACCAAGAATAGCGCCATCCATGAGATATCCTAGTTAAAAAATTTCCGATTGCTACACACATTTTGGTAATAGATGGAGCTAGGATGATTTTTAAGCCTTACCTTTATTTTCTTGACTTTTTCGTTTTGAATGAAAAAATAACGATGCTATTTGCTAAATTTCATAGGTTAATCAATCTAGGTTAACGGGAAGTACGTTATGAATTTTGATTCCCTTGAGTGTCGAAATTTCTCTTTTTTACGTTAACTTGGAAGTTTGATTTTTTCACAGCTCCTAGGCACCATAAACCTGAGTATACATTTTTAAATTTCAACTCTATATCTCCACCTTTTTCTAAATAAAGCGTATTCACAGACATACATACGGACGAACGGAAGGACGAACAAAAAAGTGATCTTATAAGGGTTTCGTTTTTTCTTTTTGAGGTACGGAATACTAGAAACGTGGCTGCCCATAAAACTGTATGGGCAGCCACACCCACCAACAGATTTCAAACCTATCTCAGTTAATACTCTAGCCACGCTGACAATTATTTAGCATGGCGACATATACGTTTGGCGTTACACATGGCGCCGTATTGTGTATTGTGCAACCGAGAACTATTTATTGAGGGAGGAACTGGCATCTAAGATACAGTCTCAGCCTAGTTTAGATGCCAATGAAACCTGCACTTTCTGTAAGTTCTAATTATATATTAATTTTTATTAGATTAAAGTACCTAAGTAACAAAATCTTTTGCTTCTTACTCAAACTGTCATGGCTAGGTACAAACATGTTTACCCATATATTCTTGCCATATTTGAATTATTTGGTGCATAATTATTACATATTAAATTGGAAAACAAAAGTTTTTGGGAATATTCCACTTAGCATACTGCCTACAAACTCATACAACTCATGGTTATACAATCACTTTAGATATTAATAATACACAATAATAACCTTTTTGGTATCTACATGATAAATAAATATAGCCTTAAACTTACAAGTTTCTGTTTCAGTTTACATCCAGTACCTGTTTTTTTTTGTTTTTATAGGTTTTAATTGACCTTAAATCTACTGAGTATTTTAAGCTGGAGGTTATTGATCAGGTAGAACAGTGAGTTTGTGGAACAGGTACAATTCCTGTACTAAAGTTCTAATTTTGACTCAAATCGACAAACGACAGTTGTTTTGCTTGGTCATCCTTCTTGAAATATTAAAAAATATAAGGTTATCTTCTTTATGCATCTAAATAAAAACTTATATTTCACTTTTCTTGTTCTCTAATGAACAAATTACATGTTCTTTTGTTTGTAATTTATGATCTTATTATTTTGTTTTCTTTTCTTGGTAGTTTACTGTTTTAAACACAATATATAAAATGTATTTACTTCTTCAATTGCATATCATTCCACAAAGAAGCAGATTTTCTTAACTCAGATAACGAATTTGTTAAATATGTATTACATGAATTGTATCTGCAGCACTAAGTGTAGCTTGTTTTGTATTTCTGTATATTATGTTGTCAAAATAAAAGCTATTATTATTTGACAGAAATTGGAATTTTATTTTTTATTGTTTTATACTAGCGACCCTCACCATCTTCGCGACGGACGGACAGAAAAATGTTAACAATTTATATTTTATTGTAAGTACCGATCATACTTTTAAATGCATTAAGTGAAAATAAAAGCTGTCAATTTGAAATTACAAACAGACACTTCAATTTTGTTTATCTGTATAGATATAATATATTATATTAATTATCTGCCAAATTCACAGTATGCTCATGTGCAGTCGCAAACTATTTTTGTTCGCACGATCAATAATTATAACCCTTTTTACATATAACTATATGATTTATATTGATTGATTTCAGAATCTATCGATTTTCCAACATCACAAACATTCATATGATTACATCCCTATTTGAGTAGCAGAACATTCTAGAAAGAAACAATCACACGAATTTGAATTAAAACTGATTAAAACTGATTAAAACCTTGCATCTATGACTGTAAGGTGCAAATTTGCGTACATAAAATGCCAGTTTCAAGAGTAGCCATCTAGCGTCAAATAGTTAAACTAAGTAGTCAAAGATGGCCGAAAGCACGTCGAAGGAATGCCGATAACAGTCACAATAAGTAATTGCTAAATTCTACATTATTGTCAAGGTGATAAGGTCGTTTTTGTATCATTCTTAATAGTCTTTATTACATTGTGATTTCGAGTAGCAAAAAGTGTCGTTACAACTTTTGGTCTTAATTTGTTCCGTCTAGCCCCCTTTCGCAACGCACCATAAGGAACTTCGTTCCAAAAAGGAATAAGAAGACTAGTTAGACAATATAAAATGAAGTCAATATATAATATCGTGAATGTAAAATGTTTAGCTATAATTTTCTTTTCGGCCAATTCCGATGATAAAGACAAATACCTAAATTGCTACTAACACAAGCATCCAAAATGGCACAAAATCAAATTTTAGACTAGGGAAAAGTTCCGGAAATTATATACAAAAAAAAAAGACTAGAATTTTTGTACCGTTAAAACTTATCCCAGCCCTGTCTAAATAGATTTTGATTAGAAGCAGTGTGTTAAAAGCATTATACTTTACTACAATTTTTTTTCAATTGTATTATTTATGCAAAAACATTTATATCCTTGACAACTTGTCCATTATTATCAATCGATTTAAGAGATAGTCCCATTAGGTCTTCTGAAAGTCCATCTTGAATATTTCTGAAACGAAAACATTCCTGTTACAAAACTGGTCAACATAGCGTCAAAAGATACTTTTTTTTTTTTATACAGGACTATTTGTCAAAACAGAATAAATGGTTACATACTTATTTTGGAAATTGTGAAATAATAATAAAATTGTGGAATAATAATAAACTGCTCTTAAAACATACCTGTTGTGTGTCGTATTTGTATCTACTTCTCCCAAAAAGCTATCGGAATCTTCATTAAGAGACGACTGAGAGTCTGCAAAACATACTTTACGGCTTTAAAAATGTTTCGACCGTAACCATAGCTCAATTCGATTGTGTAGTCTCTTACCGGAGGTGGTGAGCCGGTGCGTGGTAAGGTAGTCGGCGCTGAGGTAGGGCGGCAGCTCGTCCGCCCCGCCCGCCCCGCAGCCCGCGCCGCCGCCCTCCGCGCCCAGCGTCTCCACCACCGATAGCCACTGGCCATTGTGGCACCGAAAGCGCTCCACCTGGACATAGTTCACGTAAACCGACTAATGTAAAAACTTGTACCTTCCAATAAAGATACAACGACGCGACGTGTCATTAACCGACTTCCAAAAAAAGGAGGCGGTTATACGTTCGATTGTATATATTTTTTTTGGCGAAAGAATGCAAGGCACAAAAAATACCAAATCCGGAGACTAAATAATGCCAGTTTTGTTAACTGAATATTCCAAACCGGCAGAGATATTTCACGAACAAATAACCATCTTGGCAACAACTTGAGAGCACACATATTATTATAGTAAATACACTTTAGTCACAGGGACGACACACTCCACAAATGACAACTCGAGCACCGACGACGTTGACATAACGGGTCATATAGTAATACGCCACACAACCCTTACAGTGCAACGGCACTAACGGCACTGCCGTTGCATACGTACCAGTTGCCGGGTAGTCAGTGCAGACTGTTCGATATCAGTCCGGGAGACATTCAGCTTACACACGGTCCGGTTTTGTTTCCAGTAGCGTTCACAGTCGATTTTGGTACAGTCGCGTACTGAAACTACGCTTACATAATTCAATATGAAGTACTGACCAAATGCATTTTTTCATTGTCGTCTATTTCTTCAAATAATTTTTTAATAATACGCAGACTTCATTCCAAACTTTTTCCTTTCCTTCACTAACGTTATTAACAGTTCAATATCTATTTCCATTATTAACTATTAACTATAAATTAGTACTAGTTAACGTAATTAGTATATGTACCTAAACAAAACAACGTGCGCGTGCACTCATCGCGGTTGTACTGGGCGACTGACCCCGGCAGGTGCGTATGAAAGCGTGCTACGTGTTCCATACACCACTGTGAGTCCGGTCGCCGCCTAACCGATACCCGGCGATCGGAGGAACAGTGGGCGCTGGACCGGCCGAATAATTATCCCGGTATGTGTGAAAGCTATCATATATGGCCATACACTTCGCGACCGACTACCCGGCACCGGCTACCCGGCAACCGGGACGTGTGCAATGGCACTAAAGGCTTACACAATAACTCCCTTATGATAAAAATTAACCTAGCCTAATAGTACCCTCACAGTGTAAGGGTTGTGTGGCGTACTACTATTTGGTGTGCCAACTGTCGACCCTAGCGTCAACGTCGTCGGTGCTCGAGCTGTCATTTGTGGAGTGTGTCGCCCTTGTAACTATAGTGTATTCGAAGACTAAAGCTACTTTGGTCAGATTAAAGTTTTACCACGTCCATACTACTTTCCGTACTACGTAGTTACCGGGGACAAAAACACGTCGTCATAAAAAATGGTATGGTCGCGGCCATATCTGGTTTACCAGTTTAGAGAAAGAATCGGATGCGTTAGCGCAGTCTAGCCCCTGCCCACCCTGAAAATTGAGCCAATTACGGGGGAGTTTTGGCATGCGCTCGAGCAATAACAAGTAGTTTTTAACCGACTTCCAAAAAAAGGAGGCGGTTATACGCTCGGCTGTATATATCTTCCACAATCAATATTCAATTGTGATCTGTGGGTGTACGAGGTAATGGCCAAAATAAATCAAATGCAACTACTTCAAACAGCTGGTTATTCACTATAGTTTGCAAGAGACCCGACGGTTTTTGGTTCCAGGGTTTATATCGTTAACAGTCTAAGCATTTTCTAACATAAACCTCGATTTGGCCTCTCACTCCTTTCCAAAAATACCGCTGTGAGTTCCTCTCGATAGTCTTTGCTGTCCCATTGTGTCTAGCTATCGCTTCGTCGTGATATGCTTCTTCAGGGTATAACAACCCTTGATTCATAACATAGCCCTTCCGACTCCAGTATCTAGCCTTATCTTCGGTTATTCCTTCTAGACTTTCAATTCTAACAATATCTTCACCTTTCATCTGGTCGGCTCTTACCTCTTCGGGTTTTTTTTCTAGGCAAGTTAACGATGACAGCGCAGATACCGCATTCTTGATCATCATCAGGTCTGCAACTCGGTCTTGATAAGCAATCAGCTACTATGTTTATCCGACCAGCAATGTATTTAATAACGATATCAAAAGGTTGAAGTTGAAGAATCCAGCACGCTAAACGACCAGTCGGTGACTTTAGAGACATAAGCCATCTGAGGGCTTAGTGATCGGTCAAGACTGTTACTTTTGTTCTTTCAATATAGCCCCTAAACTTGTCTACAGCGAGCGCTCCACGTTCTGTGGATGAGTAACGTAACTCGTTCAGCCTCAGATAAAAGTCGGCTCACATATTCGACGGGGTGTTCCTTCTCGTTCTCCCCCTGCACTAATACAGCACCGATGGCATAATTTTTGGCGTCAGTCTTAAGAATCTAGGGTTACGTCTCATCGGCTTGTGCGAGTATAGGCGGAGTTGTCAATAGCTGTCGCAACGTTTCATATGCAGCGCGTTGATCGTCATTCCATTTCCAGTCCTGCATCCTTTTTAGGTTAACGTGTTAACGGTTCAGGGATCATTGCGAAATTTGGTATGAATCGTCTATACCACGTGCACATCTGTATGAAGGATAATAGATGCTACTCATTCCGTGGAGGAGTCATTTCTAGAATTGAGTTGATCTTGTCAGGATCTACTTCTATTCCATTTGAAGTTATATATTGCCGCAAATATATAGTATTGGCGATCAGATTGTACTCCATGAGCTTATCAAAAACATCTTGTAAATCTTTTAAATGCTTCTCAAACGTTGGAGACATAACAATAAGACCGTCCATATACACCATAAGTTTGATGTGGCTCAGCGCTATTCGAAACCTGTCCATCGTTCTCTGGAATGTGGCGGGAGCGTTTCGTAACCCAAATGGCATCCTAATGAATTTATATATGCCAAAAGGTGCCACGAAAGCTGTCTTAATTTGGTCCGTTTCTCTAATTGGTAATTGCTAGTATCCTGCTCGTAAGTCTGTGGTGTCATCAAGTCATCAATTCTCGGTAAGGAGTAGGCATCAGGAACTGTTACAGCATTGAGTTGTTGATAGTCAATGCAAACCCGCGTCCCACCATCCTTCTTGGGTACCATTACCACAGGTGCTGCCCAGGGTGAGTTGCATGGCTGGATGACACCTTGATCCAACATCTTGTTGTAAGATCTCTTTCTTAAGTGGTAAAAATCTACATGGGGAAACGGAGATCGGTGGATGTGTACCCGTATCGATAGCGTGTTCCACCCCATTAGCTGGCTTCCCATTTGGCGTAAAACCAACTGCATTATTTCCGAGCAAGTCCTCCAACGAGTTTCAAGGGTTTCTAACTGTTCTTCCGTAAAATAGTAAGCCTTCTTCTCGGCCATTTTCAAGGTGTGTGAGTTTGTGTATGTGTCACTCTTCTCAGTTCTGGATCTCTTATCGTTGTACGACTGATGTCCCATCAATGGTCGAAGCATGTAATCTGGGGTCCTAACTCCTAGCGTCCAAGTAGATGTCCCAGTAATGGTGGAGGCACATGGCCCTAGCGTTCTTAAGAAAATGTGCCAGCAGTTGTAGAATCACCTAGCGTCGCTAGGTCATTTCTACAGCGTAGGAATGGAAAGGAACTTATTTTTAATATCCGGCTGGCCAACTAATAAAAATATTAAATATATGTATAGTATTAAAGTATTAAATATACTTTCCGTTTTCTGGTACGTGTAACACAAGTTCTTCGGATACTTAGCACGGGGCCAGATTGACGTGGTGTGAAGCGTCCATAGATATTATATTATAGAAATATTATTAATATGATTTGTCCGATGACAGTTCGAAGTAATTAAGGGCTATTTTTATGTGACATTCGCCCGCTATTTTGTAGCATTCACCAATGAGGAGACGTTATTAGATATTATCACGTGCATCATGAGATTAATGAATTTTTAAATGTAAAATCATGTTATTACATTACGTTTATAATAATTATTGTTCAACTATTATTTTTGAGCAGTGAGAAGTGATAAATATAATTCGTCTTAAAGTTTAAACTAATACGTGTTTATTTTTAATTTAATTAGTGTTTGAATTAATTGACTTTTACGGTAAGCGGAAAGTTGGTTACGTACCTACTATCAATTGTAATTTGTAGTTATCATATTAATAGACGATCATAATACATATTATATATTATTATTGAATAGGCGGTTGTACCGTGGAAGTATTATAATATTAAGATTATCTTACAATAGTTAATACACAGAAAAACGTTTTATTATGAAATATACCTAATTGTAGTATAAGAATGTTACCTAAGTATTTACAATTTCTCTCGGACACGACACAACTCCACACGCTTGTAACAACCTTAACCATCATACATAATAACGGTGCTAAATTTGGTGGGGGTGCGCGGGGTGATAGAGTCAACAGCGACTTTACAACAGAGGCGTATATTATCGTACAAGGTACAACATAGAGCAGCGCTTACGCCCCTATAAAATGGCTTTCAACAGATTATCGCGTGAGGAAGCAATCACTATGCCACCGGTCTATAGGTTCGCTAATAAATCCTTTTGATGGCCATTGCCATTAAGAAACTATCCCAGCAATGGTGGAAGCAACAACTATGCAGCGTAGGAATGTCGCGAGTGCATACAATCGGATACAATTGATACAAAACAATCATCATGAGGGTTACTTAAATGATCACTATCGGTTGTCCGATAGCGCGATGCAGGATCCTTACAGCGCCACCTAGCGGTGGCTGGCGGGACTTACAATTAATTCACTGTCCACAGTTATAAGTGCTATAGCCATCTAGCGGTGGTTGGAGAAACTAAGATTATTGTTCAATCTCTTTGACTAGGACTATTACAAAATAAAAAAAGGAAAACTCTTCATCGACGCGCAAACGTGACGCTTAACATGTTTGGAAATGTTGCAAAACAACGTTATTATGCAAAGTTCCGAATTAACTTTCAACATGTTGGGCAACATGTCTCTCGCCAAATGTTGTATAGTGGCTGTGTAACCGTAAAATTGAAAATACTGTAAGATTGTAATAGAACTAGAAAGATTGTGAACGCGAACACACTGCTTACAATTTAATGCATTATATTTCGTTAGATTATAATATATCCGTCTAATTTTGAAATGGCGTGCGACGGAACGCAACTCACGCGCTGATTGGTTAAACGGCTTATTATGTCTCGCACCGCCATATTTGTTTGTTAATTCGTTTATTATCAATTTTTTTGGTGATTGTAAATCGAATCAGTGATGAAAATAACTCATAGCTTTAGAATTATTTATATAAAATTGTTATGAAATAAAAACGAGTCTGTGATTAACCAAAGAAGTCAGTTTGAATGATAAATTAGTTAGTGTTCGTCATGAGTAACACCGTCCAAACAGTGTCAGCCTTCGGACAGTTTCAATTTGTCGGACGACAGATTGTAATTAATCAGTTTCAGTTCGTAAGATTATAATGTAAGAAAAAATAATGCGTTAAATTTCAAGCAGTATGTTCGGGTTCAAAATCTGTCGGAATTTTACAATCTCGCTAGTTATATTACAATTTTACGGCATTTACAATTTTACGGTGACATATACAGAGTTATATGAATAGGTGCACTTACTTTTATTCTTTCTGCCCATTCATTCTGCATTTGTGAAATTATATCGAGGCAAGAATCGCACATTTTTCTTATTTCTACATTCTTGTCTTGCATGAGATCTATGAGGTAAGCCGGGGCTTCTGAAACATATTTTCGAGATTCAAGAGTTATTTGAAAATGTAAAAATTAACAGTTACTTCGCCTTTTACGAGCCTAGCCATTGACCGCGTCACTGAAATCGTTTCCCATAATATAAGTCTGTGAGGCCTTATCACTCCGGATGAGCAGACTCATTCGTGTTAAAGCATGGCTCTCGTACAAGTGCAGCACGTCCGTTTTGTGTACGACATAAACTAGTAATGGAAATTGCGGTATTATCACAGAAGTAGTTTATCACCAACACAAATATTTATAATGTACTAGATGTTGTCCGCAACTTCGATCGTGTATAAATCCGTATATCGAGCAGGGACCGTACATTTTGCCCTGATAGAAAGTAGCCTTCCCTAAGGACTAATCTACCCCCCCTGTACCAAATTTCATCAAAATCCGTGCTGCGATCGCGTCGGACAGGCGAGTTACTTTTTCGTTTATAATAATAACAGTATGGAAGTAAGGATTACCCGTGTGCGAGACAAGGTGCTGCGCGGCGCGCGGGTGCGCCAGCAGCTGGCGGAAGGCGAACACGGTCTGCAGCACGTGGTCGTCGTCGGCCTGGCGGGCCCGCAGCGCCGCCACCAGCGCTGCGCCGCCGCCCGCACGCACTATCGCCACTGCCGCCGCCTCCGCCGCCGCCGCCACGCCGGCCAGCACTACCGCCTCCAGCACCAGCTCCGGGTCGCGACCCGCGCCTGTCACCGGCGATGTAAATGCGTCAACAAATCGTCTGGCATACCCTTCTTTTATCAGCGCGCCGACAATATTTAAAGCCTGAACAAGAATATAAAAAACCTACACTGAGGGCGTTTCATTATTTTCTTGCCAAAAAGTATCCAAAAAATGAAAGAAAGGATAAAGACTAAACAACAACAATTAAAATTAAATACAAATGTAACAAAAAAAAATCAAACAAAAAATAAATATAGCTACACTTAATGTTAAGTCATTAAAAACGGAGGAAACAATAAACAACTTAGAGAATGCTCTTGATACAATAAACTGGGACATCATAGGATTGAGTGCTGTAAGAAGAGCTAATGAAAAAATTATAGAGTATGACAAATATAATTATACTATAGCATGTAAATGAAAATATCGGTTTGATTGGTGTTGGTTTCATGAGATATGATTAAAAAATATTTAAATAATGAGATATCAGAATTCCGTGGAATATCGGACAGAATAGCAATTGTGAATATAAAACTGCCAAGACACATGGAGCCAATATCAATAGTCCAAATATATGCTCCAACAGAAGTAGCCACAAAACTAAAGATGAATTTTACAACAACCTTAATCAAGTCATACCTACTTTAAATAACGCAATAATTATTAGGTCCTTACATATGAAATTGGCGTTTTGTCGTACTGGCCACTTTGATCTCAAATATATCTTCTTTGGTTAGGAATTCCAATTTCAAATTTATACCGCTATTTGCTCATGCATTCGTGTTTCGAAAACCGTAATTCATTTGTTTTTTCCTCTTTTGGTTTTTTCTTTGCGTCACTCTGTTTACAAAATGGAAAACTTCAAATATCGTATTATTTTCAAGTACGAGTTCCACCGTGGCATCAGTGCTGCAGAAACGGCCCGAGGGATTAATTATGTGTATGGCGGCGGTGTCGCAAAAGAAAACCCAGTGCGCTTTTGGTTCCAACGTTTTCGTTCTGAAAATTTCGACCTGCAGAACAAGCCCTGTGGACGGCCGGAGATCAAAGTTGATAATGAAGAGTTAAAGGCTATTGTGGAAGCGGATCCATCGCAAACCACGTCCGAGTTAGCTGCAGGCTGCGGTGTTAGTGATAAAACTGTTTTAGTCCAGTTGAAGCAAAGGTATCCTCATGAATTGAGTGCAGCAAACCGACAAACGCGCGTCGACTGCTACATTACATTACTCAACCGGCACAAAATGTAGGGATTTCAAATCGAATCATTACCTGTGATGAAAATTGGATCCTGTACGATAATCGGAAACGCTCATCGCAATGGCTGAACCCTGACGAACCAGCCAAAGCCTGCCCCTAGCGAAAATTGACTCAATAAAAGTTACTTGTGAGCGTTTGGTGGACTAGTGCCGGTGTCGTTCACTACAGCTTTCTTAAATCTGGCCAGACGATTACGGCAGATGTCTATTGCCAGCAACTGCAAATCACGATGGAAAAGCTAGCTGCTGAACAACCGAGGCCACTGCTGCTTCTGGACAACGCTAGACCACACACTGCACAACAGACGGCTACCAAATTAGAGTAGCTTCAATTGGAATGTCTAAGACATTCACCGTACTCCCCGGAACTTGCTCCAACAGATTACCATCTTTTTTCGAAATTTGGATAACTTCTTGCAAGGGAAAAAATTCAACTCCGATACGGAAGTCCAAAGCTCCTTCAAAGATTTTATTGATTCCTGTCCGCATGGTTTTTTTAGTAAAGGAATCAATTAACTACCTATGAGATGGCAAAAGTGCATAGATAGCAATGATTACTTTGATTAAATAAATATATTATGTTTAAAAAATAATAATAATAATAATAAAAATTTAAAATAAAATGTTTAAAATATTTATGTTCCTCCTTTACAAAAAGCCAATTTCATATGTAATGACCTAATTATATTACGCGACTTTAATAGTCAATTAGGAAAAGAAAGAGAAATGAGGATAGTATACTTGGTCCATACTCAACGGGAAAAAGGAATGACAATGGACAACGTCTAATAAATTTTGCATTGGAAAACAAATTAATGGTTATGAATAGCTACTACAAAAAAAACACAGCAAAAAGTGGACACACATACTGACAAACAAGCCTACATTTTTTTCAAACATCGATGTCATCAATCCACTAAACTATAGCACAGACAATCGAATGCTTCGAGGTAAAACTGTACCTGGGATATTCTCCCAAAAAAAGGCAGACAAAATAATCATGCAAAACAATTAAAAGCCACGGTTGGCTACTATCAATTCCAAGAACAATTTTAGATTCGCTAAAAGAGAGGTTAAGCATTGTAATAAATATTAATGATATCTAAAATAAATATAACGCTATTAAAAGATAACTAAAAGAAGTAGAAAAAAATTTTAAATTAATAATTTATAAAAATATTTACATGAATATGAAAGCAAGAATCCTAACAGAACGGACAGGTGACCATTTGCTTATAGAACGAGGAGTAAGACATGGGGACCCAATGTCGCCTAAACTTTTTTCAGCGGTTTTAGAACAAATATTTAGATGTCTAGATTGGTATAGATATGGACTCAACATCGATGGATTAAGTCTAAACCGTCTCAGATTTGCTGACGATCTAATCCTAATTTCCACAGACCCAGTTAGCTTTACAGAGATGTTGTAGGATCTGATAAAAGAAAGTAATAGGAACTTTCTATGAACCCTATGAAAACCAAACTGATGACAAACTCCAGTAAAAACCCTATAGTAGTAAATGGAGCTCCAATAGAATATATTGAGGAATATTCATACCTAGGACAGTTAAGGCGCGGGGAGTCGACATTTCTGTTGTATTTGAGGGGGTGAAGGAGATGAGTGCCGTCCCCGTAACTGCGGGGTGCTTTGCGCGAATTACGTCAAAATGCAATGTCCAAAAGCGTAATTTCGTAATGTGCTAGATAAGCTTAGCGGTTTTTTGCCCGACCAGGGCAAAGTGTAGCGTCTAGGTTCAAATCTCTATATATTTCCTATCTTCCTTGTTTTTTAAATAAATATTAATATGTCACTACATATTTTTGCTTAATTGCTCTCTGTATTTTTTTGTTACTCATTTTTTATAATCTGCACTAATATATACGACATAAATACAACTTTGGGAAACTAATCATAACGTAAAATAAACACTTAGAAGGCTCGCGCTAGCCTTTTTTTGAGGTGGTAAGTGGAAAAATTCTAGTCGCTGAATTTTTGCGAGTGTAGAGCAGTACCTAGGGAGCTTATTATTAAGTTTTGTGCCATTTCTGCCTCTTGCAATTCGAGCTATTCGAAACTTTTTGGTTGATTTTTTAAATAGCCATAAAAGTGGCAAAATCGATTTAAAGTTTAAAATATGAATGGTTTCATATCTGGGAATGACTGGCGAATACTGCCTGATTTTTCATCAAGAGCGGCTAAGTTTCGAACATATGTGGTTTTATAGTACTTAAAAGTTATTAAACAAAAAAAATATTATATTTTTAGGACTTTGGAATAAAAATGTACAAATCTCCGAATATCAGAGAATTCATGTGCAAAATGTGTACTTATCTGTGGTAATCGTTGTCATCATATCTGTTTAATATACATATGATTATCATGCTGTATATTCTCAATTTGAGGCGTAAAAGCTCCATCTAGTGGCCCATTAGATAGGTTTATTTTTAATTGGAGTATAAAGTTATTCTCTTTTCCTAAGTTTTGCAGTTTAGTTCTAGCTTTATGAAAAACTAGCTGTCCCGACACACGTAGTTCTGTCTTAAATATGAACTGGAATGAATAAATAACTACACCTAAAATGCAATCTACGTCCTAGTCCTACACCTACTCCTACAACCTTCAGCTTTTCCAATATTTCTCACCGTTTAAACCTTCCCTGAACTTCCACAATTACTTCAAGATCAAAATTAGTCAAATCGGTCCAGCCGTTCTCGAGTTTTAGCGAGACATTGGAATTGCAATCCATTTTTACGTCTCTCGGGAACGGGATAAAAAGTATCCTATGTCCGTCTCCTGGTTCTAAGCTACCTCCCCACCAATTTTTAGCTAAATCGGTTCAGCCACTCCCCCCTCCCTCCCTCCCTCTCCAATCTTCGGCGGGACCCTTTCCAGTGATGTGACGGACCAATTAGCGCCACAATCCTGAATCACGCTATCGAAGTTTTCTAAGATCGGCACTATATATACGACATCTGAAATTCATACAAGTAGGCTTCGGCCTGACCGAGCATACCATCTCGCTCGGTCGGAGCTCCCTTTGGGGCATCCACACTTCCCACATTTTATAATATTTTTGTCTAAAGTATGATGATGATGAAGTGATATCTTTATATCTCAATTGCTGAATAATTAAACTGTCGGTATGTGCTTGCTTGTTTTTTGTTTTTTATTTACGGTCAAAGTTGCGCTAAAAATCCGATGTTTGGAGGCTATCTTCTAAACTAATTTAAATTTTAGAAATATAAGCACATAGCGACCTAGATAAGTGTAATAATAATCGATATTACGCAAAAATTTGTGTCTACAATGTTTGACTTTAGAGTAAATCAGCAACAGCGTTTGTATGGAGAAAAAACCGACTAGTGCAGCCTTAAAGAGATTTTCAAAAACCCTGAAATACCACTGAAAGGAAAGAAGAAAATCTTCGATGCTTATATCCTTCCAGTGCTCACTTCGGATGTCAAACATACTCCATGTTTGACATCCGAACCTAACAAAACAAAACATTCACATACTTGAAACCTGCCAACACAGCATGGAACACAGTATGTTTAACGTCAAACTAGAACAAAACAAAAAAAAAAACAAAACAACAAAATAAAACTAGAAAAAATGAAAACACAAACGAAAGTAAATGATGTTACAAGTTCTACAAGAAAATTGAAATGGAAATGGGCAGGTCATATGATGAGAAGTACTAAAAATAAATTGACAAAAAACGTGACGGATTGGTGCCCAAGACAAAATAAAAGAAAAAGAGGGACACAACGGCTCAGATGGGAGGACGACATAAAAAAATAGCGAAAAAACGTATCACAGGACAGACGGAAATAGCAGGCTCTAGGGGAGGCCTATGCGACGACTCAAGACAATGTTAATACGGGTGTCACTTTAGCAGTGTAATTCTGTATAATGTATGTATAACTTTTGTAAAGATTGTTAAATAAAGGTTTTTATTATTATTATTTCCTATGAACATCATGAGTGTTATTGGACAATATTGATATGATATTTTTATACCTGGATCCAACATGTTCATAATGAACGGTATCAAGTTGTATCTCTCCACGACGGCGTTAATATCGATATTGTTGTCCAAGTTCAAAATGTTACTCAAGGTGCCGAGGCACTCAATGACAAATTCCTCCGGGGCTTCACCGTTCGTCGCGGCGCCAGCGATGTCTCCAACGAACTCCTGAGATTACGAAAATTTGAATTGAAAACAGGTTCATTTTTGACACATTAGTACACAAGGTGAATGGAGATCTAACCGCATCGCCCGCGTTGTTTTTGAAGAAATAATGTATTGACAAGCGGATGGTGCGGCGCAGATATGTATACGATTTCATATATAACTTAAAATATGCGACGACAGCGGCGCATCTAGGTCCGTGTTTACCAATAATTTCAAATCAAATCAATGTTTTTTTTATTTCTATATGGGTTATTGCAAAGCAAACGCGACGGTCAAAATACCTATTTCTTAAAAATTACTCTCAGAGATTGAAAAGGGGAAGCTAAATTATGGCCAAAATCTATATGACACGCATACCAAAGTCATTATTTAATTATTGAAATATATGTTATATTAACGATTTATATAAAAAGTTTTGAGATCTTTAAATAAAATTAACGTACACATAAAATATTGCAAACGACAACTGATAAAATAATTGCCATAGATTCTTTTATTTTTAAATTTACTTAGTGTTTTTACTAGAGTGTACTTAGGCAAAAACAAAAGACTATACGGCCTTCTTTAATCTCTGTTTAAAAATAAAATAAAAATAAAAATCAAAGACTATTAACCAAAGAATTTTATATGAGACGAAAAAAAACCCCCTACCCTACCGTAGCAGCCGGAGGGTATGCGACGCTTAACGGCGATTTTTTTGGCACGCAACGCTCAAAGGGTTAATTAAACGGATTGCTCGTTTCTGCAGCACAAACATTGGATTAATGTCGGCGGCATTTCCCCATAAAAGGATGCCATAAGACATTCTACAATCAAAATAACTAGAATAAACTTATCGCGCCGTGTCTTCGTCAGAAATTTCTGAAGAGCTGAGCCTATCTGCAAGATTAGCAGATTAGAAGATTGGTGTCCGCAAAGTTCATTTTCCCACCATATTTGTCTAACATTGGGCAAAGGAAACATTAATAATTTTGTTTTTATAGAATTTAAAAGTTATTAACATTAAACAAATCTACATTTTCGAAAGAGCAGTCGTCGTAATTTGACTGTTGTCACTTCAAATTAAAAATAAGTAAAGTGTCGTCGGCAAAAAGTATTATCTCATTATCATTATCTTAAACTAGATAAGGTAAGTCATTTATTTATATGAGAAAAAGAAATGGGCCTAAAATGCGATGGATCCCTGTGGGACACCTAATTCTATTTTAGTCCCAGTGGACCTTTTATTTATTTCCACCCTTTGAGTTCTATTTTTGAGGTAAGAATCAATGTAGCATGCTCAACACAATCAAATGCCTTGAAGAGGACGCAAAACACACCTAATGCATCCTGAGACCGCTCTCAAGCTTCAAAGATACAAAAAAGTCTTATACCAGCATCCGTTGTGGATCGACGGTCAATCAATACGGTTTTGTTTTTGATACTTTTGCCTTTGGTATTCGCTCTGAACTCAATACAGTTGCCGTATATTGATTTCTTCTTTAATTTGTTGTAAATAGTTATCGTAGTTCCTCATTTTAGCTTCATTATTATACAGTCCATTATACAGTCCTTTTTCGCCGCAATTGTAGAACCAATTTAGTCCATCGTCACCGCAGTGTAGTACCATTTTTTCGGTTGTTGTAGAACTATTTTAACGCATCTCGCCGTAGATTTTTTTCATCGTAGGCACATTAACTATCACTACATTTGCCTTTATTGTTTGCGTATATATTGCTTCATTATGTTGACGCATTCTAAAAGTAATAACCATTCGTAGAAGCGGCAACTGCTGTAATCGTGCGAACCCAGCGCAGTGATCATTCACCATGCGATGCTCGCTCGGTTCACATTGAGTTCGAGAGTGACTAGGCATTGACGGCTGGGACAGTCGTACAGCGCAGACACAGCGCCATTCGGCGCGTCGCCAGGGCCCGTCGACGACCATCCCAGCCGTTGGCTAGCCGAGGAAGTTGTTGAAATGCTTCCTTATGAAATAAAAATGCCAGTCTTGCAGAAAATGCAGTGGTCGATCGGGAAAAGAGCGCACGATGTCCTCGCGCTCATTAGCCATCCAAACCGAGATGATGGCCTTGGAGGCGGCCCACTTACGTCGTCGCTTGCAATGAGAGCGCGAGCTCGCTAAACTGGAGGATGAGGTCGAGCAAATGAAGCTACAAGCAAAACTTGACGCATTGGACGCCAAAGATAAGTCCTGTAGCTCACATATTAGTAGTTTACGTCACCATCAACGTACTGCATTGTGGGTACATGAACAGAACATGGCAACGGCAGGTAACAGGCTAGGTGGAGCTCCGGCTGGGACCTTAGAGAATACCCAAGGTCCACCCGTATAGTCGATTGTTTCCGCCTACTAGGCCCCTGTTTCCACTGCTACCGCCAACCCGTCGCCAACCACACAGACCACAGGTATCATGAACGACACTGTGACAGCTAATAAAGGACTACTGCTCACCGACCCTCCAGACAACCCCATAACCCAGCTCGCCCACGCCATCACTGCCCTTGCTGACCGCCCTAAAATACCGGATTTAGTTCCCTTTTCAGGCGACATCATCCAATGGGTTGCTATTAAATCCAGTTACAATAAAAGTAACACAAATTTTACCGCAGCAGAAAATATATCACGACTACACAACGCCATCCGGTCCTCCGGTCTGTCCGGTGGTCCCGCTTACCAGTCCGTGGCATCGCTGTTGTGGACGTCTCGTGACCCGCAAGAAATCGTCGACGTTCTAAAGCAGACCTACGCCCGGACCGAAATCCCGGTAGACTGAGAAATCTCAGATATACGAGGCAGTCCTAAGATAAGTACCCCCGAACATTTAAACGCACTGGTGAACAAACTACGCAATTTTGTTAGTACAATTAAAAATCAAAATGATTATTTGTACTCGCCAGAGCTTTTCCGCTCTATCCTTATGAAATTAAGCGAATATACTAGAGCACGTTTCATGGACTTCGCCGCCGCCCATATGCCTGCGGCTCAAAGTACGTCAAAATTAGAAACGTCACAGATTATTTTAACAGAGGCGGACACACACCTCAAATACTACTTTGTATCCGATGTCACTAACGCAATGCCTAGGCCGCCCGCTCTTACAAAACGAACTATTTTCAAAAGAAAGTCAGTGCACGCGACGACGTCCGGCAATTCCGTACCTACTTGCGATTACTGCAAAAAAGGACAACACCTCATAAGGATGTGCCAACCGTTCCTGTCTCTATCTATTCTCTATTCTCGTCGAAGCTCCTATCCAAATTTTCTGATCCCCAATCCAGAACGTTTCAGTAAGTTGGTTGCGCCTTCCGAGTGCCACGGCTCGCGTTTTTCAGTGTGCTCGAACATTCCTTTCGAAAATACCACGGCCGAGTAACTCTAATTCGGCAAATTTATTTTTCATACGCTCGGGGGGCACCACGTCCCCTTCACTTCGACATGCGGACCTCACCCTGGCAGAGAAGACGCTGCTGTTGAACTCGCAGTGGGACAGCTTCAGCGAACAAATCGGACACCTTCGAGCTTCGCAGCCCCTGCCCAAAGCCAGCCGAATCACGTCTCTTGCCGTGTTTCTGGATGAAGACGGTCTCCTCCGAGCAGACACGCGCATAAAACTAGCACCAGGAGTCAACCGTTGTTGACTCCTAGTGAAAGCTCCGATAATTCTATATGGTTGTCACCACATAAATTGTTGATACACGCACTTCACAGTTGGGACACGCGTGTTTGACGAAATCGTTCTTACGAGTTTCGGCAGAAGTACTATATCTTGAAGGCGAGAAGAACACTAAAAAAGTCTCCAGTTCGTGCAAAGGCTGTCGGAGATTCAAGGGTCATCCTGTTACGCCACCCCGGAGACCTACCTGTGGAGAGACTGGACCGCAATACGAGGCCGTTCGCGTACTCTGGCCTAGACTACTTTGGCCCAAGGTCACGGTGGCAGTAGGTCGTCGTCGAGAGAAGCGGTACGTAGCCCTGTTTACGTGCTTGGTAACAAGGGGCATACATCTAAAAGTTGTTACATCACTATCGGCCGACGCCGCCCTTACCAGCCTGAGGAGATTCATTGCTCGGTAGATAACCAAAGCAGAACTTCTCCGACAATGGTACGAATTTTGTCGGCGCGAACAGGGAATTACGAGCCCTTCATGACAGCACTTTCGGTGATTGAAAAGGCGACCAACGGCCGAGTGGAATTTAATTTTATTCCATCGGCCACACCATTTATGGGCGGCGTACGTGCGTGGGGAACGTACGCGTACGTACGTACGTACGCGTGGGGGACGACGTACGGGAGCGTCTGGTGCGCACGGTAAAGACCGCGCTGCGAACAACTTTGAAGGGCAGATCTCACCCCAAAGACGACATATTCCAAATGCTGCTCGTAGAGGCTGAGGCGATCGTGAATTCGAGGCCACTGACGTACGTTCCTACGTCGACCGATGCCCCGGAAGCCATAACACCTTTTCATTTTTTGATAAAGATGTCGTCGGTGGCCCCGTGGATAAAAGATCTTACTGATCGAGGCCTCTTACGCCGCCATGAGTGACGAAAAGTGCTCAGGCTGGCGGATCACTTCTGGACCCGGTGGCTGCGGGAGTATCTCAGTATAGTATATATAATACCCACGTTGAGAAAAAAAAACCGCGGAATCGTGCCAGCCCAGAATTCAAGAAGGGTGACGTGGTGCTCGTCGCGAACCACGCGTTACCGCGTGGCTTATGGCCGCTGGACAGGGTCCTCGAAACATATCCCGACCCAGACGCCCGGGTCCGCGTAGTGAACCTCCTCTCAAAAGGAGGTACACTACGTCGACCCAGCAGAAAGTTAGTGCTTATGGAAACCCAGTCAGTCGCCACCGAAGGTTAGTGTCCAATTGGGAGCGAGTATGTTGGCGACTGGCTGAATAGCCATAAGTTTTTATACGAATTTCCTTTTCAGTTTTGATTTTACGTGTTTTTGACGTCTATTTTACATGACATTGTTTTTGATACATTTGCCTTTGTTTCGCTCTAAACTCAATACAGTTGCCGTATATTGATTTCTTCCTTAATTTGTAGTAAATAGCTATCTTAATTCCTCATTTTAGCTTCATTATTATACAGTCCACCATACTCGCTAACAACCGTCTTAAAATTATTTATTCAAATATTTTACTAAAAGTCGGTAGAATCGATATAGGCCTGTAATTTGACGGATCACATTTATTTCCAGCTGCTTTATTAAGTCAGGGAAAACACCACTTTTTATACAATCATTCAAAATCATCGCTAGATAAGGAGCTACGATGGTACGATGTCAATTATTGATTGAATAATTTTTGTAGACATGCCCCAGCAGGCTTAGCATGGCGATCCTAAGAAATATTCTATCCAAATAGTTCTAAATCCATGGTAACAAGGTCGTCAATAGAAGTTAACATTTCTAAACAGAATATTTTTTAAATGGCTGCCGGGAAATCTTCTGACAAAAACAAACAAATATTCAAGTAAATGACTGAACGTAAACAAACTATTTGTCTAGGAGCGCTATGATGTGGAGTAGTTGACACTATTTTAAGACTATTTGACATTGAATTAAGAAAACGTTTCTACTTTAGCTGTCAAAAGAGGCCATTTTGTGAGCTCATGCTCGGGAAGAAAATAAATGTTGTTTCTCATAACGACAATGCGTCGACCTTGCTTTCTTACAATAGGACCTATTTTGCTCCGAATGGTATTAATGTTTCTTCAATCTGTCATTTCGTCGATTCTTCGATGTTTCGTCGATCGTCGTCGAATTTTGTCGAAGAATAGACAAAATACTAAGCCTGCAGTATTTTTAATATTCAACAACTTAAATGTGTTAATTATGTCTCTGGAGTGAATTTCTTTAAAGTTATAATTGATTCCGAAGACCTTCACAACTTCTAAAGCAGTAGTAATCTTTTTATTTTCAAAACAAAGTTCAAAAACGGAGCTACGACAGATGACATT
Organism: Phengaris alcon alcon; assembly: GCA_037179445.1. Taxonomy (NCBI): domain Eukaryota; kingdom Metazoa; phylum Arthropoda; class Insecta; order Lepidoptera; family Lycaenidae; genus Phengaris; species Phengaris alcon. The sequence goes on along the minus strand of JAYRCH010000435.1, from coordinate 861,359 downwards.
TCCAGTCTCACCACCTTCCATGTAGTTTTAATTTTATTAATTTTTCTTCTTTATATAAAGTGCCTTAGCAGCTTTACATACTTTTTTAAGGTATTAGAATAGTTTTTAACATACCTTTTAAATGTTTTATTATTATATTATTATTGTATTTATTATTATTATATATAATTAAAACAATATTATTATTACAAACCACATAAAGAGGTTGATTTTGTGGATGATGTGATAGATTGCGCACGAGTTTCATGAGCATCGCGTTTCGGTGTCGGAAGGCTCGGGCGAGTAGCTCGCGCAGGCGCCCCTCGGCCGCCATCTGCTGCGCGCCGGGCGCGCACCACGCCAGGTTGATACACAGCGCCAGCAGCACGTCCGTAGTTCCTGGCCCGCCCTCGCCACTGACGTCGCTGTTCACGTTCAGCAACAGCATGTCAGTCAACTGAAACAAAAGGAAATCATTGGCTTAATAACGATCAGCAAGTCACAATCGTAAAAAAAATCCTTGAATTCTTGTAACTGCGTTGTTAGTCCATGACTCAGCGCTATAATTTCTTTCATTTGTTAAATCGAGTTAAAACCTACAAGTGCCGAATGAAAACTCAAGGATTACTTTCATACATTTAGAAACAAATGGAGTAATTTTATCAGAATAACAACTTACCAATTTAACACAGTCAGACTGGGTGAACATCACTTTTACCCTATCATCCATACTAAGATGATAGAGTATCTTCATAGCCAGGTTTATATGCTTATCGTCGCCTGAAATTTTATAAATCCATTTTATTCAACTTTAACATCTAAACCTCTACTACAACTTAGTCATTATATTATTGTGTTGAGAATAATAAAGCTACACAAAAACTATAAAAACAAAGAAATTAAAAGCACTAAAAATTTACTAAAGAAAATAGCCAACTTGTATAAAAATTAAAGGGTGAAAACATCTTGTAAAATATTAATTTGTTTTATTGTCGAAAATATTATAAACTATCTTTTAGCCGCGGCTTTATCTGAGTGAAATTTGGTTTTACACGAACTAAATAATTTATAGCTTATTCGTAGTTATTTTGTAATATGCGCGAGGCCAACATATACCTACCGTCGGTAACGTACCGTCGTGCGTTTATATAAGAATAAGAATTTACTTATTCGCGTACTTTTTAATTTTACCATAACTTCTAAGATATAAATTTAAGCCGTATAATGTATAGGGCATAGGGATATTATATTTTGTTAAGTATTAATACTGTATCCGTCTAAATAGCTTCTGAAAATCCCACATCATAATATAATATGATCAATGATAATTTTTAGGGTACTCAAGAAACCCTCATAGTCAGACAGAGCGAACTGTCCGTCCGTCTGTCTGTCCGCGTCTTCTAGCTTCAGTAATTATGAACATAAATGGATGAAATTTAGTGTAGTTATAGGTTGTGTATAGATCTCGGTGTTGGCATCATAAAATAATAATAACTTCTTATTGGCTTTCCATATATGTGAAGTAGGGATGAAAAATATTTTTTCATTCTACCCCATCGTGTGGGATATCGTTGAATATGTCTTTTAAAATAAAAGCAAGGTTTCCTACATGATTTTTACAAAGTCAACCATTTTCGAGTAATCGGACTCCAAAGAAGTTTATAAGTTGGTCCCCCCCACTCTGTCGCTCTGTGTACCTGGGTTATAGATGTGTGTTAAATATGTGTTAAATATGTGTATAATATAATAAAAATCTTAAATATATGTATAGTATAAAAGTATTAAACATACTTCCCGTTTTTTGGTACCTGTAACACAAGTTCTTCGGATACTTAGCACGGGGCCAGATTGACGTACTGCGAATCGTCCGTAGATATTATTATTATTTTTAAACTATAGGAGATTATTATTATTTTTAAACTATAGGGGATAGAAACTTGTAAATTTCTATGCTGATAGATAATCCTAAAAACTCGTTAGGAAAATTAATTTGAGCGAAACCAGACAATAACTTTTGAAGTAATTCGAGGAAACCTATTCCGCGTTGATAATTACGGAACCCTCCTTAGACATGTCCTGACATGCTCTCATGGTTAGGTTATTTAAATTTATAATGGGTATAGTAAGCTATACTTAAAAGATAGACACATGCCAACGCGGATTTTGTAAGGCTATTTAAGATAAACATTCCCATAATATATATTACATACGTTTAACCAACGGTTTTTACAGCGCACGCCAGAATAGCTCGCAGACGACAATTTTTTTTCTTACTTACACTTATCGTTATATTTTGGACAAATCACATAATACCTTTATAATTTATAGAAAGTAATAATAATAATAATTAAAAGAAAGTTTCATTAAAATCCATTCAGTAGTTATTGCGTGAATGAGAAACAAACCTCCACACATTATTATTAACTTTCTCGTATATAATTTTAGTAAGATAATGGGCCTACCCTAATGGATCTAAATTGACTTAAATTGTAACCCCATAATCTTATAGATTATTGTTAAACAAATAAAAATATAATTATAATAAATTATAAATCAAGAACTTACTCGTAAATTGTATAAATTTAGGAAGCAGATTATTTTTAATCATTTTGTTCCGCAGCTTAGTGTCAAATGATAAATTAAATAATAACTTTAAAGTAACATTTACTAAATCTGGATTGGCAGAATCTAGTAGTGTAGACATTTTGTCTATTATTCCTTTAGAAGCCATTGTATTTTTGTTTTCTACAAAAATTGATAGTTTTTGTAGAAATGATACAATAAGAATTAACAGATCAATGTTGGTATGTCTTTCCATAGCTCCTGTAAGGAGACCAACAATGTCTTTTTTGTGCATTTTTTCTTCAACTTTAATATTGTCTGCTATATTTAACAACATATAAAAAGCTACTCTCAAAAGTTGCTCTTGTCTCTTTGACAATGTCTTGAGTTTCCTTTTCATCTGTTCTTCGTCACTTTTGGAAAGGAAATCATCTGACGCGTTACATAAATCTTCATGATAGCTGGAACCTAATGATCGTGGCTTTTGTAATGTTACATCTGCAACAGCCCATGTACCAGACTTCGGTCTTCTCTTTGGCTCAGGAATGCGACTTTTAGGCAACTCATTCTGTAAAGAATTTGTCAATATTTTATTAGGAAAAGTAATATAATATGTAAAGGGACCCATTTACTTGCGTATACAATATATATATAATATATCGTAATCGACAAAATAAATTATTGGTCCCAGTAATTTAATTAAATTTTAGAAGACAAAAAAAAGTTGGTTTACTACTTTCTAGCAGCTGGTTATATGCTGTCGCAGACTTTTTTATAGCCATTACTTATTAGTATGTTCTAGTGTCCGACCGAAACTGGTTATTACGACCGAAACCGAATTTCGGAAACGGTCTCAGTTTCGGCCGAAATCGGAACAAGTATCACATTTTGAGAGAAAAAAACCAAGGAAAACGTTATTTTAATCAGTTAGTCTTTTTTTTTTATCTTTCACCCGTCGGAAGTGTGGTGAAGAAATGCAACAAGAAGTATGTGGTGGGCTTTGATCCATCCCAATAAAAAATTAACTATAAAACTGGTTCCTTACGAAGTATGACTTTATTTACTATTGTTTATTGTAAAATAACTATATATTATAATACTAGCTGTTGCCCGCGTCTCCGTCTGCGTAAATACAGTATCCTACGGGACCATTGTACTTTTTCAGGATAAAATGTAGCCTATGTTTTACTCCAGAGCCTAAACTATTACCATACCAAATTTCATCAAAATCCATTCAGTATTTTTACGTGAAAGAGTAACAAACATCCATCCATCCTCACAAACTTTTACATATATAATAGTAGTAGGACAAAATTTTCCCCAGATCAAATCGCGCTCTATGACGTATTACGTAAGACATCAAGAGTTCAAACCGTGACGCATTTTCAGGCGTAATTAGCACGACAGTTCGATCAACAGTCCAAACCACACAGATCCCTCCGCGGTTTCGAACACAGTCCGATCCGCGGTCCGAATTTATGTGTGCAGGGCGCTATTAGCTATTTCAAATCGACATTTAGGTAAAACGTGAGTTAGTGGGTCTGTGAATTGGGTATTATACCAACCGTAAAGGTCTATAACCCCAACACTTTCACTATTAAATTTTAATATTTATCTAACTAAAAACAATGAGTTTTGTACGAATTTTTCTTCCCAATCTGAAGTAAATGCTACAGAACTAAAGAAATCATGTCCTTTAACAAAATGTCATCGTCGCTTAGATGGAATTCAAAGCGCGAAATTGACTCATGAGATTTTTTACCCATTGGGTCACATTATTGAAGTTTTACCAGGTATCCCTATTTTTTCTAGTAATAAATATAGCCTATATGCAAGGGCGTACCCAGGATTTCAGCTAGGGGGGGGCAGCTCATACCTGTTTCGAGATGATGGTCGGTCTGGTATATCGAAAATTGACGTTTATTTTATCTTCACAGGTAGGTAGGGTAGGAGCAGCATAATGTACCGTAAAGTGAGCCCCAATTAGCACTCAAGGTAGGGTTGACATAAGCCAAAAAATACGGGATTTCAGTTTTTTACCCGGGATAAAAAAATAACAAAATTAATTAATAAATGACAGATTTTAAATATTTTTCTGAGGATCGAGCGAGATTTTGCATTTTTGATTAGTTTTAGGGTGTCTGAGCTCATATTTATCTATATAGGATACTTTTCAGTTTTTAATCCTAGATCGCTCAATTTACGGGACAGCGCTTGTCCCGGCAGGACGTTTAAAATACGGACCGTCCCGGGAAATAAAGGGACGTCTGGCATCCCTAACTCAAGGGGTTATAAACATAATTGGTTTTTTATCTTTAAATAAGGTTTTTCAAAATCAATTACTGATATTTTGGGCACATGATCTACTGCATATTATGTCAAGATGTTTAGGCTGAAAAATAATTAAAAGTTTCGAGGGTGTAAAATAAGGGTTGAAAGATTGTATGAAAAATATTTAAAATCTGTCCTGATTTACATGAATATGAATAATATGAATAATGAATAATATCTGAGGAAATAAATAGAAATTATTGAGTATGTATTTTATAGTTTTTTGAAATTCAAATAATATTGTTCAACATCACACAAATAGTGTACAACACTTAGACATTTATAGATGACTACGTAAATTATAATATAGCTTACAGGAACTGTAGCTTAGGCGCTACAGTGGAACAAACATAACATTTCGTGTCGCCGCGCGGTTGGCTTATTCTGAATTGTGATTGCCATTAGGTTGTACTTTGTGGCCTAGCCAATAAAGCTCAATTCGCAGCAGCCGCGTGGCGACTGCGAACATGTCTGACATCTTGAGTTAACTCTTCTAGTTTTGCTGGTGTACATAAACGATGGTAGTTGCTTACCATCTGCTCGTCTTAGTCTATCCTCTATTACATAAAAAAATTTCACACTTACTTTATCTGGGGTAAGAATTTGTTTCTTTCCTTCAACTTTCTCTTTCCATTGATCATATCTTTTAAGTTCATAGTCTATAACATCCATACACAAAGAACCAATTTTGTATTGGATGATGACAGAGTGAAACTCAATGTATGTTGAAAAGCAAAAAAAAGTATATACTATATTAGTGCTCAACTCAATACTTCTTTTCCATTCCTCCCTTAAAACTCTTGATAAAGCACTCAGCAAGGCTTCTAAAATATAAAAAATCATTTAGGCTAAGGACATACTCAAGTTAGTAATATATGTAATACATAATATGGACTGAGATCTCAGGCCCACCTGACTAATTTGATATTGTTACTGATAAAATGTATCATATTGTAGTATTAGTGTGTACAATGAATGTATGCATAATCACTAGTTTGCCCCTCAAACTAGTGATTATGCATACATTCATTGTGGGCCAAATCTTATGCTGTACAAAAATATTTTACTTTTCTTACAGCCTTTTGAACTGATTCTCACATATTCATCATGTTATAGTAGAGTAATGACAATTAAATATTTGAATATGAAAACACCTACAACTTTTTTTTTTTGTTGTTTTCATAAAAATAACAAAATGTTTAATCATCCATATAGAAATAAAAATCATTAACCCTTTATATCTCTGCTTAAACTAAGTTTAGGTACAAGGCACTATGCTTCGCACAAACATCGCAAACTAGCAGATATACATACATTCATTACACACACTAATACAACAATTTGACATAATGTTTTATCAGTAAGGCTGTAAGAGAAGTCAGATGGGACTGGGATCTCAGTACTGTACGTAAATTGAAATGCAACATAAACATTTGTCTCAACCAGATGCAGAGTGCAGGACATTATTTCTGAGATAAAGTTTCACATTATGAATAATGTTACATGTACAACATAAAGATATATTTACCATTTCTTGCAAGTTCAATTAAATTGTCAGGATTCCTCGCAAGTTGCAAAATCAATGCTGAGCCTTTAATTTTCTCAGGAATATCATCATACAATAACTCAACATATTCATCGATATGATCCAAGATTGCTATGGGTGCACTTTCCACAGGACTCATATTTTAAACTGCTCTTTATTTAAATTTACCTGAAATGAGAATATATAATCATCATAATATGCGGCAATAATTGTGATGATTAGGTAAACACATTTGGTGTTCATTTTAAAATTTTTCCATTATTTATATTTATTATGAAAAGCTTAATACAAATAAATTTTACAAGATTAGTATTTTACAAAGACATAGCCAATAACAGGTTTCCCATAATTAACTATAGTGCTAATGTGAAAAGATGAATGATAATTTAAAAGTAAGAAATGTAAATAGTGATTCTTAAGAAAAAAGAAACTGGTTTACAATTTTATTTAAAAAAAAGTAAACAGTAACTCTTCCTATGAATTAAATTAAAATTTTACAGCTACCATGTAGATTAGGAATTAGGAGTAGGATTATAAACAATATTTTTAATTCTATTTTCTTCTTTTTACTGTCTTAGAGTATTTAACTTAACCAATCAACAAATTTGAATAAAGTAAAAGAAGTAATTCATGTAGAAAATATGATTTAAAGTGGGAGCAAGATAAAAAAAAGACATTGAAATTACGATTAATTTGATTTTGTCTGTAACATTAATAGGCTAGATCACTGATTTTTTTTATTAAGCAACTTCTCAGAAGAAACAGTATACAAAATTTCTCGTGAAAACTCTATAGTACGGACTAAAGTCATACCTAGTTGTGACTACACACCTATGTAAAAGCGTATGAAGTATAAGGCCGCAGGAACATATTTATAAATATCTCTGATATTTGTGCGTTTACATTCATACTTAACATAATAAATGTTTTTGTATATGATGTAAGAAAACTAATGATATAGGTTTTGTTTATTAATTTAGCAAAAAAAACTTTTTTGTACTTTTACAAAAAATATATCTAATTAATAAACTACACATAAAATATTCTATTGTTTTTACATTTACCAAGTAGGAAGTAATGCCACAATACTATTTCTGAGTGTATTAATTAAACTAAAAAATTTAAAAATAGTCATCTCCCCCTATTATAATGATCTCAGCAGTTTCATCATTTCCATTTTCTTTACATGATATAACTTTGCTAAAGCTCTGTACTATAATGATACACATGTTTCACAGCTCCCACATTTATTTTGTAATACCACTCTTAAGAACAAAGAAACAAAATTCGACCATTTTATCCAATCGAGAACAAAGCAAGTAGGTAGGTACCTAAATCGAAACCTAAAAATGCATCCTTTTTATATATACAAAACTGACCATACAAAAACTACTTTACTACAAATAAACCAAATATTAAGATTTCTGCAACACCACGAATTAAACTTTATTAATTAAACCTGAAAATAAAACTTACTCATATATGCACAATTAATAATATAATATATCACGTTTTCGGTTTTGTTAAAACATACTATTATCATATAAATTAAATAATTTAGGATTGAATAAAATGTAATAAATTAAACAAAAATAAGATGATTTCACACCAGCATAATCGAGATCGAGATGGAATTAAACTAGAGTTTGACGAATGACGATTGCGCATTGAGATTTGAGAAACCTGCCAATGCCATAGCAATTAGCATATCCACAGAGTAAAAATAACAAGTATTACGAGAGCTTGTTACAAAATACAAATGACAAAAGCTGTCAGTACTTCAGTTGCAAGCATTGGGATAATAAATTGCTACCAATTTAAAATGTAACTTATTGTTGTGTATTAAAGTCGTAATTCAAACGTCGTAAAACTGGACTCCAGTTGGACTCCAACTAGAGTCAACTTAAAAAATAAACGAAAAGACATGGAGATTGCTTTCTCTTTCAATCTTATGGGTTTTTGCCTTTGCAGTTTTGTAAGACAAATAGCTGCTTACGGCTTCGGTTTTAGTCTTACTTCCATGTATACAATATTCTACTTCCGTGGCCTATAGGGATGTTGCCTAGTGTGGAATTTCACATTTTTATAAATTAAATTTTAAAATTGTTGATTATAGATACATAAATCTAAAAGAAATAGGTATTTAGATTGACGTGATTAAAAATTATAAGCCATTTAAAAATATTGCCCATCTCTTTCTATCAAAACGATTTGTTACGTCACAAGTTGCTACCGCCATACATTTTGTAGTGACAAATGTATCGCGTGTGCAACTCGTGACGACACAGGCCAATATATCGCTCTCTTTCATAATGTAAATTTAAATTGTTTGTATCTTCGATATTTTTTAAGATAATATACGACAATGGGTCTAGATTATATATTATCATATTATTGTCTAATATCGAATAGACGAAAAAAAAATTGTTAGGCAATATGGTTATTGTATATTTTTTGTGATTCATAGCCTCATTCCGAAGCACCAAAAAGTGAACTACAGATTTTTTATATTATGTTTTCAAGTTCGTATTGGAAATGAACGTTAATTTCTATAATGTGTGTTTTGTATGTATATAATATACTGTACTAATGCACGTATATTCTGTGAATTCACAATCACACAATATAATCCCTATTCCTTTAAAGTCTTTTTTCATTGATAATGATCATACAGATTTTTTGAATTTCTTGCAAAAATGGTCATACACATTTTATACAGAATAAAACAGGTTGCTATCTTTGATCTAGGAAAGATAGTTTCTACCACGGAAAACTTGTGTTTTATATTCCGTGGTTTTTTTTTTTTTTATTAATTTATTCATGACCATGGATACAATATATTCCGTGGTTTCTATAATGGTTGCTATACAGATAAATAAAATAAAAATAATAGTGCAAGGCACCTGGCAACACTGCAGGAAACTTTGAACTTGGAATGATTTTGTTATCTGTTGACTGTTTCTGTGCTCACTGAATTCTGGCGAATTGGTGATTAAATTTTACATTAGGTGCAAAGCGTTTCTTTTATAAATAATACAAAAAAGTTCATAACTTTGTTTCTAATCACAGTGTTTGCATTTTTGTGACCTAAAATGTGTTTACACTTTCATAGTGCATAGTTCCATTTCAGACAGTGATAAGAAATAATGATAGCGATTTAATCTGCTTTCCTTGGTTCAAGATGTTCTTAGGCTGGTAATTGTTTAATAATGTGTATTTTATGCATACTAATTACAGGATTATTTGAGAGACAAACTTAACTTTTTTTTTGAAAAGTTACAAGACTTACTTGGTACGTACCATACTTGGTTTAAGTTTTTCTAAAGGTTTATCAATTTGTCAATTGTGCCATTCTTTTGGGACTTATAATTAAATTTACTTTTTTTAAGAAAATATAATTTATTGTAGAATGGACACAATGTTAATTAATTATGTTTTTCGAAACTCCATTTTATGGTACATGTACAATAAAGTTATAGTGTTGAAAAAACTAAACTGAAAACATTTTTTTCAATATTGTAAAGATAAGAGTAACGAAGGGATCACTTTGATTAAAAGAAAGGTTTGAAAAGTTTAATATTTTATTTGTATTGTAGAAGAGGCAAGAATGATGAGATCAAGCTAAATTTCTTTATTTAAATATGATAGTATAAAAAAAATCAAGATGACAGAAAATACTGCTACAGTGCTCACTGCACCCATATCCTTATCTACTTACCATCAGCTCAGCTTGACAGGTAAGCTAAATTTTCTCAGCTTAGAATGTCCAAAATATGTAATAACTGTAGGTAGGTTTTGTTATTAATTGTCAAATTATTTACTATTGTAAAATATATACATATATCCAAACAAGCACTGTCTAATAGTTTAATTTACTTTTTAATTTACTTTACTTTTTAGTGGAGTCTGCTAACATAAGGAACTCGGGACTTTTCAAACCAAATCCATATTTACAAGTGCTGATAGATGAAAAAATTACCAGAAGAACAGAGGTGATAAAAAATACTTTACATCCAAAATGGAAAGAGGAATTTACAGTGTTAGTTACACCGCTGTCACAAATTTCACTTCAATTGGTTGATCATCATAGCTTTAGAAAAGATCATGTTATAGGAGAAAAAAAGTTAAGCTTGTTAAAGATACTTCAGTATTTTAATGGAAAATGTGAAAATGCAGAATTGACAATTGGTATGTATTTAAAATGTTCTATGCGTTGTTTTACTAACATTGGCATGTTGACATTACTCACACATAATATACAGTTTCATATACACAATGTGTTACATTTTATAAAGTTAGGGCTCATATTATATTGTATCTCAACTTTTCCCATTAATTTTTTGCTGGAATCAATTGTCAGAATTTATTTGTAAATTCATTTTAAAATTTAAAAGGTATGTAGGTAATGGTGATTATTACCATATTATGTGTGTTAAATTAACACATCATTGACAGTAATGGATCAGTTAAAAAGAAGACTTCATGCTGTATTTGTAAGCCATAGAATTGTTAATAATATAGTTAAGGCAATGTCGATTTAAAAGCCACAAATTAAAAAAAAAAAAACTGTATTATTGCACCAATTGTTAGTTTTGCTAGTAAGGAACAATTCCTGGAAAGTAATTATATTCGGCAAACAAAAGGAAAGTGTTGTATTTTGATGAACTACTAATATTTTGAAGAAATTTGTGAGAAATGTAACAAAATTCTAAAAGTATGTTGTTCCACAACTTTTTTTTGATTTTTTTTTGCTTTTTTGTGACTTTTAACCCTCATTATCTATGATCATACTGAGTTTAGATAAAAATGGCCATAGAAAGTTTGATTCCTACCTTAAATCCTAAAATCAAGGTCACATATAACATCAACGCGCGAAAACGAAAAGGCTACACCTTCCATGAGTGGTGAAGGCTTACCTTAAATCCAAAAATCAAGGTTGATTGATGGCTGCGCTAAATCGAAAAGGCAACACATTCTATCAGTGGTGATGGCTGGTTCTCCTTCATAGGGAAGCCCTAGCCTGTATAATAGGTAGGGATTTGGATGAGGGTCTTCAACAGGTAAGTGGTAAGCAAAGCCGATAGGAATGGAGTTATAGGAACCCGCGCCACTGCCTTCCATACAAAATCAGGCATTGCCCTTTATAAAATAGAATGGACATGTATAAAGAAAATGTTATACAAAAATGCTAAAACTTTACTGCTTAGTCTGCAACCAATTATTATTCATTTATATATTATACACTTAAAAATTATACATTATAATATTTTGTTAAGAAATTACCTTGAGAATATATGGATGATGCATAGTGCATTACTTGGCCCTTACAAGTGTTTACTGTGAGAGCCATTTATATTATAAGCTCTGTGTAATTTATTATAATAACAAATTAATTATTGTCTCCTTCATAATCAAAAACTTGACCAGGCGAGAGAGAGAGTGACCGAGATATCATGACAGATAATGCAGTGCTATGTAATGTAATGCTTATTCATAGACATCACACAATATAATATGCACCAACTTATATCTAACGGTCTAATACTTTTTTTCAGGCATGTTGACTGCTCACAGACCAAAACATTTATTCTCACTTTATAGAATTTAATTATTCGTTTATTATTTTATGACTACTCAAAAAATAATATTTAGTCATATTAATATTCAGCTAATTTACAAGACAGTAAATTAACAGATTAATATTATGTACATATATTTTATGTATGTTGTGAGTATTTTACCCGCTTTTCAAAAAAGTCGCGACCACAACAATACTATTTGATTGTACTATTTTCAGTCACATTTCATTTTCTGTAATTATTTTAATTGAAATTAATAGAGAAGTGGAGTTAAAATAAATTGTTATTCATGTTTTATATTAATATTTATTGAACTAAGTTACCCATGCTGTTGTAATCAAGTTGTAATTACTGGGATGTAACCTAATGTTTTTAGAATTACCAAAGATATTCTATCTTTGGTCTCCCTGGGTAATTTCTTCCATAGTAAAATGCCCCAGTCCATATATATATATTTAATATTATATTATAATATAATATTAAATATACTTTATTCAAATATTTTTTGTAGACCTAATGAAAACAGTATCCCAGGATAAAGATAATGCTGCTGCAACAAATACGGAAGTAAAATCTGCAGAGCTAGTTTTACTATTGGATGGTCTAAGAATAGAACCTGCAGTTTTAAACCAGTCTATTGAAGTTGTGGGAGAAACTTCTAGTTCAAGAAGCCCATTTATAGAAGGAGTCCGTGCTAGAATAAGATTAAGAAACAATTTGGATTCACTAAGATCAATGCTGAGAACACAGACTTTGAGAGTAAGACAATTTATTTACATTACAGAAATGAGACAATAATTTAGTAGGACCAATTTCAACAATATGAAGATTGAGTAGAGAAATAGTAAAATTTTAACCAAATTTAATATTAGGGAATTATTTAGAAAATAAGTTTTATTTTACACTTTTTTGTGCATTTTTACTTTAGAAGTTGGTTTAATTTTTTGTTTAAAATTAATATGTTTACTATTGACATTGAGAAAATTTGACCTGACTACGGCGAAGCCAAAAGGAAGGGTAATGATTTTGGCAGTGTATGTATATTAATGAATATATATTATATGTATGTATGTTTGTTCCATATATGTATGCATGTTGATATACATAAATGAGGTGTCAATAGATTTGTTATAATAGCCTGGGTTACATAGGCTATATAATCGGGTTATAGTTTTTTATAAAAATTGTAGTTATTTTGGTATTAAATGTTGTTGGTTTGGTATTATTCCACAAACTCAACATTGTGTCAAATAGAGTTACTGGTCCTACAAATATGTGTACATTTTCCACAAAAAGTGACCAAAAATCATACGCTAATATGCCAAGACTAACTCAGGCTATTAATAAATCCTTCTACCAAAAACAGTTATTGGCTTTCGTTTCAACGAAATAAAAAAGAGAACGCCTTTCATTAGTAGTAGTAAGCTATAATTATCGCATGTACTCAATATTTGCTGATATAATGGACTTACGGCCCATTTCAATAACCTATATACCAATAACTATTTGTTAAAAACGTCAAATTTGTATCGCTAAAAACCGGCAAATTATTCAATGACGACGTTTTTATCAAATAGTTATTGGTAGATAGGTCATTGAAACGGCCATTAAACTATTCCTCACTAATCAATTTACAAGCTTCTGAAGATCAAATAAGAAAAAGTAAGGGCAAGGGAAAATTACCAAATTTGCTTTGCCATATTTTTATAAAAGAGAGTAATTGCGCCGATAATAGTGCTACAGCAAATATTAAAATGGTGGACATTGTCAGCCTCCGCCCGGTCCCCCGCCGCTCAGCAACGGCGTGGCGGCTGCGAGTGCGACCAGCGTGGCGAGCGGTGGCGCGGAGGGCGCGGCCGGCCCATCACACGCACCCGAGCCCGCTACGCCGCAGCCGCACGCCGCCGACGACCCTCTGCCCGCCGGCTGGGAGATGAGATACGACCTTTACGGCAGAAGGTACGTTTAAATGTACCCGGTGATAGATAAAGTGGTAATGGCTCAGTAAATCGCTGGCACACTGATTATTCGCTATATTTAGGCCCGTATTAATAAAGCGTTCTTATCTCTAAGACAATTCTCAAGAAAGTACTTGATGTTGTTTTAATTAATAGACAGTACTTAAGTACAGCTGTAGGTACGGCGTATTAAGTGAGTGCGAACGTATTAATAAACGAGACTCGTTACTCAAGTACGCTGTCATCGCTGTCAAACTGTTACTTAAGACGCGGTTCCGTGGGTACAGTCAAACCTTGACTTGAGTACGGCTTGGGATACAGTACAATATTATTTGGTGTGTTTTTGGTTGTGTTACAATTATGTAAATTAAAATCTAAATACTTATGATTAAACAAACTCAGAATATACACTACATACTCAACACAAAATAAATTTATAAAAAAGACGCTTGTTGATACTTATTCTTCTTCTTTTTTTGGCAATCGCGGTTGCAAAGGTTTGGCACCATTCTGCCAGTGTCGAGTATTTATAGTAATATTTTCGATTTTATTTATTTATTTACATTAAACGAATTACCTATTTGATTTATATTAATAGCACTCAATACCATAAGATAAAAGTCAAAACAAAAGTGACTTGATTTGACACTTGACAGCAGAACTTTTTCTTCACTGTCCAAAAAACAATCCTCATTATATGATCCCCTCCCTCCTACAATTCCTCGCCCTATCAACCTTAAATCTGTTTTGTGTTTTGTAAATAGTCCTTTTACTGAAACTTTATGTACATACCTACCTATTAACAAAAGAAAAATATGGTACTGACCCTTAATGTTTGTGTTTGTTCTAGGTTTTAGATTATTCAACAGACTTCCTCCTGTACACCGGGCCCTTGTTTATTCATAAAACCCACTCATAAGGCAGAGTTTTCGTCAACACAATACATTGGCGAATCACTTAGGAGCCACTTTAAAGAATAAGAAGAACTTTTTTTCTAATGGCAATGATCCGCATTCCGTTTTACGTAGTTGTTAAAAAATATGGATATTAATATGCTAGACAATAATAAATATTAATATCTACATGAAAATGATTGAAAATCAGTTTTTTTTTTCAATATAAAAAATACAGACTAAACTTTTTTTGGTATTTATATTATTAAATATTACATTTTAAAAAGAACTATTGAAGAAATGTATAATCAATAAATCCGTTCTTTGTAGAAGTGTAAACGAAACGTTATTTTATTCGTTCTTTGTCGTGTAGATGACACTTAAAAGTTGAGTAAGTGATCTCAATAACGTTATCAACTTATACGGTCTTGAGATCATACTATGAATTAAAGACCCTCTTGAGAAGCTAATCGTTACTTGAGACTCTCACAACCAAGAAAGGTCTTGAGAACGAGTTTGAGAACGGTTTATTAATACGGACCTTATAGTACAAGTGGGAACAAATAATTGAAATGCAAAAAAATAAATAAATGCAGAAAACATTCTGTATCAACCGAGAATATAATAATAGTTACATTTTATTGTCCAAGGATGCCAGATACAACACTTAACTAAGATTAATTCACACTAATACGTGAAATGTTTATCTATAATAAAGTACTGTTGGAAAATTTACAACACTGAAGTAGAATTGTACACCCCTGCCTGCAGGTACTACGTGGACCACAACACGCGGTCGACTTCGTGGGAGCGTCCGCAGCCGCTGCCGCCGGGCTGGGAGGTGCGGCGCGACGCACGTGGCCGCGTGTACTACGTGGATCACAATACGCGCACCACGACCTGGCAGCGGCCGGACACGGAGCGGCTTGCGCGCTTCCAGCATTGGCGCGGCGAGCGCCGCCACGTGGTCGCGCAGGGCAACCAGCGCTTCCTCTACCCGCAGCAGCCCGCGCCCGAGCCCCCCCGCGACGCACCCGCAGGTCAGTAGCGCCAGTCGGTCTCTTCTCTCCTAAAGTCTGGCCAGAAATATAAAAACTGTTCTGACTGTCGTAATGATTCATAATGATTATTGTCACGCTGTAAATTGTTATTTTGTGATCTAGCTGGATACAAATTCATAATTTTATAACAATTTTATGTACAAGAGGCATTTTTGTATGGAGCACTTACCTATCGTTGTTTGAAATGAAAGAGCTTGAAAAGTGTATTGTTTTATTTTATGACGAAAAATCTCTAAAAAAAGTTAATGGCGGTTAAAAGTTTAAAAAAATCACCATGTATTGTTACACCATCTCAGAGTATACTGCAAACTTAAGGAAAGTGATATACCTATTTTAATCTAATATCGGATTAACAAAAAAAAAGTTAAAATATGCTTAATTTTGTTAAAAAATATTTTGAAATAAATAAAACGAATAGTCTAACTTGGGAAACAAAATATCAAATTAGTAAGTTTATATGCTAACAAAACATTTATGCCCATATAAATGCCCAAGAGAAAGATAATTTATTGGGAATTTACGGTCATTCTGCCCAATTAGCCCAAAACGCCCGAGCGTTTTGGGCTGATTGGGCTGACCCATCTCTAAATTTAATACATTATTCCTATCTCTGAAAAATGTTGGTGTACTCGTGTTTAGTGTCATAGTATGTAGTAATCTATAAATAATTTTAATTTTACTCATGTTTTGCGTCATAAACTTCAAAGTACACAAGCCTGGTGCAGCCACTGTACATATTAAATACTTCGATAATATCAGATAAGATATAATGTTATATTTTATACACACTGGCTTTTATTTGTAACTCGAGGTTTCTCAAGTCATATTATTAAATATCAATTAAAATTAAAATTGATATTTAATTAATTTGGGCTTTTCAACCAGTAGTATCACAATGTGTAAGGATTAGGTATAGGACGTCTAACATAAAATACTAAGGTATGTTTTTGGACTCGTTAGAACACGACTAACACGCGGGCCAGGTTACGGGCTAATGTCCGTTTTCTGAGGTTTTTTTATGATAGTTTATCTAATCAATAGCGCTTTTGATTGTATGACGCAATCGCGTTTCCCAATTAAAAGAGCTATTGAATAGATTAACTACCGACAAAAACCTCAGAAACTGGGTATTAGTCAGACAAATGTCAAAATTTATCAACGGCGCGTCCGTTGGATGGCTTAATGCGAATGCTATAACTATGCGAACACAACTTACGCGTCATATTTGATCTTGCACTAATGACTGACAGCAATCTTACCGCGAACAAACTGTAGCCATTTAAATGATCGAAGTTATGACGGGACAGGGAGCAGCGCTGCGCCAGGTCCGGCCGCGGCGGTGGCGGGCGGGGCGCCGCCCAGTATCAGCGCGCCGAGCGCGGCCGCAGCGGGTGGCGCGGTCGCGGACGACGCGCTGGGCGCGCTACCGGCCGGCTGGGAGCGCCGCGTGCAGCCCGACGGCCGCGTATACTACGTCAACCACAAGAACCGCACCACACAGTGGGAGGACCCACGCACGCAGGTCAGATCGCTCGCACGCTCTGATACCTCGGAGTTGAGACAAGTACAATAATAAACCGATAGAGAAGATAGAAACGAATAAAATAATTGGTACAAATCTCATAATTTAGTTAATCAACGTGTAAATCTAATGTTTGATTGTTTTCTAACTCTGTTAATCTTTTTATGTTATTAGTTTGGCTACATTCGCCGCCAATTTGTTATAATATAAATTCTTCGCTGATTCGCGCAATAGGCTTGTTGACTGTTTTTTTTATTGGATACTCTGAATTTATATACTAAACCCCTTACTAATAAAAAGATTTACACAACGGATAACATAAACATCGTTGCTGACTTTGTCTGATGCGTTGGAAAATTCACTTAACAGACAAAGACAGCAACGTTGTTTAAGTTATCCATTGTGTAAATCCTTTTATTAGTAAGGAGGTATAAATATAAATATATTTTGTAAGTTCTTAAAAGAAACAGTCTATCAAAAATATATATTTTCAAAGGTACAGCGATTTGTTTACCGAAAAAATCTGCGAATTTAAGTCAATACTTACTATAATAAATGTTTTTATATGATGTAATTGTAAACTAATGATGTAGGTTTTTTTTTTTACTTTTTTGTAATTTTTAGATGTATCTCGTTACAAAACTATACAAATTTTATATATATTTTTCATTTATCAAGTTAAATATTTCTGAATATATAAATTTTAAACTAAATATTTTAGATGTAGTCAACAGTCAACACTCCTATTCTTGAAAATGCAAAAACTGCCTGCAACTCACTCGCACGAAACCAATGAAATTCTGTTAGTAAAGTAAATTTATTTTCAATTAATTTATTTGTATTAGGGCCAAGAGATAAGCGCCCTAGAGGAAGCTCTGCCGCCGGGATGGGAGATACGATTCACGGAGGAGGGCACGCGGTACTTCGTGGACCACAATACGCGGACGACCACATTCCAGGACCCCAGGCCCGGCGCGCCCAAGGGCCCGCAGGGGGCGTACGGGGTGCCCCGCGCATACGAACGCTCCTTCCGGTGGAAACTCAGCCAGTTCCGGTATCTGTGTCAGAGCAACGCCCTGCCGAGCCACATCAAAATCACTCTCTCTAGGCAAACTCTGTTCGAAGATTCGTACCATCAGGTCGGTAGGATACGACATTTGACGGGAATTTAACAGTGCTTGAAACTCTATGCCAGTTGAAGTAAATAAGTAATAAGTTGAATTATCATTTGTATTTTACATTTATGCTACTACGAGGGCGGCACTGAAAATTTCAGGAATCAAGGAAGTGACACAACATTACTATTTAAAAATGTATTTATTGCTTTTCGAAGTATTCTCCGCGAAATTTGACACATTTTTCCATACGATGGAACCAATAATTGAAGCAACCATTCCATTCGGAAGTTGGGGTCTCCAAAATGGCCGTTTTGTAGGCGTCCGCAGCTTCTTCAGGTGATGAAAATCTCTGACCACGCAATTTATTCTTTATTTTAGGGAAAGTATAGAAATTATTAGGGCTTAGGTCGGGGCTGTACGGCGGATGGTCTAATAATTCTATGATTTCTTGCTCTAAAAACTCTTTTGTTCTGTGCGCGGTGTGAGAACTCGCATTGTCGTGATGGAGGATGATGCGGCGGTTGCAGTTCTCTTTACGGAGTTCAGAAACGACCTGTGGCAAACAAATGTTACCATACCATTCTGCATTAACCGTTCTTTGTCCCTCAAGAGGAATAGTCGCAACATGGCCGGTTTTGGAGACAAACGTGGCCACCATTTTTTTTGCAACACTCCGTGAACGAACAATTTTTGTTGGTTTTAACTCATTTTCGAACACCCAAACTCGTGACTGGTTTTTTGTTTCGGGTTCGTACGCGTATATCCAGGATTCGTCACCTGATACGATGTTGTATACAGCATTTGAGGATCCTGCGTGGAATCTTTCGAGAGTTCTGACGCACCAAGTAACGCGAGCCGCTTTTTGCTCTTCACAGAGCAAATGCGGTATCCATCGGGAAAACAACTTTTTTACACCTAATTGTTCATGCAAGATTATTTGTATTTGACTCATGCCAATGTCTAAAGTTGCCTGAATTTCGCGGTATGTCACATGTCGATCTTCCTCAATCAGCTTACGCACAGCATCAACGTTTTCTTGGGTGACTGCAGTTTTTGGACGACCTTGACGGGGATCATCACTGAGCTTGACACGTCCACGTTGAAATTCAGCAAACCAGCGATAAATTGTGGTTTTGGATGGAGCTTCATCACCAAATGCAGAAATCATCCGGTCAACACACTGTTTTTGTGTTAAACCACTTCGAAAGTCATAATAAACCATCGCTCTAGAATTTTCTCGAGTCAAATCCATTTTCTCAACGACTAAACAAGTTTGACAAGACCTTGTGACAAGACCGAGAATCTTTTTTTAAATAAATAAACGGTATTCGATTTTTAAAACCAAGGAGTTTTAAATTAAAAAGATTTTAATATGACAGGAACAGTGGAAATATTCCATTCCCGATACTTTTAGTGCAGCCCTCGTATAAATGTAAACCACTATCATTGACATATAAATGTAATTATTTTGTGTAGTAAACATGATTCTGCTTCAATTTTCATTCGTTTTAACATTTCAGATTATGAGGCTACCGGCGTACGAGCTCCGGAGGCGGTTGTATATTATATTCCGCGGCGAGGAGGGCCTGGACTACGGCGGCGTCAGCAGGGAGTGGTTCTTCCTGCTGTCCCACGAGGTGCTCAACCCCATGTACTGCCTGTTCGAGTACGCCAACAAGAACAACTACAGTCTCCAGATAAACCCGGCCAGCTACGTGAACCCGGACCACCTGCTGTACTTCAAGTTCATCGGCAGGTTCATCGCGATGGCGCTCTACCACGGCAGATTCATCTACTCCGGCTTCACCATGCCCTTCTACAAGAGGATGTTGAACAAGAAGTTGACAATGAAAGACATAGAATCCATAGATCCGGAGTTTTACAATTCCCTCGTGTGGATAAGAGATAACAACATCGACGACTGCGACTTCGAGATGTGGTTCAGCGTGGATTTTGAGGTGCTGGGTCAAGTTATACACCACGAGCTGAAACCCGCCGGGGACAAGGAACGAGTCACTGAGGTAAAATGTTATCTATACTTATATACTTAATATTATAAAGAGGTACTGTTTGTGAGGTTGTAGGGGGTAATCTCTGGATCTACTGAACCGATTTTGAAAATTCTTTACCAATAGAAGGCTACGTTATTTGTGAGTGTCATATTAATATATATTAACCCGAAAAATGAAAAGACTTTGTGGTAGTCGGATTTGGAAAGTAAGATCACCAGGTCCCCAACACCCCCAACACACACGGACAATCAGCGATATTTTATAACATAGTAACATTTACTTAAAATAAGACGTAAATAATATGAATCAAGAGCAAATAACAAAAAGAAAAAAAAAATGTGAGCAGTGTGATGTGGAAGTAGTGTAAAAGGTAAAATTTGATGATCTCTGTGGTTCAGCGCGTTGGTGTTCAAGCCGGGGGTCGCGGGTTTGAATCCCGCCGAAGGAACAAAAAGTTTTTCCGTGTTCCTGGGTCATGGATGTATATTAAATATGTGCATAATATTAGGTCCTTACATATGAAATTGGCGTTTTGTCGTACTGGACACTTTGATCTCAAATATAATATCTTCTTTGGTTAGGAATTCCAATTTCAAATTTATACCGCTATTTACTTTTGCATTTGTGTTTCGAAAACCGTAATTCATTTGTTTTTTCCTCTTTTGGTTTTTTCTTTGCGTCACTCTGTTTACAAAATGGAGAACTTGAAATATCGTATTATTTTCGATTAATTCCACCGTTGCACCAGTGCTGCAGAAACGGCTCGAACGGCCGTGTCGCAAAAGAAACCACAGTGCGTTTTTGGTTCCAACGTCTTCGTTCTGGAAATTTCAACCTGCAGAACAAGCCCTGTGGACGGCCGGAGACCAAAGTTGATAATGAAGAATTGAAGGCTATTGTGGAAGCGAATCCATCTCATAGCACGTCCGAGTTAGCTGCAGGCTGCGGTGTTAGTGATAAAACTGTTTTAATCCACTTGAAGCAAATTGGGAAGGTGAAAAAGCTTGAAAGGTGAAACAATGAATTGAGTGCAGGAAACCGACAAACGCGCGTCGACTGCTGCGTTAGATTACTCAACCGGCACAATAATGAAGGGACGACCTGTGATGAAAAGTGGATCCTGTACGATAATCGGAAACGCTCATCGCAATGGCTGAACCCTAGCGAACCAGCCAAAGCCTGCCCCAAGAGAAAATTGACTCATCAAAAGTTACTTGTGAGCGTTTAGTGGACTAGTACCGGTGTCGTTCACTACAGCTTTCATAAATCTGGCCAGACGATTACGGCAGATGTCTATTGCCAGCAACTGCAACAAACAACCTAGAGCGAATGAACAACCGAGGTTGGTCATTCGCTCTAGGTCACTGCTGCTTCAGGACAACGCTAGACCACACACTGCACAACAGACGGCTACCAAATTAGTGGAGCTTCAATATAGATAGCAATGGTATATACTTTGATTAAATAAAAATATTATGTTTAAAAAAAAACTACTTTTATACACATTAATCTAGGAGTCGGAGTTCTAGTATTTACATAGTACGGAAAAATTGTTTGCAATAGGTACCTATTAATGTATCTGGGTTCTTTTATAATTTTTTCAGAACTTATAAATTATTTGTACCGTCGATATTGGACCTTTTCTGAGATAACCGCCATTTTGTGTATATTTTATTCATTATATGTTCGCGGTAACTTCAAAGTGTAATTAGTATTATACAGATGTATTACAATACGCTTCACAAGTTGAGCGTTAAATAAAATATCTATAAATGTATGTGTGACATACATGTATGTGTGTGTGTGAAAGTTCCTAAGGGGGTTACGACCCCAAATGTGGGGTGGTTTGTCGATAAAATCAAACCTATTAACCGCTGTTAAAATATCTTAACCTCGAGACGAAACACACTGTATATGAAAGAATAGCTCGTTTAAAATATCTCTTAAAATTTTCAGAGTAACAAAGAGCAATATATTCAACTCGTAACTCAATGGCGAATGACCCGAGGCATAGAAGAGCAAACAAACTCTTTCCTGGACGGTTTTAATGAGGTACGTAATAATATAAATTGTTACTAATTATTACAGCGCAACAGAGTGCTAAGTGTGACTTTTTCTTTTCGCATTCGATCGTGAGGGCGTTTTGCGTTTACTAGGAATTTGTATGTGATTTTACAGCGCCAGTTGTCGCGTTTACAACAAGGTGGCGCTGACTTTTGAATTGACTTATGCATATGTATGTGCATGCGAATCTAGTTTCTGTAGAGGTGAGGTGTAGAAGTGAGAGAATACCTTGACGTGCGATGGAGGTAGTGCCGTGTCAAACACTGTACAGTCTACAGCACGGAGCTAGTAAAAAGAGGAGTCGTTAATGTAATGAACTTTTAGTATGAAAGTAGGCGTGACATTTTGCGGCGTGAGACGGTGTCAGACTCCGCCCACTTCTCTTGTTATTGACCTTACTACGTAGTTTTGCTATTTCACACTAAAAACTTAGGCCTTTTCATCCGTTATTGGATAATTCATACAGTATTCTCCGAGCGAAGTAACCACTCTTGAAATAATGTAGTGCCTGGGACAGTTGGTTTTTAAATGTCGTATGGTTGCCCCCATTAGCACATACGGCTTTCTCACAACATAGTCAGCCTAGTCCAGAGGAATGACTGGTCAATACGTCTGGGGCCAACCATGTGCGGGTTTCCTCACGATGTTTTTCTTACCGTTAGAGCGTCCGTATAAAGTACTTGAGATCTGAAAAAGTCTCATTGGTACACGCCACAACCTGGGAATCGAACCTGCACTCTCTCGAGTGCGAATCAAACGGTCTACCCACAGGCCACGGAGCTCTTATTTCACACTAGATAGCACTTAACGCAAGATTACATATTGGTCAACAGGGGCGTAGCTATTAAGAAATTTTAAACCAGGAAGTAATTTCTATTTAATTTGTAAGCCATCTCATTATGTTTAATTAAATGAAATTTTATTATTATTATAAAAGTGTTAAATTTAAAAGGCTTGTGGTAAATGATAAATGGAATTTGTTTGATCTTACATTCAGGTTTTGAAACAGCATTGATCTTCTTCGTAATTTACCACATATTTTTTTATTCTAACACTTTATTAATACATAATCTTAATATTTCAATAAGAGAATATAACAACAGTGGCGGATTTACGTAACTGCCGCTCTTAAGTATTTGACGACGAAGATATTGATAGACTATTAAGTATTTGACTTTTTTTTATACGCTCGTTCGTTTTTTTACAAATATGTAGAACATTTTACATTATTATATAATACATATTTTACAATATTTTAGTTAAATATCGAGCTAGTGAAAAGAGCGAGCAAATATGGTTCAAGGAATAAGGGGCATTTTTAACCGATTTTCACCGACGAAAAACCGGAGGAGGTCCATCGGTTGGTCCGTCTGGCCATTCGTCTGACCTTCTGTCGGTCCGCCTGTTACGGGCGTAAATATTGTATGGGGATATCCCACAGGAATACTGTACTTTAAAGTCCGGATATTAAGGAACCTGTTTTAATCCCGAGCCTAAACTACTACCATACCAAATTTCATCAAAATCCGTTCAGTAATTTTTGCGTGAAAGAGTAACAAAAATCCATACATCCATCCATCCATCCATCCTCACAAACTTTCATATTTATAATAGGTAGTAAGTAAGATGTAGTGTTCATATACAATTGGGAATGCTATTACATATCTAGTTAAAATTAAGTATATTTAATAAGTCAGTAACGATGTTAGTTTTGTTGATAAATCAAATAAATAATAGTTACAAAAATACTTTTCATTTACGAAACAATATGGGTTTCCGTAAAAAAAAATCTAAATACGCCCCTGTTTTTGTGGTTTTTGCACTCGACGATAGATGGCGTTTAATAGATTATGGAAAACTATTACTTTACGACTGAAAAGTCTTTAGGAAATACTGTAAAAAAAAACTTTAGTACGTATGATAATTAAAAGAATATATTATTTAAATCTAGCTATCTAGTATATATTTTTAACCCCCGTGTTCAAAGGTTAAAACGCCATTTACTGGCAAGTAGAATAATTTCTAATATAACCGACGTTAAGAGCCATTTCTAGAACAATTAAAGTAAATTTAGTTTTTAATTACTTGCATATGAAATGTAATGCCCTCAATAGCACCAGATTGCCTATCCGAGTTTTACAAGATAAGACACATCACTTCATCCTTTTCTTCTCAGAAACTCGAAAAGTAAAAAAAAATATCGTTATGGTCTACATACTTCCACATTTGGGGTTTCCATGTTTTTTGGGGCATGGAGTATATAGCCTGACTGCCTAAACGGTAATGTAAAAAATCCGCCATTTTATATCTACTCCAACGAATTCCCATCCCCTGTTAGAAGGGTGAAAATTTAGGGTTATATGTATTTTTTTTAATTTCAAATCATAAAATAATAAAAATAAAAGTTAATGGTCCACCATATCACAAATAAAAAATTGGGATGGGCCATAGATGTATTATATTAAAAAGAGGTAGGTATAGTATGAGCGCGCAAAATGTGATGACTCGCAAACTGACCTAAGTCGGACAGATTTTGATTAGTATGCGACGAGCCGGTTGACGAGTAGTACGTACTACGTATCCCGTGCACCTTGCCTAAAATGTCATCGTGTGTCTATATATTGTAAAAACCATGGCAAAAAAGTGAATAAAAGTCAAGGATTTCATTCCATACGTAATTTTACAACATTTATTACTATCAGTAAAGTATTTTATTAAAAATCTGTATTTTTAACAATAAATAATTGCAAGAAAATACTTGACAGTTTGGAGAGACAGTTTTGACTGCATGTAATGCATGCATTTCTACGATAGAATAGGTAAAATACAGAAGCGTATGTCGTTGTTGTACAGAATTACAGACCGTTCACTTATTTTATTTTATATCTAGCTTTAAAGATAATTTGATAAGATTGACGAAAATAATTTGACTATATCGTTCAATCAGTTAAATAAATATAAACTTCTTAATATTGTTATACTACAAAAAAGTGAGTTGTGAGATGTTAAATAACTTAGAACGAACTGAGGGCCTAACAATAGACTGATACTTTTATTTGATTTAAATTTATCAATCTTAAATTTTTCTTTAAGGTTTTCAAAACACACAAAAACTTTCGTTTTTATAATATTAGTGTGTACTAAGTGAAAGGGTACTAATAGTAATACTATTTTTTTTATACAGTGTTACCGTTTATTTAATATTCCTTTTTTTTTTAATATTCCTTTTTTTTTTAATATTTTGATTATTAAGATTCCTACGCACCTAGATTTTAAAGCCTGTTATAAATAATTTGTAGATTTTCGTATAAATCGCTAATCGCCAAAAAACATTTTTTTCTGTTATTCGAATAGTACCCATAAAAAATCGAATATTCGAATATAAAAATTTTCAAATATTTGCAAGCCCTACTTCTTACCCTTTACATAAAAAAGTTTTCCTAATGAGAAACAAATAACAAACAAACTACGTTTTTGACGTTATATTTACACAAAGCTTGGTTTAAAAGGAGTATTTTGTTAAAAATATTTTTCTTCATGTGTGCCGTCCTTTATCAGTTTTTGGAATTTGTACCACAACATCAATACTACACACACCGGCATATTTAGCGGAACATAAAATAAAGGTTTGATATCAGTATAATATAAGGTTGCTGGCTGGTTTATACGTCATTTAATTTAAAAAGAAATATTTTCATATAAGAAAACATCTGAACATCACATTTTATGCAATTGTTTTAATTTTATTCAAATACACCTTATCTGGAGCGAACTTCGAGTATTTCTTCCTTCTGAGTTTGATTTAAAATGTCATCGAAATACTGTTTTTTGTTAGTTTTTTTTAAATCGTGTATCTTTTTGGAGTTGAGGACTGAATTATGCCTGACTTAGCCCCAACGGAGATTGCCAGGGCACTCGAAATGCGAAGAAATGGTCAAACCTACAGAGTGATATCCAGAGATCTTCTTCGACCAGTTTCAACGATCCATCGCAGTATCCAACGGTTCAGGGAGATCGGTACTAATGTGAGAAGAGCAGGACAAGGCAAAAAACGACGCACTTCGAGTAGGGATGATCGTTTCATTCGGCTTCGTGTACGTAGGTACCCCCGTTTGACGGCCGTCCAAGCCCGACATGAGTTAGAAGCAGTGCGGGTTGTAACCGTAAGTGAGCGTACGGTACGAAGAAGGTTCGAAGAAGCTGGTCTGGGTTCATTTGTGCCCGCCAAGGCTCCAAGGCTCGAGGTAAATCATCGTAGAAACAGGTTAACTTTTGCTCAGGAACATCGACTTTGGAACGCGGACCAATGGAGTAAGGTATTGTTTAGTGATGAGTGCAGAATTCTCTTAAATCAAATTGACGGCAGGCAAAGAATATACAGACGCAAAGGAGAACGATACATTCAGACAAATTTTGAAACTACAGTTGCATACGGTGGTGGATCAATAATGGTTTGGGCGGGCATTTGTTTGGGAGCTCGCACAGACTTGGTAGTGATTGACAGAGGGAGTCTGACTGCAGACCGCTATATCAGAGAAATTTTAGAAGAAAATGTCGTACCGTTTGCCCCATATATCGGTGACGATTTTGTTTTTACGCAGGATAATGCTCGGCCGCATACCGCTCGGGTAACTCGAGCTTATCTTAATGATATGAATATCACTGTTATGGACTGGCCGGCGATATCACCGGATATGAACCCAATAGAGCACGTTTGGGACTTGCTGAAAAGAAAAGTTAAG
Organism: Phengaris alcon alcon; assembly: GCA_037179445.1. NCBI lineage: Eukaryota > Metazoa > Arthropoda > Insecta > Lepidoptera > Lycaenidae > Phengaris > Phengaris alcon. The sequence continues at coordinate 833,992 of JAYRCH010000435.1, read as the reverse complement.
TCCAGAATTCCAGCTCCTGCCAACGTGGGTGAACTGCGAATCGCCGTAGTTGAGGAATGGCGGAGACTATCCCAGGAGACCATCGATAACATCATTCTCAGTATGCCTAGACGAGTAGAAACTTTAATAAGAGCACGTGGAGGAAATACGCGATATTAATCACCATTTTTCTAATTTAATTAATTGTTATTTTAATATTAATTTTCACTTTTCCCGCTTAGGTTAGGTTAGGTTTCCCGGTAGTTCAAAAATGTACCATTTTTCACAAATAGCCTTTACTCACAAAATTTGTTCTTAATGTGATCTCATTTTAAGTAAAACAAATGAAACTTTAAATAACAAAAGAAGTGTAGTAAGTAGATTTTAAAATAAAACCATATTTTTTTAATTATGGACCTTTTTTTGTGTTCCGCTAAATATGCCGGTGTGTTTATAAGAAGCGCAATTATACAAATGTGTTTTTAACTACCAGGTTTCGATTCCTGTTTGGGACATTAATTTACAAAAAAAAACTAAATATGCAGTTTTATCTAAATAATAGTAGGCATTCACGCCATTATTATCTATTTTCTTACATAAAATGGTAGTCAAACTACCGATTACACAAAAAAATTAAATTCTAAGCATGTCGTCAAAGGTAAATAACTATGAACGAATAGAATTTATACGCATTTTGTACCTTGTGTGTCGTCAAATGTTCTATAGCAGAGATTCCAAATTTGAATATACACGCTTATTTAATAATACGCTTAATTGGTAGTGACAAACACTAAAGTAAGGCCAACGAGACGAGATGAAAAACGTAAATAAACGGACCGCTACTGAGTTGCATTATGAAAGTGAGTTAATATTATATCTGTCCTTATCACTCGTATGCAATAATGACGTCAGTTGGTCGACGACAGCTGTCGTAGCGTGTTTCGTGGTACAGGAAAGCGGTCAGTGCCGCAGAACAGACCGATAATTTTAAAACATTATAAAGACTATTGTTTTTTATGTTTTTTGTTAATAGCTTTATATTAAATATTTGAGATTTGAAAAAAATATTTTAAAAGAACAGAAAAGTTCTAATAACAACCTCTTAACTTCCGACATCTCCATTATTTATGACCAACTAAAAAGGAGACGGTTATACGTTCGGCTGTATATGTATACAGTGGAATCCGTTTATAATGACATCGCAGGGAAATAAACACGTCATACTAAATGGACGTAATACAAAGCATTTTATAGTAAATAAAAAATCTCCTGTTTTTGTTAGTAAAAACTAACTCTTTTAATAGAGAGAAACAAAATAGATATAAATCAATATGTAACAATGCGTAACAATCAATATGTGACAATCAATTACCCACTAATACTCAAAACAAAACAAGCCATACACGCGCCGAGCGTCGTTGTGTATCACGTGACTCTTGAACACTGCCGAAGGTGTTACGAATCTTGTCGGTCAATATAACCGGATGCAATGTATTAAAAATGGGTCACAATAAGCGAAGTCATTATACTGTATATAATATACCTTTTTTTTTGTATGTTCAACGATTACTCCGCCGCCTGTGGACCGATTTGCTAAATTATTTTTTAATGTATGTGGTATAATCCCAAATTGGTCCTTTTGACATCAAAGTGGTGACCTGATGATGGGATCCATGAGGAATCGAGGGAACTCCTACTCCTCGAAACTTATATGGACACATAGTGATTTCTACTTTTTCTGAAGTAGTCCAAGCATATGTTACCAAAACTTTTGTTTCCACCAACCAAAATGTTTGCACCAAGGTATACCCTGGATCCAAAATACTGAACAGAACTCCTGACTCCTTATAGATACATGTTTGGGGATTTCGGCGTTGTTTATAGAACTGCAAGCATATGCCACTATGTCAATTGTAGTAATCATCATCACTACCATCTACACACGAAACACCGACATAATATTATGATGACATAGGTACTAACTACTCATCAGAGTTTTGTGCACCGACATCAATCTTGCTATTGCCAAAATTATATTCGTGATCATCATCATCACTATACTACTATATTTAATGCTTACTGCTACATTTTGGCGCCGATTATAACAATAGATAATAATGGCATATGCTTGCAGTTCTTTAAATAACATCGAAATCCCCAAACATGTATCTATAAGGAGTCAGGAGTTCTGTTCAGTACTTTTGGATCCAGGGTATACCTTGGTGCAAAATCTTACTTTTTAACCGACTTCCAAAAAAAGGACTCGTTTATGTATGCGTGGTACCGACTTCAAAATTAAGAAGATTGAGTAGAGAAATAGTTAAAATTTTAGCCGAATTTAAAAGGGGAATTATTTAGAAAATAAGTTTTATTTCATTTTTTTTTGTGCATTTTTTACTTTGAAAGTTCGATTAAATTTTTTGTTTAAAAATATATATTACCTTTAAATTAACAATGATTAAAATAGGCTGCGCACCTTTTTGTAGGTTTCGCGCGCGGTGTATAAAATTTAATTAAATTATGGTGTATTCTGAACACTTTAAAGAATTTATTTCACTTGGAAACTTATCTTAAGACTTGATTTTTTGATAAGTTAGATAGTTGTTAATTAAGAAAAGTATCTTGAAAATTCGTCTTTGTAAATTACAAAAAATTAGCGTTCAAATTTTTCGCTTTTCTTAAATACACTTAACAAGATCACACACTTCAAAAAAGTTCAAAATATATTTAAATCCCTGTTCAGGCTTTAACAGTGTGAGCATGACGCAGGTGGTGCCACTGGAATGGCTGAAGTACTTCGACGAGCGCGAGCTGGAGTTGATGCTGTGCGGCATGCAGGAGGTGGACGTGGAGGACTGGCAGCGCAACACAATCTACCGCCACTACACGCGCACCAGCAAACAGGTCGCCTGGTTCTGGCAGGTAGGTCTCAACGGATATTTTATATTTTACTAGCTGACCCAACAGACATTGTGCTGTTTTATCTATGAACTCTAATAAATATAATAATTAACTACCTACATACAACAAAAAATTCTATACTAACAACTACACCTACAGCCTACTCATACTTCGTACTCCTGCTACCAACTTCTACTGCCTACTACCTACACATACACCTACGCGTACCTACTTACCTGAGATTACATTACAATAGTTAATATGGTCGTTAAGTATAACAAACACAACAGAAAAGAGATCGGTCCAGCAGTTTATGCATGATCAAGGGAGATATAATTTTCTTTTTAAAAAGTAGACAATCACTAACTACATTCTGATATTCGGGGTCAGCCGATTCAACATTGGACACTTTTGGCTACAGTCTATAGATTTTATTTTTGAACATGTGACAACTTCTAAACTAATTGTCCGATTTCTATTCAATTTATTACTACCTTAACTATAGTAGTTGGCTATATGCTGTCGTGGACTTTTCTGTAGATTTTCTGTAGAGTAGTACATTATTTTATATTGTAGAACATTATTTTGTTCTATCATCAATAGTTTACGCAGCGTATGCGATGAAATATATTTTATGACAAATTAAAAACACATTATAATGTAGCATTCTAATGGTGATTTTTTTTTATCAGTTTAGTAGTTTTGCCGTGAATCGGGAACAAACACAGTTTCGCTCTGTCTGTCCGCCCTTCTAATTTCTGTCATTATGAATTTGTATTACATATACCACATCTCATCAATTTATATTGATGAGATGTGGTATAGCTATAGATTGTATATAGATTTCAAGTTTAGCATCATGAAATAATTTTATATTTTAGGCGTGGCTCTCGAATTGTCACACTCTCAAAGTTATTCTCAATTTACCCCCCCCCCCCCCCCCCCCCCCCCCCTCATGGCATTTCTAAACTATAAAAGGTAGTAACTTGTAACTTTCCATGTCGATCTCATGCTAAGTAATATTAAGTCCTGGCATGCTCTTGGTTAGGTTATTTTAACGTTCTTGCGGTGTTTCAGTTCGTTCGTCAGATGGATAACGAGAAGCGCGCGCGACTGTTGCAGTTCGTGACGGGCACGTGCCGCGTGCCGGTGGGCGGGTTCGCCGAGCTTATGGGCTCCAACGGCCCGCAGAGGTTCTGCATTGAAAAGGTTTTTCAAGACAATTATTTAGTTGAATCTATTCTTTCCTACTATAATATTTGTTACATCGATGTCTGTGTAGGCTAAGAACCAGCCTAGAACTAAGCTAATAGCTCACTTTAACGCATCAGCCGATACATTCTTATAGTAGTAGAATGAAATGGCGCCCCCTCGTTAGGAGCGACGATGCCATGGACAGACACACAGATAGACACTTCAAACGTATAACCCCTGTTTTTGCGTCGGGAGCTACTAAAAATATAATATAACTCCGCACACCGGTGACTGTGGCCGGTTTCATTGAAACGAGGCCAGTTACGCAGGAGTAATATTATAGTCCCCAAGTGTGTGCGCAGTACACAAGAGCACTCTCTCTTCCTTTACTCTCATAACCCAGTGGGACGGATAACCGACACGACTGACGAAGGATTAGGCGCAGGTCCGACTTTTTACGATCACCTTGTCAGACATTCAGGTGAACAGCCTGCATTGTCCTAACCAAACTTGGAAACAATTTTTTTTGTTGTTGTTCCAATGCGGGAATCAAACCAATGACCTCCGATTCGAGAGCCAAGCTCTAACCACTGGATCGCAGACTCTGTTAAAAATATTATGACATCAAACGACATGTCATTGACAGTTGTATTGTATTTGCATGCAGTGATTATAATACAAATAATTTATGAGAACACTACCTGCTTATGAAAAATGTTTCGTTAGTAAGATTGGTGGTACCCAAAGGGTCTCTGTTACTAGGTCTTGGATGTCCGTCTGTCTGTTACCAGGCGTCTCATGAACCGTGTTAGCTAGGCGGTTAGAATTTTCACCGATGATTTTCTTTTACCGCTGTAACAATCTATTTAAATAAAAGGAGATGTCCCTACTGACTGCCTCACTGACGTATAGAAGCTCGCACAGCCGTAACCGCTAATAGTAGAAACGTGAAATTTGGACAGTAGTTTTAATTTACAACGTGGACGCGATTCTACCTAATAAATTCTACTCTTAAAGGGGTGAAATAGAGGTCGAAAGTTTGTATGGAAAATCTGTAAATCTGAACCGATTTCGATGAAAAGTGATATCAATGCTCTGAAATACGTGCTTTAGGATTTATTAGAATTTACCCTCTGAGGGTGTAAAATAAGGGTTGAAAGTTTGTATGAAAAAAATTAAAATTGGTTCCAATTTCCATTTTAATATCCAAGGAAATAAATACAAATTATTGAGTACGTATTTTATATAGTTTTTTTTAATTCGTTACATAATGGGGTGAAATGGGGACGAAGACGCTCTCATACAAAAACGTGATTTTTTCCTTCCTTGCTCGATATTAATAACTATAAATTATAGTTAGACGCTTGACATATTCACAGAATAATATGTAGTTGTATATTAACTTTAAAAATAAATAGTTTAAGAGGCATATTACATCTCGACTGTGATTTTTGCGTAAAAGGGCCAATTATGGCGTTCTTGATCTCAGAAACAAAGATACATTAACAATTTTGACATATTGAATAGTAAAGAATAGCTATTGGCCTAGTTTGTAGCGGCCTCGCTTTTTGTAAATTTTACTTAACTTTTTAATTAAACCCAAAATTGCAGAGAAAGATTTTCATAAAATACGCTAAGGCACTTTTTTGAGCCCCTGGATTGAACTATTGTTCTAGGCAAATGAAATAATAAAATGAGAATGTTATCTCCTATATCGTCGTATAGTTCGTAGTGACTTTAGAATTTTGAAATATCTTTGATTTAATATAGAAAAAAATCTTATTCTAAGCTAAAAAAACTTCGAAAATCGCTTTAACTGTGAATTACTCCTATCTACGATAATATTATTAAGAAAAATTTATACCAGAACAATTGTTATTTCGTGAGGAATAAAGATTTTATAATTTTAAAGCATGAATTTCCTACAAACCTATTTCAATAAAAACGATAAATACATCTGCAAAATTACTACAAAATGCGAAATGTCGGGAACGCTTCAAATACCTAATATAGCAGAGTGCAGATTTGTAATATGGCTCTTAATTAAAATAATTCGTTTCGAAGTGTTCCTATATAAGAAACATGATTTTTGCCGTTTTTTATTTTGCTTGATATTAATACTAGTTCTCGATTTTAGTAGGTACTAATAGTTGGATGGAATGGTACGGAAATGGTTCGTGTTCGAGTCCGACTCGAACTAGGCTGATTTTTTAAATTAATTTAGTTTATTCAAAAAAGCTTTAATTTTTTTTAAGGCACTGGTACTAATAGTTGGATGGAATGGTACGGAAATGGTTCGTGTTCGAGTCCGACTCGAACTAGGCTGATTTTTTAAATTAATTTAGTTTATTCAAAAAAGCTTTAATTTTTTTTAAGGCACTGTTCAGAACCTATATGCTACCTCCCAGCGGCAGAGCGATTGTATTCTAATTGCTTTCTTTTTAAATTGTAGGTTGGGAAGGACACATGGCTGCCTAGATCACACACGTGCTTTAACCGATTAGATTTACCGCCTTACAAGAGCTACGAACAATTATGTGAAAAGTTGAATTTTGCAATAGAAGAAACTGAAGGTTTTGGACAAGAGTAAATTAATTACGTTGGCTAATTTATTAGGAAATATTGTAAATTATTTTAGTTTTAAATGCACCAACCTATTAGAGGCATTATTCACAAATCAATTTCGGTGCGATTTTTATAAAAGACCAACCAAAAAATTGTATGAATATTTGTTTAAACAATATTAATTATATATTTGTGTAGATATTTTAGTGTACGACGTCAGTTATAGATAAGAATTATATATATATATATGTATAAACGCAACTATAAAGTTCAATAAAACATTTTAATCAATCCATCTTATTTATTCAAATGTTTAATATTTTAATATTTTTATTTATTACATCTGCTACCAATTAAATATTACTTATTATATGTTTTTATACGGTTTGAAACGACTCCTTCTTTTTCCTTCAAACTATGTAGTTAATACTAATATTCATAAACAGGAAGAAATTAAAAAAGTAGTACTTTCATTAAAAAAGAAAAAATTAATGCAATTTTAATTTACAGTACGACCCCGATCTCAATAGCTCCGGGAAATCGACGTTTTTTATACGTCTATCATTTCCAAAGAAAAACGACAATAGCCGAGCGCCATTAGCAAAATTGATTCACTGTACTTTACATTGTACGGTAGTATAGATTTTAATAAGGTACAATTATATTCTGCTACCTATAGTACGTCACAGGTATTATATTAGTTCAAAAAAAAATCGGAAATGTTATGACTATGTATCACAAATTCACGTTACACGACAACTTACCCCATGGCTTTGACAATTTAACTTGCCCCATGGATAACGTGACTAATGAGTGACCGAGTTAGGGTGTCTGTTCCATTGTCTGTCTGTCCTTTTACAGACAGACAACTATCTCAACAGTACGATCCATCGTATAATACTTAATTATTATTGAATACGTTATGTCTGCCTGAAAATAATTCACCTGTCCAAAGAGTTTTTTCATCTAATGAATAAGAAATGGACAAGTGACAAAACACAGGTAGGTATAATAACACATACTAGGTATAATATTTTATGTTACGATAAAATATAGCTTGCTATACAGTTTGTAAGAACTATCACAGACGGCTAAGATACTATATATTTTCATATTACGTACCTACTGTAACATGAAATATATCCAGGCATCTTAAGATAAAATATTATAGTAGGTATATTCGCCGACTGTGGCGCCATGGTGACGCAATTACGAATTGCAATTCTTAAAGCTATTTAGATTACAAAGACCATCAACAAATTACGTGAAAATTCCACTCATGCTTGGAATCTAGATCCAGACATTTTGAGAAATATAATATAGAATTTTACCTTCCAATAAAATTTATATTATGTTCCATGACGTCCAAAGTCCTTTAAGAGAGTCTTCTCTCCATCGTCTTCTTTTCGCATGACAGCCGCTAGATGTCGTTTACCGTTACAGATTAGCTCTCTGCGTCCTCTTCTGGTAAGTCTGTGAACTAGTTGAAAGGCCACAAGCCGCAATATTTGATATAACTGATTATTGTTAGTGTCTCATAATGATGAGGCTGAACACCAGGAAGCCCTTACCAGGACTTTGGACGTCTTGGGACATAATATTAGAACATAAGTTATGGTCCCGTTTGACGTCCAAAGTCCTTTATGAGAGACCTCTTTGTTATCTCCTGGAAGCTTGTAAATAATGCAACAATGTGTTTTTATGTAACAAAAGAATCACAAAAACGACTCAAGCAGTAACGAGTGTAGTAGTTAATATATGAGATGTGACGAGACTGTAATGTCTGTAAATGTCTTTAAATTTTTTAAGATGAAATTTTGTTGATGTAATCCGACCTAGCGCTTTATAAATTTGAATAAGTTCACAAACATGACTGCTGGTTGGGACCATGTAGAAATCACAGTGCACAGCTGCTTATGCCATCTCCTCTTTTTAACAGCTCCATGGTATCAATATTCTACTGTAGGCTGTTGATTTTATTGTTTATATCTGAAGTACACTTTCTTTCATATAGAATTTAAAGTTTAATCACATTTTAACTTTTAAAATAGAAACATATTTGATCACTTGCAGTTGTTATCGCGATCTTTTTTTAAATCCTTAGTATGCATTTTTTTACAAAATTTTGGCAGGCGTCCCTTTCTGACAACAAATAAAGGGCGTTTTTAATTAAAAATATTGTTTGATAAAATAATATAAGTAATGGATAATAAATAAAACAAAAATATTTTGTGAGTAAAGAAATGATTTATTTTAAGCACAATGTTAATAAAATCATAAATTATATCTGTTTATAGATTATATAACTACTAACATACATAGCATAAAAAGCTCTTGAATAAGACACTATTGTAATTTAGAAAGTGCAAAGTCACGAGCAGTTTTGATTGCTTCCTCTAAGCATTTTGGATTATTTCCTGAAGCTTGAGCAGATTCTGGTTTACCGCCACCTTTTCCACACATAATGTGAACAACTGACTGAACCCAGTCTGAAGCAGTTAATCCCCTCTCAACTAGTGGTTTCGGGACGGCAGCTAAGCAGAATATTTTATTGGAATCATCATCTACTGAAAAAAACATAGCAGCAGAATTCGGAGAATGCTGTTTGACTTGTTTTAAAGCACTATCTAATGCTTTTGTGTTATTAAATGCTTTTAATTCTGATACAATCACTTCTGATGATTTTTGTTCAAGGCACAGTTCTTTTGCTTTTTCTATTACTAAATTGATAGTCAGAGCTTTAGCAGCGCGCTCTTTATCGTCTAATTCTTTTTTGAAATCCTTGAGCATGTTTCTTAGTTCTTCCTTTTTCCAATATGATATCTGTGCATGTGAAATATCATTAGTAAGTTCCACTATTTTCTTCACAACATCTTTTTGATTACCTTGGTCTTTGATAATATTGGCAATATTATTAACCTCATTTTCTAAAATACTCATCTTATTGATAGCCTTCAAAGCCTCTGGTCCAGTTACTGCCACAATCCTTCGAATACCTTTGGCTATTCCTTCTTCACTGACAATAACATACTCTCCAATGTGTCCAGTTTGGTGTAAATGAGAGCCACCACAAAATTCTACAGATGTATCAAATCCAAATGGACCTTCTGGATTCATTTCTAACTCTTCAACTGGTACACCAACTGATACAACACGTACAGGATCTGGATATTGTTCATCAAACATAGCTCGTAAACCTTTGATTTTCTTAGCATCACTTAAACTCGTATGTTTAGCAAATACTGTTTTATTATCATTTATAATAGATTTAATTTGATCTTCAGTTTCTTTTATTTGCTTTGCTGTCATAGGACCTTTGTTAGTAAAATCAAATCTCAAACGGTCTGGTACCACAAGTGAACCACGTTGATCAGAATCATTCCCTAATACTTTTCTCAAAACATTATTTAATATATGTGTGCCAGTATGGTTGTTCATAATAAGTCTTCTACGTTCTGTGTCAATGTTCAATGACACTGTGTCTCCAACTTTAAATAAACCTTCTACTTTACCTATATGAAGTACATATCCTCCTTTTACTTGAACATTTTTTACAGTAAATTCTACACTGTCATCATTGCTCTTAACAATGTAGCCCTCATCAAATATTTGTCCACCTTGTTCTGCATAGAAATTGGTACGATCTAAAATTAATCCACACTCCCCACTGCTTACTTCTTCTATAAAGCTTTTATTTTGATGGATAGCTAATATCTTTCCTGTGCATGGACTAAATGTGTATACTGCATCTTTATCTGTGGACGAGGCTATATAATTATACTTAGGTGAGTCATCAGTTATGGGCACATCCCTGTCTTGTAAATTACTAATGGCATGTATATCTAATGCTAGTAAATCTTCTTGTCCAACTGTTTTACCATGGGAACATAATTGAGATTCCTTTTTAGCTTTGTCATATGCTTCCATATCAATTGTTAATCCTTTTTCTTCACACATCAACTGTGTCAAGTCAATAGGAAAACCATAAGTATCATACATCCTCCAAGCCACATCACCAGGTATAACTTTTGAGTCTCCCAGTTTTTCTATTGTTCTATTAAGTAAATTGCGTCCTCTTGAAAGTGTTTTCAAGAACTGTATTTCTTCTTCATTTATAATTTGAATTATAGACTCTGGATCTTTAGTAATTTCGGGAAATACATCTCCCAATATTTCAACAACAGTGTGTACTAATGAAGCAAAGAATCCTGGCTTTGCATTAAGTTTTTCAGAAGAATAACGTATAGCTCTTCGTAATATTCTGCGAAGTACATACCCTCTACCTGTATTGTCAGGGTACCCACCATCGGATAAAGCAATAGTAAGTGTGCGGGCATGATCTGCTAAAACCCTGTAAGCCATATCAATTCCATCTACATCTTTATTTCCCACCTTTCCTGTATATGGTCTTACTTTTGCCTTGGTCTCAATAGTCTTGAATATGGGCATGAACAAATCAGTATCATAATTAGCTCTTTTATCTTGAATAACAGATACTAACCTTTCAAGGCCCAAACCACAATCTATGTGTTTTTTTGGAAGTAATTTTAGAGTTGCATCTGATTCTCTATTGTATTGAATAAATACAAGATTCCATATTTCAAGAACATCTGGGTCATCCATGTTCACAAGGTGTGCTGCATCTCTTCCACCAATTCTATCGTAATGTAATTCTGAACATGGACCACAGGGGCCTGTTTCACCCATTTCCCAAAAATTATCCTTCATGCTACCTGGTAAAATATGTGATTCTGGCACTCCTAATTTTAGCCATATTTCTTTACACTCTAAATCTGGCTCAAGTCCTGAATTTTTGTCTCCACCAAAGTAAGTAACATATAATCTGTCTCCAGATAATTTATAAACATCTGTTAGCAATTCCCAAGCCCAAGCACATACTTCTTTTTTAAAATAATCTCCAAAAGACCAATTTCCCATCATTTCAAAGAAAGTATGATGATAAACATCTTTTCCAACATCATCCAAATCATTATGTTTCCCACCAGCTCTTATGCACTTTTGAGTATTGACAACCCTTACATATTGAGCCATATCGGAATTAGGGTCAACTGACCCTAAGAATATTGGTTTGAATTGATTCATACCAGCATTTGCAAATAGCAAGGTGGGATCCTCCAATGGAATTGTTGATGAAGAATGAACATATTTATGACCTTTACTCTTGAAGAAGTCAATGTATGATTGTCGAATTTCTTTAGCCGAATTCGGGATGTTCATTTTTAAATTAGTCCTGCGAAAATAACAATAATAATGGTTATTTCACAATTTATGGAAAAAGTTATTAAATATATTTTATTAACCTAAATATTCATTAATCTATTCAATACATAATATATGCAGTGTTACAGTAGGCACATAATATTATAAATAACAAATAAACCTTTCACTTAAAAATACGTTAGAAGAAAAATTATTCATTTTGCTAATAATTTTTAAGGTTTATTGCAAAGTTTAATAATTACTTACAAAAGTTATTGAATGTTAAAATAATATGATACTACCTTATGGTAGAGTTGAAAGTGCAACACGGAAGGTGACGAAATATGAAAGCAACTACATAGCATACTGTGGCAATTTATTAGTAATTAATAACACAAAAGTAAATTAAAAAATATGCACTTAGAAACCACATTTACACTGCTTTAGTGACTAAAATATATTTTATACTTACGTACAAATTAACGGCAAAGTTGACAGTGAAAAAAGACCCTGTATCGATTCTATCTCAAAGAATTTCTATTTCAAGATTTAACTTTCAAGTTCAGCAAATTTGCTTTGCACCACAGATTAATATATGTAGCAAGCTACTTTGCACGCGTCGACGATAAAACATCAGTTGTCACTTGTTGGCCGTCAACTGTCAAGTGCCATTTTTTTATGATGGTGTTACGGCCTAAAACCATTTGCTAGTCTCAAGTTAAAAAGGCGGGAAATAGAATCCTCTCACAGACTACTAAGGGGATACTACGTATAATCCTCTTGATCGTCCGTAACGGTCCCACCGTTTTGACATTTATGCGACAAGTGTCCAGAGCGGTGGGACCGTTTTGAAGGGTAGGATATTTTTTTTTTCTCATTTAAAAATCTGTTTTTCAATAACATTTAGGATCATCGTACACGTATAAAGAAAATGAAAAAGAAGGAATTTTGTTTGAGAATCTAAGATTTAAGTCAATCTAAGATATTAGATATGTTAAAATTACCGCGGTATAAGTCTTCTCAGCGGGAAATTGTATGCGAAAGTATTGATAGAAAGGGTTGTGAATGAAACAGACGAAAAAGTATGGGATGCACAAGCGGGATTTAGAAAGGGAATGGGATGTACGGATCAGGTCTTTTCATTGCGATGCATAGCCGAAAAGTATTTGGCTAAAAACAAGAAGGTCTATTGCACGTTCGTGGATCTTGAAAAGGCCTATAATAGAGTGGTGAGGAATGAATTGTGGTCAGCATTGTCCGTGAACGGCGTGAGCGGTATCTTCATGCGAGTATTGCAATCTCTATAGGGATTCTAGTGCTTGTGTAAGGATAAATGGGGCATACACCGAATGGTTTAATATCGAAAAAGGTGTTAGACAGGGATGTGTGGCGTCACCGTGGCTGTTTAATCTGTTCATGAACAATTGCTTGACAGATTTAAAAGAGAATGAAAGTGGGTTGAGAATGAATGAGCTACTCGTCAAATGTTTTCTCTATGCTGATGACCAAGTATTACTTGCGTCTTCGGCCGAGGAGTTGCAGGTGATGGTAACTGCTATGAGTGGAGCTTTTGTTAGAAAGGGAATGAAGATGAATGTAAAGAAGACGAAGGTGATGGTATTTGAAAGAGATGAGGCAGTGACAGACTGCAATATGCTGAACAGTCGGAAGGTGTCTAACAAGGCTCGTTTGGCTGTGCATGGGTCGTGTTGGCGGGTGTTGGTTCCGACACTCATGTACAGCTTGGCAAAAAAGTCCTGAAATGGAACTAAAAAAATTGACACTGGCAACAATCCTACTGTCAATTTACGATAGGTACATGTTGTGTCAATAACTGTGCTTGGTGATCTTTGTTTGCATAATTTTCAATTTGTTTTGTGTGGAAAGTGATAAACGTGTAGAAAATGAATAGAAAAATAATCCGCAGCTCCACCAGAGAGCTGATATTTGACGTTTATATGAGATGTTTGGCAGAATTTGAAACCGGAAGAGTTTTGTCAAATCTCAAACTCGTTTACGAAAGAACTGCAGAAATGACATGTATGTGTGGTTTTATCAAATTATTTAGATTTAATTAAGTGTCTGGATATCTGGATAATCTGGCCTTTAGCATGTCTTACATGCTTAATGCAGATAAACCATTCAAAAAGTGATTGCTTACGTAAAATGTACGATGTGAGGTTTGTTTACAAACAGCCTGTAGGTATACGTAGTGAACCGTTACTCTACATAATATTATGTATAAATTTGTATTTATGGGTAAATCCGTTAGTACTGTAAGACGAATTGCATTGGAAGGAGTAAGAAATAAAGGCGTTTCCTCCACACCAGGGAAGCACAGAGCCGGGCGGCCAAGAAAAGAATTGGACAATTATTATTATTGGACCTATGTGAAATAAGACAAAAAGTTCAATTTTTCTACACTGAGAAAGATCGTGAGTAATTTAATACTGTAGTTTATTAGTGTTTCAGTTGTTATTCAGAAGACTTATCTCTTCTTCTATTTTAAGGCACCAACTCTATGTAACCTTTTGCCAGTGGTAAGGGAAGAACTTGGGTTTTCCGGAAGCCGTGAACATTTACAGAAGGTTTTATTATCCCTAGGTTTTAGATACAAAAAATGCCAAAATGATAGAATGGCTTTGATGGAAAAACCAAATATTGCTGCATGCAAAACGTGAAGTCTACTTAGAAAAAATTATGAAAAACAGAAACTTACCAGATGAGCTGAGGTACAATATTATTTATATTGATGAGAGTTATGTCCATACATCATATAAAATAAAAAAGTGCTGGCAATCTTTGAAAGTCAGTGGAATAAAAGAAAATATTTCAAAAGGCAAAAAGTCATAAGTTAATGTATTTTTAATAAACTTCCATCCTCTTATTGTACTAATTTAATGTTCATGCATTAAACCTAATTATTCAATATAATATCATCTCTTTATTTTGGATTTGATCTTTGATTACCTAATTCCTTTTTTTTTTTCAGATATATAATTGCAGGCTCTGATAAAGGTTTTGTACCTAATTTGTTGCTAATTTTTAGTGGAAAAAATAAAAACGAGGATTATCATTCAGAAATGAATAGAAATAATTTTACAAAGTGGGTAAGGGAAAGATTAATTCCCAATTTGTCTGAGCCATCAATCATTGTTATGGATAATACCCTTACCATTCTGTTGTACTAAATAAAGCGCCTAGCTCTGCATCAAGAGTTGGCAAAATCAAGCAGTGGTTGGTGGAAAACAATATAATGTTTAATGATACAGTGAAAAAGCCAAACCTGGTGATGCTTGTTAAACAACACAAGCCCGAGCCCATCTACGAGATCGATGAACTATTAGGTGAGCATGGTCACACAGTGGTAACACTTAACAACTTAACCCAATTGAATTGATCTGGGGCATAGCTAAACAAAAAATCGCCTCACGCTATGTGGGATCAGTTGATATCATGGTAGGTACTACAAAGTACTAACTTTATTTGTGAATTATATATATATACTTCACTTATGGATTAAGTATATTATATTGTACCGAAAATATATATATTGCGTGTTTTATTTTTCAAGGCAGTGGCTCAACAAGTGTTTGAAGAAGATGTATCTGCTGAGGACTGGAGAAAAGCATGCCAGCATGTAATAAAAATAGAAGAGAGATATTATAATAGAGGACACACATTATATGATGACATAGACAGAATAGTCGTAAACCTCCAAGACGACAGCAGCCGTAGTGACAGTGAATCTAATTGCAGCCAGACTATTGGGGAGGGCTCGAGCCAAGCTATGGAGTTTTCTGATATACTAGAATATTTGGATGAGGGTGTTTTAGACTGATTAAATAAAAGAACGAAATAAATATACTTACTATTTTTATTTATTCCTAAAAACGATTTTTTTTAAATGACATCAGCTCAGATCCAATTTGATCTCAGCTACGTAAACGTAAAATACAAATGCGTGCTATAATGCTACCAATTCAAATCTCACCTATTTTATGTGCATTAAAGAAATACAGTGACAATATATTTTGGTCGTTTTTTGTTGTTTAAGGTTAGATAAAATTGGACAGAGTATAATAAAAAATGTAGATGCAAACTATAAATTATTGGATAAAGTATTATTAAAACTGAATTTAATCAAAGTATCAAAATCATTTATAGTTACCGGAAATTGGGTGGCCATATGAACGATGCTGGCGCCCCTATTAATTTCACGACTTATTTGCCAAGCTGTACGGAAGTGAAAGTTGGGTATGGGAGAAGAAACATGAAAGCAGAATAAATGCAGTTGAGATGAAAGCGTTAAGAATTAGTATGATAGGAGTTAAACTGAGTGACAGGATAAGAAATAGTGAGATAAGGAAACTTTGTGGTCTGAAAGAAGATGTAGTGACAAAAATTGAAAAAGGTATGCTGAGATGGTTTGGCCATGTCGAGAGAATGAATGAAGAACGATTGACGAAAAAAGTGTATAAGGCAAGTGTGAATGGAAGTGTTGGAAGGGGTAGACCTAGGCGGACGTTTCGAGACCAAATCGGGGATGTCTTGAAAAAAGGCCAGGTCAAGAGTATCCTAAACCGTAGAGCATGTATGAAGGGAATAATGAAAGTGGACGAAGCGAAACAAGTATGTAAGGATCGTAGCAAGTGGAAAGAAGTGGTCTCTGCCTACCCCTACGGGAAAGAGGCGTGATTATATGTATGTATTAATTTCGGACGTAAATGGAACACGAAGTAACTAAAGCGCCATACTCACGACCCATCCAGCAAATCCAGCACACCCGTCATTAGTGTCAATAGTGTAAATAATTTTTAATTTTTGCTTTAAAGTCCGCGCCCTTGGGCTTGCAGGCTGGATGGTCGGACTGCGTTGCACTGTGAAAAAATGTCTGCGTTAAACACATAAAACATTTTTTCATAGTGCGAAACAGTTAACACTGAGTTGACTTATTTTTCTAAAACTGATTTTTCAATCGTCAGATAACTTTTACCTGAGGAATAAATATTTGACTTTGACAGATTTTGTATGAAAAATCTGTCGAAGTCACATATTTATTCTTTTGTTAAAAGTTATCTGGCGATTGAAAAATCAGCCCTAAATGGAAAACGCTCTAAGTATTCAATACCGTATTTCTAAATCTTCAAGTCTAAAGTTTAGTCAAAGTCGAAATAAAATATAGTCAGTGCAGTCAATGAGTCAAGTCAGTCGATTCATTAGGCTGGGAGTTGGGACTATATGCTCCGGAATCTGGAACGCTGAAGAAAATTAAAACCACTGAAAATACAACTCTGGATATACAATAGAGTTGAAAATTTAAGACATGAGTGTCGAGTCGAGTTTTGCCGTGGAGTTCAATGGGTGACGTTGTGGAATTTGTATAGCTACATAAATTTGTGTTATTTCGGTTCATAATGTAAATATTCGTTAACGTGCACAAGTGTGGGCAAGTGGTACAAGTTCTAAAAACGTGCTATTTTGTGTTTTTCCGCCAAAACTCCCTAGGAACTTTCAGTAAAGCTTCCACCACTTTACTGAATCGACTAATATGACTCATTGACTGCACTGACTATTTATTTGGACTTTGACTAGACTTTAGACTTGACGATTTAGGAATACGGTGTTGAAAATTGAAACGAAAGTTCTATTTCCCGCCTTTTTAACTTGACACTGGCAAATGGTTATAAGCCGATGCCATATATAAAAAAAAAGTATCGAGTCAAATGTCAATGTCATGTAAATGACATTTTGTCACTCGACTCTTCGATTTTGTGCTCTATTGTATTATCGCAGAGTTTTCAGTGCTCCTAATCTTCACCGGTGTTTCGGATTCCGGAGCATATAGTCCTAGCCTTAAAGTGGTAGAAGCTTACGGAAAGTCCCTAGGGAGTTTTGATGGGAACACAAAATAGCACGTTTTGTGAAGTTGCACCACTTGCCCACACTTGTGCACGTTAACGAATATTTAATGGTTAATATTCTACCAATATTACATATTAAGAACCGAAACAAAAGCTGTGAACAACAACGTTACACATTGAATTTCCCGGCAAAACTCGTCAAGTGTCATTTGAAGAAAAAAATATATATCTGCAGCCGTACGTATAACCGCCTCCTTTTTTGTAAGTCGGTTAAAAAAACATAATGACGGTTTTACCATTGGACCCAGTTTTATCTGTCGCAATCACAAAAAAAAAACGCTTGTGGGAACGTGCGAACGTAGCTTGTAGGCTGGTACCTACAAAAATACTAGGGATGTTGCTTGTTGAATACATAAATCTAAGAAAAATAGTTATTTCGGTTAAAGCGATTAAAAATAATAAGCAAATAAAAATATTTCCCATCTCTTTCTCGTAAAACGATTTGTTACGTCACAAGCTGCTACCGCCTTTGAGTATGGAAACTTATGCTACCGACGCGCCGTTTGACTTTGACACACACACCCGCCCCGCACAGCCGAACAGTGTTCGGCCAAATCCAAGCGCGTCCTTCGCCACCCTACCGCACCCCCGGACCCCATAACGCCCAACAAGCGGATGGACCCCGTAACGGCGCGGGCTCAGCGCGCCCCTCGCCGGCTTCCCAGCCGCGACACCACCGCGCCTCTCTCTGCTTGCTGACCGGTCGTTGTAGTGAGTGCCCGATGAAGCCGGTGAGGGTTCGACCAGGCCGCGGTGCGTTGAGGCTGGTTGGTCGAGGTACCCGATGAGGCTGAGTCTGGCTGGCGTGGTGCGGAGGGGTGGGGGGGTGATGATGATGATGTCCACAAGGAGGCGTGTTCTGTCGAGGGTCACCAATGTGGGAATATGGTGGCAAGCCCCAAAGGGAGATCTCCGACCGAGCGAGGTGGTATGCTCGGTCAGGCCGAAGCCCACGTATGATTTTTTTTTTTTCGAATGGGTCGTCGTTTTGGCCGTCTTAGCTTAATCGGTCTGGTGACTGCCATTTGGCTAGTCGTTTTGGTAGTTGTATGAATTTCAGATGATTTCGTATATATAGTGCCGATCATAGAAAACTTCGATACCGCGATTCAGGATTGTGGCGCTAATTGGTCCGCCACACCCCAAAGCGAATATGAATACAGGGCCGTAAAGAGCTACCTGACAGACCAGGAGAAGCACGGACACGCCTCCTGGTTCTCGTACTCGCTTCCGCAAGATCGTGCAATCAAGGTAGGTATCAGGGGCCTACCTTCCCCCACAGACACCGAAGACATACATGGCGGAATACGTTTCCCTGGTTCAGGCGAGGTCCGAATCCGGCGACTCGAATCGAATCGATCCGAATTCTCTCAATGTTATTACGGTTCATAATGTGTAATATTGGTAGAATATTAACCATTAAAATATATTCGTTAACCTGCACATTTGTGGGCAAATGGTACAACTTCAAAACACGGGCTATTTTGTGGCCCTCCAAAACTCCCTAGGAACTTTCAGTAAAGCTTCTACCACTTTACTGATACGACTGACTTGACACATGGACTGCACTGACTATTTATTTGGACTTTGAGTAGACTTTAAGACTTGACTTGACTTTAAGGTGTTGAAAATTGAATTTTATCTTGACACTGGCAAATGGTTATAAGTCGACGCTATAGAATAAAAAAAAAACAAATAAATGTGTGTTCAAATTGTAGTATTAAAAACTATGGTTTAAATTTAGTTTTTAATTTATTTATTGTTAAATTTTGAAAATGAAGACTGTTTTAGAGTCAATTAAGTTTTCCAGAACTTTAAATAAAATAAATATATTGCAACAAAAAAAATGCTATGCACAAACTAAAACACCAGTTACCAATAACAAAGTGAATGTTTTGGAAAGAGTGTCAATAGATGTATCTAATACTACACCTTATTTTCCTAAATCATTTAATCTTGCTGCATATATTAATAGTTCTGAGACATTAAAAAACCTGCTTTATCTTAATGTAGATCTAAATAAATTAGAAAAACAGTCGTATATAGCAGAGAAGATATTAAAAATGGATTTTGAGAAAGATATAAAAAAAATTATACTATTTTTAAATGAATATATCGATAACAAAGAAATAGGTACATTTATTACTAAAAATCCTATGATATTAAATGAAGACATTGACAGTCTTTATGTTCGAATTCATTATTTACAATCTAAGCAGTTCAATAACAGTCAAATAAATGAAATTATTCTTAAAAATCCATTTTGGTTAATGTTCAGGTAAATATGTTGTAAAATTATATCTTCTGAAGCATATATATCATAATATTTTTGTTTCTAATTTATTCCTTTTTTCTTTCAAGTACTGTGAGAATAGATAAAAGGTTGGGGTATTTTCAAAGCAAGTTTGATTTAAATGGACATGATGTTCGGAATTTAGCTACAAAACAACCTAAAATCATAACATACAATCTTCATCATATAAACACTAATTCCTTCGTTATAATGGAAGAAATGGGATATAATGATAAAGAGATAAAACATTTGATTTTGCATCAACCAAAATTGTGGATGATTTGTAAGTAGATACATTAAACTTTTTTCTATTCGTACAATAATACACTGAATCTAGAAATATATCCTGAACAAATCAAATTTATTGCTTCTACGTAAAAGTAACAGGTTACATAAAATATTATTGTCAGACTTCAATTGTCTAAAACCTAAATTTGTTAAAATATTCATAAGCATAATTTTGTTTCTATATTATGCTTTTGAAGATAACATTCTGTGTTATGCATGCTGTACACATTTGTTAATCCCTGCAAAGCATATATTTGTTATTGAAAGAAATGTTTTTATTTTTCTTTTTAAGTTGATGATTTTTTTACATAATATTTAAAGAATAATTCACCTACTCAATAATAAATAGTTAAGTTTTGTACTTTATATTAACTTAAATATTGCATTCTGCTATCAAACGAATGTTTGTCAAGGTAAGTTATTGAATAGTTTTTTAGTTAATTTTCATTACATTAGATAATTTGTTATATTAAATATACGTACTTAGCTGAGTGCAGCTGTGTTTAAAACAAGTAGATACTTGACAGATTGACACTCAAATCACAATACTCTTTAGCTCCTTAACTGTATCAACAGGCCCAGGTTGCACGCTGTGTTTGGTTCGATTGGTTTGTTTGGATCATTGTTTCATTTACCTTAGGATGGATCGTTATGATCAAACTGAAATAAACTGCTTTGGTCGAAAGCAAATCATTTACGACGGTCATAAACAATATCATTTTCGAGAGATTCCTAATTTTAGATTTTTTTTTTATTCCAACAAAAGCCCCAGGCAAAAGCTACTTTTTTTTATTATATGTCAGAGCAAGAGGAACTTGCTTTGGTTTGGTCGGCTGAAAGCGGGTACATATTTCATTTATTTGTAGCATCCTACTTGTACAAGTAAAGAACAAATATTTGAAAGTAGCTATTTCAAAATGTTTGTAGTTTCAGCCCATGTAGGCTCTACAATAGGCATGTGCCTGAAAATATTTGTCGTCTATTCGATCTTAAGACAACATGTTATTAAACAATCTAGAAACCATTTTCGTATATCTTAAAAGATAACGGAAGACACATACAATTTAAATTAGAGAGCCTATATATCGGCCTATGACGTCACGAGTTGCTCCCGCCGTACATATTTTGTCATTACAAGATGTATGGCGGTAGCAACTTGTGACGTAACAAATCGTTTTACGAGAAAGAGATGGGCTATTGCCCAGCAAATAAAAAAAAAAATTTTTTTTTTATTTGCTGATAATTATTAATCGCGTCAATCTAAATACCAATTTCTTTTAGATTTATGTATCTTTAATCAACAATTAAATTTTATAAATTAAAATTTAATTTATAAAAATGTGATATTCCACACTAGGCAACATCCCTATTATTGCTATTATCTATAGTGTTGGAGATATGACTGTTTTTATGGATTTTTTAAATATTTTGTAGCGGGTAGACATACATTCAATGTAGTCACTACTACTACAATTTGATATAAGTATTATTATCAGGAAAAATGTAAGAGACAAATGAAGTCAGGCAGGCATGGGATCTCAGTCCATAAAGTATGACAGATCGTTTGCACTTTACCATATATAATACCACTTTATACATACTACCAAGTATTATTAGTATTTGCTTTCGACGAAACCAGTTTATTCCAGTTTGATCGTAACGATCAATCGCAAGTCAATGGGCACCTTATTGACGAATGAGCCACAAGTACCATTGCGCTGCGACCCGCAAGCGAGAAGCGACAGTCGCAACGCGCAAGGTAGTGAGATAGCGAAAAAAGAATATTATGAGAGATAGCAATATTTACGTTGCACCTACTTTACTAAACTGATAGATGAGACTTGATTTTTAAATTTGTCTAAGTGTTCATTTTTGCTTTGTATTGCACACTACTACTAGTTTAGGTGCTCACGATCTACAGATTGATTCATGATTTATCTTTTCAGCTCAATAGGTCTAAAATGGCCACATTAAGTGAATCGTGATAAGAAACATTAATTATTTCAATAGATAATGTTTCTTATTACGATTCACTTAATGTGGCCATTTTAGACCTGCAGAGCATTCAGCATTGCTCGTGATTGAACCAACTGAAGTAACCAGACGCTCACGATCGAGTGATTTTCTGATTGATATATTTGTTCAGCTTAGTGCATAGCTCGCGTTTGAACCAAGTAAAGAGATTGACTCGTAAGTCGACAGCTCTACAGCTCACCTTTGATCTTTCAGTCGATTGAACAGTTCAATTTAACCGGTTCATTTTCAGATTCAGATCAGTGTGCTGTGCAGTTTTTTGTCATTACTCACCGACCTCACTGTAAAAAGTTAAAACTACAATTTGTGTGGCATCGAAACAACTGTATATGGCAAACAATGGTAACTAATTCAATACCATACAAATTGTAATTATCTTATTCACGGCAATAGTGACAAAAACTCAGGACTCGGCACACCGCATTGATCTGATTTGCGAAAATTAAACGAACGACACATGCGTAAACTCTGCCACTATATTTTTTTTAAAATAAGTCTTGTAATAAAGTTTTTAATAAATAATTTATTTTATTAAAAATAATTTTTTATACATTAAATGCTCAGACCACACAAAAAATGTGGACACAGAGCTTTTATGCACTGCATACATAAAAACCACACACCGCGGCAGCTCGCCTTACAAGGTAAGACATAGTTTTGTTAGACGTGTGTGCTAAACTACCCCTGGTCATCTTAATTAGATGATCTTAGCCCGGTTTCAATGTGGTTCGTAGAACTGTGTCCTCACTTTTAATATGGTCTGAGATTGAATGTTATATGATATTGTTATTGATATTTTAATTTCAGGTCAAAGGAAATTGTTGGAAAGGTTTAATTATATTCACAACACAATAAAAATACCTCATGAAAATATATTGTTACATCCAAACATTTTATTGTGTAGAAATTTCAAGATTAAACAAAGGCATACTTTCTTACGACAATTAGGGAGAGATCAATTTGATCCATGTAAAGAAAACTATATTCCAATTATGGCATTAGCTGAAAATACTGATGTAGAATTTTGTAAAAAATATGCTAAATGTAACATTGATGAATTCAATAGATTTCTTAAAACGTTATAGTTAGATTTATCCAGTTTTGCCTAGTACAAATTTATTTTCCAATGTACTAATGGAAGTATATAAAAGTGCATCAAATATACCAGCTATTGTAAATACACCACCAACTATAGCACATATGTTAGTGGCTAGATGTCCAATTGATCTGTAAACAGAGAAGGAACATTATGTAATACATGTTTAGGTATTTTTTTAATCAATAAACGATAAAAAAATTGGGTACACTGACTAAAAATTATTCACATATTACACTTTGTTGTTTATTACCTTTCCTTTTCAGTATATTTTATCATAAGAGGTGAAAGTTCATAGTTGAAAAAAGCTCCAGGCATTCCAGATTCAATATTTATGTTTGATACAGATTTTTCGTGCCTTGTTACTGAAAACTGATTAGTGTACAATACAGTTTTGTCTAGTTTCACATACATGGTTGGTACGATTTTTAAATAATACTGAAACATGACCGCACCTAAAATAATAAAATATTACTTGTTTATTAGATAAAAGTGTGTAAATTTCTGTGAGACATAGTCGTTTGCCATATACTGTTATTACTGTCTGTACATTATATTATACCGTCTCCGTTCCGTCGCGGGAAAAAATAGCATCAACATTGGACTAGCACTTTTGAATTTACAAAAACAAATTTTATAGTAGTGCCCCCTGGTGAGCTGTTATTGTAACACCTATATAAATAGGTGTTACAATAACAGCTCACCAGGGGGCGCTACTATAAAATTTGTTTTTGTAATATCCGTAATTGATTTTGCCAAACCATAAGGTTTGGCAAAATCAATTACGGTAATTTTGGGCATATGGTCTACTGCTTAAGTAAAGACATTTAAGCAGAAAAAAAATAATAAAATATTATACTAAATAAAATTACATATACAAATTACATAAAATTACTGATAATCGCATAAAAATAGAATCACTAGTTTTGATTCTACACAAACAATTTTTTACTGCAGCGCAGGAATAATGATAATAATAACATATCGAGGACATTTACCAATCAAATTCGAAACTTGAACCATCACTAAAAACCGCATCAAAATCGAACTCGTAGTTTTGGCTTTGCACAAACTTTTACTGCAGCGCCCCCTGGTGAGCTGTTATCGCAACACCCACCTATAAATTTTCCTACCTATTAAACCTTAACTGAAAATCACATCAAACTCGGAAGAGTATTTTTGGTTTTACGCAAACAAATGTTTACTGCAGCTCTGGTGAGTTGTTATTGTAGGTAACATATTGTACATGAAATATCAATAATATAAAGTCCCAGCCTAACCTATCAATATATAGGTATTGGATCAACTAAATGGGAAACGCTCATGATTTTGATCCCTAGCATAGACGATAGGAAAGGAACTTCATTTAAGCTGCAGCAATAGTCTGTACAAAATAGGGCCTTGATTGTCAATGTCATTTATCAAATGTCATAAATCTGAATGAAAATTTAATGTCAAACTCGGATCACCTGTTTGGCGAGAATTTCGTAATTTGGACGGCGTTTTACGGCAAAATATTCTTAATTGAGTAAATCATGCCGGTCCCAGGCGGAATGTATCAAAATCAGGGTCCTTCATGTTTCGATAAGATGAAGATGGGTTTTATGATCGGGTTTTGTGTAGGGATGGCTAGCGGAGGACTTTTTGGAGGTTTTACAGCATTAAGGTTACTATATCTTGATAATAATAATAAAAAACATGAAATTACTTATAAACCAAATAGTCCTTAAATGACGTCTGATTTTTGTAGGTATGGTGCAAGAGGACGAGAATTACTACATTCTGTAGGTAAAGTTATGCTTCAAGGAGGTGGAACTTTTGGTACATTTATGGCTATTGGAACTGGAATTCGCTGTTGACTTTCAAAAGCATTTAACTGTAAATACTACTTCACATATAATATTATTGTGGATTACTTATTTAATAAATATAATTATTAAGTTTTATGTATTATTTTTTGCTTAAGTGAAACTATCCTATTCTTCAAAATAACTTTAGTCTTTTTGCGTTCTGGCACTACTGGGTTCATGAAATTTGTCTATATACCTACTTATTATGTGAAATATTGTGTCTATCAATCTACATAATAGTTAATTATTCATATACAAGTGTATTACAGCTGTATCTCAGCATAAAGCCAAAAGGATCCCAATCGCACCCCCGTGGGGTATGTATTTCGAAAAAACATTTTCAATGGATTTTTGTGTCATTATAACTACATGACAAAATTTCATCTCTGGAATCTATCTTAAATAATATCTAAATAATCCCCTATTTCACCCTTTTAGAGGGTAAATTAAAAAAAAAACTAAGAATATGTACTCAATCATATATATTTGTTTCCTCAGATATTAAATTGAAATGTATTTAAAAGTATGAATCTCAATTTTCATCTAAATCAGTGCAGATTTAAAGATTTTCCATACAAACTTTCAACCCCTATTTCACCCTTTTACAGATATATTTTTTAAATCCCTTAATGCGTGGCTACATTGTAAATTAAAACTACAGTCCAAATTTCATGTTTCTATGATAAGTAGTTACGGCTGTGCAAGCCTCGATATTATGCCAGTGAGTCATTCAGTGGGGACATCTCCTTTTAATAAATAGATAATCCATATAAATTCACAAAATAATATAGCTTACCTTCTTTGGCTAAACCTACTACTCCATCTAATGGGGCAGTATTGCCAGTTTTTATATCAGTTCCAAAAGACAAGTGTTTGATAATATGTGTAGTATTAAACACTGAGGAAGAAAATGGTTGAACGTCATGAACATGAACATGGTTGCTGGTGTAGCTTTTTCCTGGAGCTAAATGAAAACTGCCACCAACCTAAAAATATTAAATTACTGTTTTTGTCTTTCAGTAATACATGATAATATTGTTTTATTTTTTGCTGATAATTTGAAGTCTCTATAACACCTTATTAAATAATAAAAACCAATTCAAAAATATTACCCGGTTCACTTCCATGTATCCAAATATCTGACAACCTTCTTTTAGAGCTAAATTAGACCTATCCAAAGATTCGTCATTTTTACATTGCTCTATTGTTGATAAATCAGGTAATGCCCAACGCCTCAATCTATATGCTTCCTTGACATCTTCACATGTATTACAACACCTACAATTTAATTAGTAATTAATAAAACTTCATTATTTTATTTTCTACTAGCTTTCCCGACACACTTTGTTCTGTCGCACCTATAAATATAGTGTTAATATTTTCCATGCAATTTTTCCAAAATTTCTTAGTTTAAACCTTCTCTGAACTGTATACGATTATTTATAGACCAAAATTAGCCAAATCGGTCCAGCAATTGTCGAGTTTTAGCGAGACATTCAAATTGCAATCCATTTTTATATATAAGATTAATAATCAGCACAAAAATCAGACTTACTGAGATTCATTAAATGCAGCACCATAACAACTTCCACATGTTATTTTTTTACTTTCTTCTGAAGAGTTATGTTTAACCTGAAATACAATTTGAAACATAGTAAATCTGATATAGGTTCTACTTCTTCTTCTTTTGGCATAGCCTTCCCTGTAATAGGAACGTCAATGTTGACGTTGCCAACGTCAGAGTGATGCAGCAGATGTTCAGTGAAAAGCTGATGGCGTACAGTGCAGGGAATGGCTCATGCAATGACTTCATGGGTACCTCTGACAGGACCCTTATGCCATCGATGATCAACCTAAAGATCATCTGATATAGGTATTTAATAAGTTTTGTACTTTAAAATGTTGTGTCACACTGATTGTTAATGCCACTGAAAGGCTTGACTGAACTTTAAATATTTGGTAGGTGCCATAAACAACATACTTGTTATACCCCTAATCTATGCTCTGAAAAGCAAAAACAGAACGATCAAGAATTCAGCAAACAAATAAACATAATTTTTTTAAATTAAAGATAATAGAACTATAACCACCATTATGAACCACATTCTGTAAAATAAATGATTCGATTGATTAACTATATAACAGGTAATACATAATAATATAATTTTTGACTAGGAGAGAGGGTGTTAAAAAAGGAGCACATTACCAAGGGCATCACATTTAGTATAGTTTATATGATATAAGTTTTTTTTCACAGGGCTAAAACAATTTTTTATTAATTTAAACTAACTGTGGATGAACTTAAAATCTCAGTTTTCTTTGGTTCCTCTATTGGCACACCATCTAAGCTTAGTCTTCTTTTTTGTATGTTATGTTCTATCTGAAGATGCTGCTCCCCTGAAGAGTCCATTGCATCTAGTACAAAATCTAAAAGAAATCCTTTATGTTACTTTGTTAGCTAAAATAATATCAATAATTAAAATATGTGTACTTCAAACTTACAATCACATGATATCCGTGGCACTATTATATCAAAATTTATTCGCAACTTTCGTCCTCTGGATGTATCAACAAAGAGTTCTTCAGATACATTGGGTTGCATGTATGTAAAAATTTCAGACATAATTAGAAAACACATAATAATAGCGCCAGTAACAGTAACTGTAAGAATTTTCAAAAATTATTTGAACCTTTTAGTTAAAAGCAGGAAAATCTACTTGTAGTGGTAATGAAAAGAAGATGCACTAACTTAAACCTCCAATAGCAGTTTTTATTCTAAAATCCTCTAAAGTCTTAGCGTAAGCATCGAGATCCTTAAATTTATTAATTACTTGGGAGGGCATTTTGGCAAAACTTTTGTCTGTTTTGTGCTATCTTATATATCACATTAACACACTGTAATATTTTTTTCTATGCTCTTACTTGGTCAAAATTATCAACCGGCTTTACTTTGAAGAAGCAAAATAATTTGATTTGAAATATTAAGGATTTCACTTTTTCTTCTTTCGAGGGAGCCGAAGGGCGAGAACAAAAGTACTCTGTGGGCGAGAAGTCCAAATAATAATCTAACATCCATAGATAATAAGTAGTACTACTGAAGTCTGTCTAACATCTATGGAGAAGTCTTTGCATAGATGTTATGTATTACTACTTAGGTAGTTACAGGAAAAGTCATAGATGATAGATGATAAGTATAGATATAGCATAGATGATAAGTACTACTACTGAAATCTTTGCCTCTTGGGGCGAAACTGTCGTTCGCAAGTTTAGACCATAGATGTTAAGTACTAGGTACTACTGGATTAGACTACGTTCCCACGAGAGATTTTTGTGGTGCAACTAAAAAACGTTAAGAATTAGGATGGAACAAAATATTAATGATTATTATTTATTATTATTATTATTGTTTAATGTGACATAAAAGAGTAGAAAATAAATGAGGCCGCCACAACTTAGCTAGTTAGAGGTCGCTTATTTAACACAACCAAATTGACTAATTTGACCTACAGAAACTCTTGATAGGTACTTTTAGTAGACATTATTTTATTTACGTTATATGTTAATACTTTCAAATATAGTATGTAGTGAGTAGGTATTTATTGTTTACTTATATCTAAATAAATGCGTTTCGACCACGCTATTGTCCTACTACTGTTATAAATGTGAAATTTTGTTAGGATGAATCTGTATTTGCGCGGCCGAAGCCGCGGCCAAAATCTGGTTAGCAAAGCTTTCGCTAATCCGGGCTAGCACAATTATTGAAATCGACATGACTTGATGCGATGTCTTTGACACGTAGAATTGAACAGTGAGGGTTTTTGATATTTTTTCTGCCGTTAGGGGGCAGAACCAAATCACTCAAAGTGTCATTTGGTGGCGTAAGTGGCATCAAAACAATTTTCGGTCGATAACAATTGTCGATTTTCCGTCACCAGGCGGCGCTTGGTAGCACGACGGTCCTTTGTCGTGTCAAAAAGCTGTCAGGTTCACGAATTTAAAATCCCTTTAAATTTTATAAATATTGGCTAACTAGTCATATTTTAAATTTAAACCTAATGTCAAATGTATGTTAAAATCGACGCAAGTCGTTATAAATGCAATATATCCTATAATTCCTTTATCAACTAGTTTCCAATAATATGCATGCATTTTTTTAACGTTTCTACTGGTTATAACATTACCAAATATATATTTGTCACATCCAAAATCCATTAGGTTGAAAAAAATGTTTTAAAAACACAATAATTTTATATAAACACGCCATTATCGCGCGCTTGAGTTGTGACGTCATCGCACATATATCTGACAGTTGACAGTTAAATAATTGTTTGACATTGACATACACGAGTTCGATGTAAACAAACAACGAAGTGATTAGTTCACAAAGTTATCAAAATAATCATAAAATCAACTTATTACCATGAAAAAGCACAGCAACCCATGTTATAAATATTGAGTCGTCCCTATGTGCGAAAATAACACAAAAACTGCACCTAACAATTTTTATTTTCATATGCCGAAAGGTGCAAGTATGAGGAAAAAGTGGTGCAAGATGATGGATGAGAAGAGACAATGTATCTTGCTTGAGCACATTAGACTGCTGTGAAGATCAGTCAGTACATTGAAATAGATTTCCTACGAATACTTGTTTTATTTACGAACCTTGACGAAAATAACCTAGATAACGAAAAGTTCGTAAACATATTTAATTCATTAAATACTGTACGCATACTATATGAGATGGCGCTAGCGTGCTCGACCTCGTCTTGTCTCTTTCCTTCTCGTACCCTCTCGCTCGCACAGCTACCTTGAGAACCCCACCATGGCGACGCCACAAGCAGTGGCCTAATTTAATTTCAAATCATTGGCGTCTGAATTTTCGACCCGTCTGCACGTACCAACAGTTCATTTTGTGATAAGTGCTTACATTTTTATTCTATTTTAAAGTGTGAGCCTGATATAGCAGCTATTCATGTAAGTGCTCATTTTTATTTTCCTTACAAAGTGAATACAACTAACTAACGGTTTTTACTGTTCGTATTGAAAATATTTCTATAAATAGATCATTATTTTTATAGAATCTATAATAATTAAGTTATATACGCTACCCTCTAAAGGAGTTCAGTAATTTTATAAGAAAATTTAGACAATTTTACCACTTTTCTAGAAATTTTTATCTACCTTCAGATAGACTTTTTTGTACTTATTTTTTAGATTTCTTTATAATTAGAACGATTTATAATATAATGCATAGTGGTAATGCTTTTTACGTTCGTGCTTTTTAGCTTTAAGTACGTATTTTTAGTAAAACACAAATCTTTCTATGGTTTTCAAATATTTTTAACTACCGTCAAGGAATACTTTTGTTTGTCGTTAATATCTTACATTTCCAAGCTTTTTGCATGGAATCCTAATATTAGGTTTCGTTTTTAGCAATGCCAAGTAAGATTTTAATTTTGATATTGAAGTTAAATTAAAGGAGCCGATTCGGTTCCAAAGGCACCTGAAAAGTTTCTTCATTTGCTGCAACAAATTCAACATTTTGATAAAGATGAATGGAGCGAAGTTCGCTATACAGAAGTGCAAAAGCGGTATAATCATACGCCAGGTTTTACTGATTTAGAAGCTAACGATGAGATTAAAGCTTATGATAGTCTACGTCATTTAGCTTACGCAGATAAAGCTTATGCCGGTATTACCTTTTGTTTGCTAAAACAGCGCGATCCTCTGCAACAGACTCTAAACTTACTTTTATCTTGGGCTAAAGATGAGCTAAACCTAAATGTCGACTCCTTGCATACGAAGGTTAAGGAATTATTTACAAGCGGCGATTATGCGTCTGTTTCTGCCGACCTCTTATAGCTCGTTTGTGGTCACAGAGCTGAGGTGATACAGATGCGCCGAGATGAGATCATAAAATATGCACGTGATCCACTAACCAAATCATATTTACGCAAAATCCCTCCTTCAAATAAAAACTTTTTTAATTCTGAATTGCTATCGGGAGTTCTTGATAAGGCAGGTGGCGTTAAGAAAGATTTTATGCCTTTGATAAAACTAAAAAGTTTTGGAACTACCTCGCAGGTAGTTAATAGTGGCTCTAATCATCCCCCGTAGGGAAATAGTCATGCGCCCTCGCAGGGCACATCTCAAGGTTGCTGTGGCTCTCAACACACACGACCGTTACAGAATTACCAACCCTCGCAGGGAAGGTACACAAGTTATCCCTCGCAGGGTTCTCACGAAAACTCTAACGCATGGCGTAGCAATATAGCTAACCGTAGTTCCTTTCGCCACCGAGTCGACCGGCAGCCAGCGGTACGGCTTGAGCATGCGAAGGACAATAGTAAACGGCCTATTAATAGAGAATCCAACTCAGGTAAGAGAAGAAGATTCTGACTTGAGATTCCAAGCGGGCCGACTTCGTGCGTATCACAGTCATTGGAGGGCGTTGAAGGCACCACGTTTTCTTTTAAAAATAATAACAGGTTATCGCATACCCTTTTACAAGGAAGTTCCGCTTCGACCGCCGTCGAAGCAGCACGCGCCCCGCGAGCACTTAGCGAGCTCCGCTTCGCGAAAAGTCAAGTTAAATAAGTGGAAGTGGCTAAAAGCAAGGAAAATACAAGTGTGATATATCAAAATACGCGGAAAATTGTGGCGACTGTAACAGTGGAAACCGCGAAAAAATCGGACTGACAGGACGTGAGAAAAGTCGAAAAAACCGGGATTTTCAGCACGACACTGTTGGAGGGACCTAGGCATATGTATGATTATGATAAGCATAAGTTAGCATACATAGCCATAGTAACCAAAAACTGGCACTATATGCATACGCGCGCGCCATGGAGTCTCACAAGGTATGCAAGGACACCTCGACCTGAGCGAGTGTATAAGAAAGGAGATCAAAATTGACATTAAAATTGTAACTGAAATTGGAATTAGGATGGAAACCAAGTAAAATATAGGAATAATGTAAAATAGTATGACGAAAAATGTAAAACATGAAATAAATAGGAAAATTAATGCAAGAGTAAATATGTAAAAATGTATACAAATAAAAGTGAAACAAATAAGACATGTAATATGTAAGGATGTAGTAAAAAAGAAATGTTTGAAATACTGAATAGACTAAGAAAATGAAGGTGTAAAAGCAAGAATGTTAAATTAAGTTAGGAAAAAACAAAAAGGAAAAGATAACAAAATTGAATTGTAATTAGAATATACAGTTAATGTAGTAAAACAAAATGTGAGAAGCGACGAGCAAATGTAGTTGTAAGTAACAATGTATGTAGAAGAAAATAAGACAGTAGAATAAAAAAATGTAATAGTAGATGTGTAGAATAGAATGTAAAATTGCGGAATTAAAATGAATGTAATATAGAAATAAATGTAAGGTTGTAGTAAAAATAATTGTTAAAAATACGAAATAGATTTAAGAAAGTGAAGTTGTAAAAGCAAAAATGTTAAATTGGGATTGTAGAATGTTAGAATGTCAGATCAAGATTGGAATTGTAAATAGAATTAAGAAAGGCTGAAAAAATGTTAAACTGATAAGTAGAAAAAAAAACTGTAACTAGTAAATAAAAAGTACAAACACAACCAAATAAACAAAGCAAAAAATTGTCCCGGCTTATGGTTGGGGGAACAAGAAAAACCCTTTTACAAGAAACCTCCTCTTCGCCTCCCCGACATGACACGCACCTGCCTAGTGACAAGAAAGTGCGAAGCAATGTCAAAGGTAATTCAAAAGATGAAGGACGAGAAAGTTCTCGAAGTAGTTCGATCTTCCCCCAGCTTCATTTCGAGCATGTTTCTCGTTCCGAAACAAGACGGCTTGCACCGTCCAGTGTTCAACTTGAGCAAGTTGAACGAATATGTACTAACCGAACCATTCAGGTCAATAAATACGAACAGGGTCTCAGACTTCCTACAACCGAACGATTGGTTGTGCAAAGTGGATTTGTCCCAGGCCTACTTCAATCTACCAATCGCTCGTTCTCACAGACGATTTCTACGCCTGATTTACGACAAGGAAATTCTTCAAATGACGTGTCTTTCCTTTGACCTCAGCACGGCCCCAAGGGTCTTTGCCTGTTTAAGCAACTGGATTGCTCAAATTCTAAGGGTACAGGGTATACACGTCATAGTATACCTAGACGATTTCTTGGTGGTCAATCAAAATTACCATATACTAAAATCACATATCCAAATTGTAGTGGAAAGACTTCAATATCTGGGCCTTCAAATTAATTTCGAAAAGTCAACGCTGACTCCGTCCAAATGTCTGACCTTTCTGGGTTTTCAATGGGACCCATGGCGCAATGTAAAATCTCTTCCGTTAGAGAAGGTACTCAAAAAATATACCTAAAAGAGTTGCAAAGTCTTGTCGGACTCCTCAATTTTGCTCGGTTTGTGATTCCGAGGGGACGACTACACTTTCGAGACACTCTCATGTTCTTAAACGTTGCCATGAAGAGCCCGCTTACTTCCGTGCATCAGTTGCCAAACAGTAGAAATGGAACTGCAGTGGTGGATGGCCAATTGCGACCTGTCGTCACAAATTCATTTTCCATCTCCAACAAAATTCTTAACTACGGACGCCTCGGACGTAGCCTGGGGAGCCCAATTGGAGAAAATATCTTTGAGTGGAATATGGACAGGTCCAGAACAAAATTTGCACAGCAACCAAAAAGAAATGTTAGCGGTGTTAAAGGCACTCCAAAGTCTATGTCACAAGATAAAGAAGTCCACAGTCCTCCTACAGTGCGACAACAAGACTGTTGTGTCTTATTTAAAAAACGAGGGGGGGGGACCAGGTCATTACCGTTGCTCCAGTTGACAAAAGATATATTTCACCTTTTAGACTTACACCACATAGAAATACAGGTACACCACTTACTGGGAAGGTACAACAGTCATGCAGATCATTTATCACGACATCTGAGTCTTCCGGAATGGCATTTACTGCCTCATTACACAGAGAACCTGTTCAAGAAATTCGGAATACCGATGATCGATCTCTTTCCAAGCGAAACGTCCAAAGTAGTTTCCAATTATGTGAGTCTGGATCAAACGGATCAGGAGGCGATATATCACGATGCGTTCTCCCGAACCTGGAATTATCCCCTCGCTTGGGTGTTCCCGCCACCTTATCTAGTTCCCAAGGTGCTCATGCACTTGAACAAGGCGACAGGGTTCTATCTGTTGGTAGTCCCGAGATGGGAACGAGTATTTTGGAGGGCGGACCTAAGAACCCGAGCAGTAGCAGTCCCGTTCACCTTACAGAATCTACACCTGAATTTAATAGACAGCGACAGGTCATCCCCCAGCAGGAACCCAAGACATGGAATTGCAGGTGTGGAAATGTGGGGGTGGACAGAGGAGCTAAAGGACTGGAATATAAACCACCTTAATCTCCTAAAAAACTCTTGGCGTCCATCGACACTAAAAACTTACAAAGTGGCGTGGAACCGCTGGCTCAGATGGTGCCACACTAATAAAGAAAATGCCACTCATCCGTCGGGATCTGTTCTGGCAAAATATTTAGCTGATCTTCATCTTATTGATGATCTAGCTTACAATACTATAATAGTACACAAGTCGGTCGTGTCGACATTGTGCAGTTTTGAAGATGCGGGCAAATTATCTTCACATGTTCTGGTAAATCATATGCTTAAGTCGATCGCTGCAAATAAACACGTCTCTAGAAAAACAAGTGTATGGGATATAGACGATTTATTGAAGCATTTGGAAAAGCAAATTATCGATAAAAACAATGTTTTCCAAACTTGTCGACATACATCCACCTTGCTCCTTTTATACTCAGGCCGAAGGGTCCATGACTTGACATTATTAGAGGTTGATTCAGAACACTTCACTGTAAATGAAGACTCGATTTGTTTTTGGCCTCTTTACGGATCTAAAACTGATAGTGCGAACTACAGACAGTCGGGATGGAAGATATTTTCAAACAATAGTTCCAGAAATTTAGATACTATTTTTTTGGGTTAAGCGGACCATTGATTTATTAAAAGAGAAACGGAAAGAATGTAATTTACATAATCTTTTCATTAATCTAAGAAGAAACCCTAAGCTGGCCTCCAGAACGGTTATTGCTGGTTGGGTAAAAACTGTATTCATCGATCAAGTAATACTTTTTCGCGTTTTTATCGCAGAGAAGTAAAGTCGTCTCGCACAGGTAAATCAACAAGTTTGGCTCAATTATTTAGCCCTACAAACTGATTTTATATTTACTGTTATATAATAAAGTATAAATTAATTACTTATTCTGTAATTAATTTATACTTTATTAATTAGTACAAATCAATAAATCAATAATAAATCAATAAATCTTAGTAAGGTATTTTTTACATTCCTATTTTCTAAGTTCTTCTAATGTATAATATGCCTTCACATTGGCGTCTTTTTCTCACCAGGCGATAACAAACAGGTCTCATATCAGTAAGCTTCAAGTATGCGTACAGTATTTAATGACGGTGTTTTACCTGTAAATAAAACACATATTAAATACTTACCTTACTTGAAGCTTACATTTTTATTACTGCCTGGTGATATTCGACTCAATGATTTGAAATTAAATTAGGCCACTGCTTGTGGCGTAACGGTAGCTGTGCGAGCGAGAAGGAGGGAGCGGAGGGAGAACGAGAAGGAAAGAGACAAGACGAGGTCGAGCACGCTAGCGCCATCTCATATCAGTAAGCTTCAAGTAAGGTTAGTATTTAATATGTGTTTTATTTACAGGTAAAACACCGTCATTCATTTTTATGTAATATCCTAGTGATAAGTACTAAATAAATCTATTAAATAAATATTCATATCTTGAAAACAACAAACCATAGAAAACATGAATTCAAACTTCTTCTTTTTTTATATATATAATGTAAACCATTTGCCAATGTCAAGTTAAAGAGGCGGAAAATAGAACTTTCGTTTCAGTTTTCAACACCGTCTTCCTAAATCGTCAAGTCTAAAGTGTAGTCTAAGTCCAAATAAATAGTCAGTGCAGTCCATGACATGACATGACGTCGGTCGATTCAGTAAAGTGGTAGAAGCTTTACTGAAAGTTCCTAGAGAATTTAGGAGGGAATCTCAAAATAGCTCGTTTTTGGAAGTTGTACCACTTGCACACACTTGTGCACGTTAACGAATATTTAATGGTTAATATTCTACCAATATAACACATTAAGAACCGAAATAACACAAATTTATGAAGGCAATACAAAATCCACAACGTCACCCATTGAATTCCCCGGACAATCTCCGTTCTTCTTCTTTTATTTATGGCAATGGAAATGGCGGCTGCAAATTTTATTGCACTACGAGTATTCTGCCAGTGTCAAGAATTTATAGATGTTTTTTTTCGATTTTATTCATTTACATTATCGTTATATGAATTATAAAAAAAAACATCGAGGAGGAGGTGGAGGAGGATCGAGATTTCTCTACTCTTAGATTTATTACGCTGGGACTATAACACCCGGAATCTGGAAAATTCAGAGCATTGAAAATAGAACTCAGTGCTAATACAATAGAGTTGAAAATGGAAGTTACTAGTGTCGAGCTGTCACATATGACATTGCCATTTGTCTCAATACTCATGTGTTCGATTTTCAACTCTATTGCATTAGCGCAGAGTTCTATTTTTAATGCTCAGAATTTTCTTCGGCATTCCGGATTCCGGATCATAATATAGTCCCAGCGTTATAAGAAAATTCTGTTACACTTGTCACAATGAAAATTGACATTGGCAATGGCTTAATACCTTCTGTCTTAAATATAAAAAAAAATTAGTTTTGAAGTTGATACACGTTCGTCTGTACGATGACGTCTCGTTTCGTTCCGCCAGAACATATCCGTTTTGAAATTTGCGCGGGATTTAAAAAAAAAACGCGTTTTGATGATTAAATTTCACTATTAATTAAATATAAATCTTAAAAACATTTGTACAGGTATGTTTTTTCAGCGATAATGATTACAAATAAAAATATTTTATCCATTTTGGCGTTACATCCCTATTATTTAAAAATATAAATTATGACATAACGATTTCGACAGTTTTTTCTCGTCTCGAGTCTCGACACGAAAGTCCTGGGACTCAAGATAACTAAAATTACGAAAAGTCTCCAAATATCATCAAATAGGTCTTTTAAAATAAAGGCAAGGTTTCATACGTCACTTTTTTACAATGTCCCCCCTTAGCATAATATAAATAACCTATAGTTTAGATAGCATTTCTAAACTATAGGAGATAGAAACTTGTAAGATTCCACGCTGATAGATTATGCTAAAAACTCTTTAGGAAAATTATTTTGAGCAAAATCGTCAATTAATTTTGAAGTAATTCAAAGAAAACCTATTGCGCGTAGTTATGGAAACCTCCTTAGATATGTCCTGACAAGCTCTTGGTTAGGTTAGATTATTCATTAGAAATACACGTAATTTTTGGTACAAAGAATGTATATACTTATCGTTGTATTAAGTGACAACCGACTGGTTTATGCAATAGCAGCAGTATTGCCAGCGGGGTATTTCCCACTCTCCTATATAAAGCATTTCACATGTGCATAGCTGCTTATCGCGATAACTCGCACGCCGTTAGATTTTGCTACTGCGCGCGAGCAACCTCACTCCTCAGAGAGTGAGGAAGGGGTCGGACCCCTTAGCAGGAGAGACCCGCGTCTCTCCCGTCATAATAATAGCTTACAACCCGTAGCTGTCCCCAATATCCGGTCTGAACATCCGGATGGAACGAAGTTATAACACACAGACTGACAGACGGACAGAAAAATGTTTTATCTGTATAGATATAATATATTGTATTATATAAAACAAATAGTTTAACTAAGTATATACAGGGTGTTCGGCACATGGATGGACAAACGAAAACCGTAGACCCGTGGAGCCGTCTGCTATACATTGAGGCCTAATTACAAGACTCAGGCCCAATAGTTTTTTTTTAAATAATTTTTTAAGTTAATTTCGAAAAAAGCCAGTTTTCAAACTTCAAACGACTATAAATTTACTTTTAACATTGCAAATCCAAACATGCTTTTGTAATAATTATCTGCATTAGTTGTAGAATCATATTAAATTCAGTTTTGGAGCAAATGTTAGATATAAAATTAGATACGAGTCCTTAAACGATAAACAAAGTGAAAAAATAATTTTCATATTCCACTTTGAAATTCTTAAAAAAAAAAACTATGATTTTTAGAGCACTTAAAATTCTAGGAAAACATCTGTGGTTCATACCCTTTATATCGGTATACAATTGGCACTTTGTTTAAAAATAACTACAGTAAATCGCAATTTAAACTAACGGGGCCTTAATTCATAAGACTCAATTTGCGATAACTTAAATCAAGTACAAGCCAATTTGTCATAATTGCTTTCGGTATGTTCACTAACACTACACGTGGGAGCTAGTAGTCTGTCTCTCTCTTACCAGTCACGATACTATCTCTTGTCTCTTTTGTTGAATTTGGACAATAGCCGTACATAGCAGGTAGAAAAAGGGGTGTTATTTCACTCTGCAATTATTGCGCTATTGTTTGATTTTGTCTGTTCCTTATCAGTCAAACGTTAATTTTGGAACTGCCTCTGCGATCTGACGTGTCCGTTGCGCTTACTGTTGTTTTCGTGTTGTGATTTTGTTATCGTTTTACGTTATTGTTGTTGCTTCAGTTTGTTAAGTTTTCTGTTATTTTATTGTTACGTTGTTGTTTTTTTTTCGTAAAATGACCACCTCTTTTACGAATGAAGAATACGCCAATATGTTGTTGGTGTATGGAGCCGCTAATTGCAATGGACGTGAAGCACAAAGACTATACCAAGAGCGCTATCCTAACCGTCGAATGCCTAGCCACCAAACTTTTGCTACTACATATCTAATTTACTACGTATCTAATTTTATATCTAAAATTTGCTCCAAAACTGAATTTAACATGATTCTACAACTAATGCAGATAATTATTACAAAAGCATGTTTGGATTTTCAATGTTAAAAGTAAATTTATAGTCGTTTGAAGTTTGAAAACTGGCTTTTTTCGAAATTAACTTAAAAAATTATTAAAAAAAAACTATTGGGCCTGAGTCTTGTAATTAGGCCTCAATGTATAGCAGAAGGCTCCACGGGTTCACGGTTTTCGTTTGTCCATCCATGTGCCGAACATCCTGTATAGTGCGCGCGGAACTAGTTGGCCGCGCCTTAGGTAGGGACAGGGGTCAGTGGGCGGGTTGCTTGCTGCTCGCAGTGTTGCCGCCGCGAAGTCCGGCTCCGTACTGATTAATAACATCAAGCGCTCTTCCGTCCCACCGTTCGCATACCTAAGGCCCGGCTAGCTAGTCACAATATGTAACAGTCATAACAGTCACAATGTGTAATTGCAAAATTCTACATTATTGTCAAGGTGATACGGTCGTTTTTTGTATCATTCTTAATAGTCGTTATTACATTGTGATTTCGAGTGGCAAAAAGTGTCGTGCCTATTCAATCCGTCTAGCCCCAATACAATTCGCAACGCGCCATAAGGAACTTCGTTCCAAAAAATGCATAGCTGCCTCGCTTCATCATTGTCTATCACATGAAGATGCGCGCGCAACGCATCTTTGTCACTCTCTCCACTCGCATTTAAAATTTACATACAAAATCGAAACCATGAACTAGATCAACTTTTTAATAAGGCAACCTAATACAGTTAAATTAAGAACAAAATAAGCTTTCATTTGTCATTTTTTCGACTAAATAACTGATGAGGGTATTTAAATAACATTTACTCACCTGATATATAAGTTACCAACCCCATAGACAAGCAGTGGTGAAAGTAGGCAACCTTTTCGTTTTCTATCCAGTTAGGTATATTCTTTTAACTAGTGTATTTTTTTAATTAACGATTGAGGGAAGTATATTAAATAAATTTAATTAACAATTTAAATAATTAATAATAACCGGGCGCAATTTAACTAGGCAACCTATTTGCACTGTGTCAATGTCAATGTGAATACTAACTATCATTTAATTCTTATCAATAATAAATAACAGTTAAGGGTATATATTTCTTATACCGGATCTTGTACTAACGGAGAATACAGAATCTCATATTTAAAAATAGTGAACATTCTCCGTTGAACTAAAATCACAGTGGAAAGTTAACATAGTTAAAACTATACCTACCAATCATCATATTATCAAGTACTGACATCATCCCAAAAACGTTACACAATGGTCTTAAAACACTCAACATCCATATGCATATAACCCTGCAATCCTCAATACATGCCGGATCGTCAGAAATTCTTGTTCATTACATACATAATATTTAAGTTTATACTTTGCCTGAAGTTTCTTGGCCACAAGCTCGCAGCTTTAGTAAAATACCCTTAAGTAAAGGAGAAATATAAAATGAAAAAACAAAATAATAATAGAAATAATAATATCCGAAGAACTTGTGTTATAAGTAGCAGACAACGAAAGGTATATGTAACACTTATATACTATACATAATATAATATTTAAGATTTTGGATATATTGATTTAATATTTAATACACTGCACAGCCATGACCCAGTAACACAGAATACTTTTTGTTCCCTCTGCGGGATTCATTAGTATCGTTCTCTCCCGTATATCTTAAGTTGTCTTCGGTTAGGAAAATGAAAAACATATTACCAATTAAAATAATATTATTGTTCATAAGATTGTAACAACCTTAAACTTAATTCAAA
This sequence comes from Phengaris alcon alcon, assembly GCA_037179445.1. Taxonomy (NCBI): domain Eukaryota; kingdom Metazoa; phylum Arthropoda; class Insecta; order Lepidoptera; family Lycaenidae; genus Phengaris; species Phengaris alcon. Next base: position 792,901 of record JAYRCH010000435.1, on the reverse strand, counting down.
CAATTAAGTTTATCTTTGTATAAAATGTGAAGAGGCAGTAGAAACATGATTGATAATAATTAATAGTTATTATCAGTACACCGCACATCAACTTGAGCTAGTAGTTTTAACACAATAGTCAATACACAATAAAACAGTAACAAAATATTATGTTGATGATCTTTATAGCTGCCATGTATAAGTCGCGATTGTATTTATTAACATTACTGAGTATTATTTACATGTGTACAGTCTTTTCTATTTAACTTAAAGAGATCACTTCTTAACACTGAAGCCCTCTCCCGTAGGATCTAAGATCCATGGGTAGTTGTTCGGGCACTCCATGCAGGTAAATAGGCGGAGTGTCTCGCCAGGCAACTCCCGGGTGGTCAAAGGGCAGGCGTTCGGTAGCGAGCAGAAAGGTTGACCTTTCACGTCACACTTGTCTTGTTTCCATTCTTGGAAGTCTCGCAGAGAAGACAGCTCAGTTGGGTTTTGCATCCACTGAATGACTTGAATCATTGACGTGAAGTATACGTCGTTCTTTTCCAACATTTCTTCAATAAATTTAATGAGCTCATCTTTGAATTCTTTTTTAGATTTAAGCCATGATGCATGGAAATGTAGACCTAGAGGGGCACGGTTGGTCGTGTAGTGTCGGTTGAAGTTGTGACGCAGGAGGCGCGCGAACTGATCGCCGGTTTGAATGTTAGAACAAGAGTCGACGACGTGACAACCCGGTAGAGATTCGTCAAACGTAGGGTCATCTCGTCGATCCAACTCATTCATTACCATTTCCCAAACTGGGTGACTCCTCGATGGGCAGTTGTGGGCGTTACCGTTGCATTTGTGCGGCATACGGAAGTACAAGGTGTACGGCCAGATAGGAACACGGCTAAGAGGCGCGGTAATAGAAGCGTCGTATACGAAATATTGATCGGCCATCATTTCGAATTGCTTGTTACCACCGACACGCAGGTAAGGAGCGCGGACTCCTATAATGGAAGCGTCGGTAATGTTCGCGAAACGTTCCACGATCAAACGGGCGCCGGCCATCTCGGCGAGCCAGTCGTCGTAGCTGCCGCTGCTCCAGTATTGCGGGTCATCTTTGTGTGTTATCGAGAATACTGAGATCTCGTGACCTTTTCTGTGTAGTTCTTGAAGGGCGGCATAGTTAGTGTACTTGTGTGAGACGAAGAAAGTACCGCGGATTTGGCAACTGTTGGGATTGTGACGGTTGCCATTGAAAATCTGCTCATATAAATCGATATTATCGACATTTACGGCGCCGTTGAATGTGATGGTAATCATTTGAGGCACTTGGTTGGGCTCAATTCCCCCGGGGATGCGTGTGCCGTCAGCGGAGCAGAAGCAGTCGGGCAGGGTGCACTGGTTGGGGTCACAGTCCGGTGCTCTGTTGGGATCAACGTCCACAGCTGTAACAAAATATAGGTAATCTATATAGTGAAAGCGAGTATTATTTTGATGAAATAACCTGACATAGTAATTTCATAATTTTATAAATATTACCCCTAGGGATGATGACTACATCTAAACTATTTAGTTTCATTAATATACTCAGATAATATATTGAGGCATTTCTAGTTGGTAAATGTAAAAAAATGTAATATTTTATGTGTAGTAATTAGATACTTAGGTACATCTAAAAAGTACAAAAAAGTTTAATTTTTTTTCCTAAATTAGTAGGTAAAAACGCACAAATAACAGAGATATAATTAAAATATAAGTTCCTGTGGCCGTATGATTCATACACTTTAACCTAGGCGTGACGACACAGCTAGGGTACGACTTTAGTATGGAGCGTTTTCACGAGACTTGCGAAATTATGTATACAAATTGCTGTACCTTTGAAAATATTGTCTTTTGATATCCTGTTTCTTCTGAGAAGTTACTCATATTTAAGAGTACTATTCATTTATGTAATAAAAAAAATGTCATCTAGCCTATTGTCAGTACCTGGGTAACCGAGCATTGCTCTTGTCTTTTTTTTTGTAAATCTACTAGATTAAAAAAAAAGACAGACTACTTTTTATCCTGAAAAAGTAGGTTCCTTTGGATACTGTATTTACGCGGGCGGGCCGCGGGCAACAGCTAGTTATTGATATATTGTTGCACGACGAAACAAAAAACATGTTTAACTTAAAAATGCGCAGTTTCCCAGGGATACACCCTAGCTAGACCGATTTTTCTCCCTCAAAACTCCCTGCATACTAAATTTCATGTAAATACTTGCGAGCCGTTGCCGAGATGTCTCGTTTAAAGTATAAGATAGATTCAGTTTTAATTATTCACACTAAAGCATATTTTATTACTCCACTATTCAGACAGTCGTCTAAGTAGCATATTTTAATAAGAGTTAGACTGTCTTACTCTGAATTCAGACATACAGCAAAATCGGGCTCGGCAACACTTACTGTCAGTCTAAATATATCGAGTAATGTAATAAGAGTTTGACCGTTCAGTCTGCGCACGCGTCCGACGGGAGAGGACGTATATTATAATAGGTATTCACCTATGAAATTGCCGTTCTGCAGTACTGGCCATTTCAAATCAAAATAATTTTTGTTTGGCTAAGAATTCTAATTTCAAATTAATTTTATTTTCAAAACATGGAATTCTTTTTTCAAAAGTAGTCATTTGTTTATTGATTAGTGTTACATGTTCATCGCATTTCAATCTTTTTCGTCATCATGGATACGTTAAAAATTCGACTAATTATGGAATATGAGTACCATCGTGGCAGCAACGCGGCACAAGCGGCACGTAACATCAACGACGTTTACGGAGCTAACACTACAAACCAACGCACCACCTGTTATTTGTTTGCTCGCTTCCGTTCTGGAAATTTCGACCTGAAAAATGAACCTCGCGGTCGTCCGAAGACTTAATTGGTCGACAATGACGAGGCGATTGTGGAAGCTGATGATACACAATCTACGGCTGAAGTAGCAGCAGCTTTCGACGTCAGCGTCAAAACAATATTGGTCCTTTTGCGTCAAGTTGGCAAGGTAAAAAAGCTTGACAAATGGGTGCCCCACGAACTCAATGATCGCCAGCGCGAAGTACGCGTCGAGATGTGCCTTGCACTGCTCAACAGACACACAAATGAAGGAATTTTGAACCGCATTGTTACCTGCGATCAAAAATGGATTCTGTTTGATAACCGCAAGCGCTCAGCAAGTTGGTTGGATCCTGGTTCAGCACCTAAACAATGCCCTAAACGAAAACTTACCCCTAGAAAAGTTATGGTCACTGTTTGGTGGTCTAGCGCCGGTGTGATTCATCACAGCTTCTTACCAAACAGGATGAACATTACTGCAGATGTGTACTGTGAAGAACTGAACACAATGATGGAGAAGCTGGCACATCTCCAACCAGCATTGGTCAATCGCTCGTCTCCGCTGCTCCTGCACGACAACGCGCGACCTCATACTGCACAGCAAACGGTCTCCAACTTGCAAGAACTGGGGTTGGAAGTTCTCCGTCATCCGCCCTACTCACCAGACCTTGCGCCTACAGACTACTACTTTTTCCAGAATTTGGATAACTTCTTGGCGGGAAAAAAATTCAATACCCGAGAGGCAGTACAAAATGCCTTTAAAGAATTTGTTGCCTCCCGTCCAGCTGATTTCTTTAAGAAGGGCATCAATAAACTGCCACTGCGTTGGCAAAGATGCTTTGATTGCATGGGTGATTACTTCGATTAATACAATTAAAAATACATGAAAAAAATTCGTTTAAATTTTTTCATACAAAACGGCAATTTCATAGGTAAAGACCTAATATTAGATACCCTAAAGTAGTTTCTCAAATCGATTGTTCCTAAATGCTCAGTATTTGCATACTCGACAATTTCTCTCGTAAAAGTAAATATTCTCTCACCCATGTTATTATCTTTTTTCACATTTTTAAATTAGCAGTCAAGCTGATTGCAGTGAGAGCTACGGAAAGTTTTTTGGGCTTCGAAAGTGTACCAAGTGCCATTACAACCGCCAACGTCGACGTCTTGCGTCCACTGGCGAATGAGCAAGCGCGCGATTTTCAGACTGGTGTTATAGCGAGCTGTCTAACTAGACTCAAATACAGTCTGAATATCGTTTGCTGAATAACGCATAGTCTAATAGGCGCTTTAGGTGATCGACGATAAAGAAAAAATAATGTGAATTTGCTCTTTGTAGGCAACTGCGAAAAATTTTCATACATAAGATACTTTCAAAATTATTAACTTTACGCAACCAAATATTACAAAATTGTTATGAGTCATGACAAAGGTATGTTATTTTTTGTTACTAAATAGGTACCTGTTCTCCTACTTGTTGGTCGATATCAACCAGCCAATAGATAATACAGGTAAGTATCTATATAATCTAAACTCGTATAAAAACCTAAAAACAAGAGAGAAAAGTTTAATAATATTATCTAGTAAGTAGGTACTATTACTTACTACAAGCATTTTCGTCTGATTCATCCTTGCAGTCGGGTTTTCCGTTACAGAACAGTTCTTTTTCCATGCAGTCCCCATTCCCGCAGGCCAACTTTCCCTCAGGACAAATAGGTTCGTCTGTCTTTAGAATGGGTAGAATCTTTCTGGGCTCTGTAAATATTTACCACGAATAAATACAAACAGAATCGCAACAAAAAACATTATTACGCCAATGGTTATATTTATATAGAACATTTAAAAAAATATTATTTGTTGCATTATACATATTGTTTAAATCGAACAGAACGATCAAAACAAAAGTGACCAACAAGATATTTTACATCGGATGTGTATTTTAAATGTGGAAAATGTGTTTGTTGGGGTCTACAAATAAGAAAAAAATTAATGAAAGAATTGGCAAAGCGTGAGAGAAAAATGAGACGTAAAGAAGTTATTAAAAGATTTGAGGTTTCAGCTGTTGTTTCAGCAGCTGCAGTTTCAGGTGATTTGTAATTTATTATAGCGAAAATACTCAAAAGCACAGATTCAATGATATACGAAGAAATTCAATGAAATGATTGGGACGATTTAATGATTTTTTATTTAATATTTTTAAATATAGGTAGGAAAACTGGCAATGACGACAGAAAACAAAAAAAAAAGAGTTCATTAAGCCATAAGTTTAAGTGTGATTTAAGTAATTGTTCGACTTGTAAATTGAAGGTGAAAGAGGTTATAAAGAAACGAATTGTAAATAATATTGAACACTAGAATCCAGTATACATTTTTTAAATACTTAATAAGTAGAGTAGTTAGTTAATTTTGTGAATAAAATACATTATTAAAGAAATTTTACCAAGCACCATAGATATTAACTATCAAAATGTTAGTAAGAAATTCGGATTAGTAATGTATATTAGTAAGAAATAGCACGTGTATTATACATAGTTAATGATTGCATCTTACATTAGAAAATTATTCTATGATCTACAAAAAAACTCAATCATGTAGGTTAGATGAAGCTTCGGCATTATGATAAAAAAAGATTTGTGAAGTGATTTGTATTTTACACTTGTGTATAAATACTCCCACAAAATGTCTGCACGGGAGTTAAATTTTAACACAAACATCATCACGAGCTCGACGAGCGTGTGCAATTTCTTAGTTTAGGTTCACTATACTTCATTTGTGACGAAGTCTATTTTTGTCTTGGTTGACATCAATGAAACTTAAATTTTGAAAGTATTGTGTGGTGTTTGTTAATAACTTTTGTGCTTCGATCCTGATGCGCCGCTTCCTCACAACGGGCCTCATGCAACCTAACTACAGTGCGACGCGGCCCTTTCACCGAAGCTCACTTGCTTGCTACCGCGAATAGAGTTTCGCACTTACTCTCAAGTTTGTCACAGTTGGTCACTTTACCCTTCCAGTCGCAGGTCTGTTTATCGAGATCGAAAGCCAGTCCAGACGGGCAAGTGATCTGTTTAAGACCTGACCTAGTGCACCTGTGTCGATAACAAATGTAACACGTTAAAAAATAGTATGGTACCAGGAAGTGGATAGGCGGAAGGCTCTCAGCCCGTAGATGTTTTTCCATCTCCGTCGATGTAATCGATACGGTCGTAGCCTTCGCATAACCACTTCCCATAATCGACAAAACTTACTTTCTATTTTATCGCAATTCTTAACATTTGTTTTCCAGTCACAAGTTTGACGGTCGATATCAAACGCCAGTCCTATGGGACAGCGGACTGTTGCGAGTCTGGTGACGCCATTTTCACCTCCTTTGTCACACCTGTACACAGCCAAGTTTACAACACCGACATCCTTATGCTTATATAAAAAGAAGTAAATGTTTAATAATTTCATATTTTGTAATTTACAAATAAGGAGCTTAAAATATGAGAAATACATTTAACACAGCAGGTTATTAGTATTGCTGAAGCTTAAAAAAAAAACTAGCACTTCTGTTATGGGATTGGACATAAAAAAGTTCTGGGGGTGTTGTAATACGTAATCATAGATTTAAATAATAGGGGCAGAGCTCAGGAGGATCTATAAAATAGATATAGGTTAATTTTATACAAGCTTCTAATTCTGTTTATGTTATAAGATCAATAAATAATCATTCTCGACACGTTGGTCGCAATCTTTCCGTTCACTAGCTGGAATGTAACATATAGTTCTTTTATAAATTTTGTATATATTTAACCTTTTGTTAGATGGGGCAAGGTGGTCTGGTCTATATTCTATGGGTAAGGATGCCCAACGCGCCATAAGTAATAAGTATGTCCCTCTTGACCCAAAACGGAATATAGAGTACTCATCTTGCCCCCAAATAACTAGTAACTTTATTTTCCCAAGGTCTCATTCGATATCTTTTATCTACAGGTATTCATATAATACAATGGAAAGATTTGTTTGTTTGTTTGCATTTGTTTCTTTGTTGGCTCCGAAACTATTGGGTCGATTTTGATGAAATTTGGCACAGTAGACCACAGGAAACGACATATGCTACTTTTTATGGCAAAATGTACGGTTTTCTCGGAATTTCCCTTTGCGCGGATGAACAACATCTAGTAATTTATATTCAGCTTCATAACATTTTATTTTTTATAGCTTTATTCAAGTTATGGTATGCTATACTGAAGGCCGGCAATGAACTTGTCCCCTGGTAGTGCGGGTGGGCGATGGTAATCGCTTTCCTTCAGGCGTTTGTCTGCTCATTTATCTTTACCTGACGACATCCCGGCAGTCGTTCTCGGTGGTGAGTCTGAAGTACTCGTCGGCGGGGCGGTCCTCACACAGCTGCTCCGGGGTGGCCTCGTCGGCCGCGTCCTCCTCCTGACGCTTCACTCGGGTTTCGCCCACACCTGCCACATACACATATAATTAAAATTATTTTACTTACAGTACCACTACTTTTTTTACAGGCGCTCAAAGTTATTCTATGGCGGTGGCAGAAGTCAACTTTTCGAATTATTTTGTAACACATTATATTATTTTGTAATTTGTCAGCGGTAATAAACTAGGATTTTTCAGTATATTTGCACATAATAACATTGCATATTATATACGGCTTGGCAAAATCAATTACGGAGATTTTGGGTTTCTTTACTGCTTATGTAAAGACATTTAGGCAGAAAAATAATTTAATATATCAAATAAAATATATTATATTAAATAAAATTAGATTGCACTCTCTAAGGCGCTGAGGTCATATACCTCACAGAAACAGCTGACTTTAAAGCGAAAGCAAAGTTTAAAGTGTGAGGTCAATGACCTCCGTAGCGCCATAAAGAGCGTAATGTAATTTTATTTTGTATTTTTTTTGTAGCAATTCTCGTAATTGTCTATCACGCTAAAATAGAGAGGGTTCTAAAAGTTGACGTAAAAAAACATTAAATAAATTGTAGTTAATATCAAAATAAGGCAACGATGGTTGTGAACGACGTTACTCGAACTTAACATGCATATTGAGCAACAACATTAGTAAATGTAAGGCCCGATTGCCACACGGCGCGGTCGCAGCGGTGCAGGAATGTTGTACCGTTTCATTTCGGCGGAAAATGTCATCGCGACTCACAAGTCGCAGGTTTATCGTTAAAAGCGATGAACTCTCCGAAGCCTTTTGTTGCACGTACAAATGTAGGTACTGTAGAGCCAGTCGACGGCATTGAAAGGTACGTTTAAAAGAAATCGAGGTCAGCACCGGCCACGTAGAAAACCGGTGTCGTTTCTTTTACGAGCTTAATGTAACTTTATGTAAGTGAGTGTCTATTATGTATATACAAAAAATATATATTATGTAAACTCGATTCGTTATTGCACAACGATTTAAGAATTGTACTATTTCAATGTTGGGCCCATAATATATTTATATAATGTATACCTAATTAGTTTGAAAAATTGTTACATTATCAATTATTATGAAATCTATTAATTTTTTTTTAACTAAATCCGTTTTATTTTTAAGAAGTAACAATGTATATTTTTTTAACAATTCTTATCATTATTTTAAATCTTTGAATGTAATTAATTTAAAAATAATGTACAATGTACTCACCTAAGTGGGCGATTAGCAGCACGCCGAGGCACAAGTACGCTCGTCTCGCCATCGCGCTCGGCTAAGACTGGCCGTTGTTTCGCGCTCCACAGGAAAGTGCAAGAGGTGCCTACGCCCCTCTTCACCTATTTATATAACCAGGCAGCTCCGGCTCAGACCAGCCGACGAACTCCGCCGTCCTGTACGCACACCACTGATGTAAGCCGATGTTTCACGGCGCAGCTTTTAAAAAGCACTAAGTTCACGATGACGCTGTATGATTATTTTCAAAATCTAATTATATAGAATAAGTTAATGTATTTCTATGACACAATTAATTTAAATGCACATTAGTGAGGGGCATCCTAGTAATAAGTCGCTTGCCTACGTCGATAGAGTTGTACGCCGTCCCGTCCCACGTCCCACTCTACATTAACGAAATCGAATACCTACTCAATGCATCAGTTAGCAAATATATAATATTATGAATTTAGTGTAGATGTGGTTTTCTTTACATGGTTTTGATAGTTTTTCTAATATCATAAAACAATTGATTTTCACTAATTTATATAAATCTCACGACATGATAAAATGATTAAAAAAAAGGTTATAAGTCGTTACTATAATACACAGAATAAGTTTTTATCGAAATTTCATCCACAATCCACTTTTCTTTTAATGGGGAATTAGCCCACCTTACATTCCCACCACTGCAACTCCCTGTGAGGTTCGATACGATCGATAATGGTAACTAACCCATAACTCTAATATATGATCTCCCGGAGGACTTGCTCAGTCTGTCTGAGGTCCTCAACGAAAACAATCAGATGGCGGGAGGAGTGCTCGGGGACAGAACCTGGAATAGGTATTCCAGGTTCTGTCCCCGAGCAAACCTGGAGACATCAAAACTGTAAAAAAAAGTCAGAAAAACTGCGATACTTACTTAAAAATACCTATTATTTTTTATATAATAATAAATAATAACTCCCCACACCAATTTCGGTGACGGTGGCCAGTTTGATTGAAACCAGGCCAGTTACACAGGAGAAATTTTATAGTGCCTAAGTGTGTGCGCAGTACACAAGAGCACGCTCTCTTAATTTACTTTTATAACCCATGGGCTGGATAACCGACACAACTGGCAAGAGATCAGGCGCAGGTCCGACTTTTTACATGCCCATCCGATGCATTGATCATCTTTCTTGTCAGACAAACGGGTGATCGGCCTGCATTGTCCTAACAATCCTATGGAAACAACATTTTTTTTGCTCCAATGCGGGAATTGAACCGCGGCTGTTTTATTTGTACATATTTTATAAACACAGGTCTAACGTAGAATAAAATATTATCTTCGAAGTGTGGACACGGTCGTTTAGAAAAGTAAATGAGATATGTTATAATTTATGAATCTAGTTCGGAATAATTTATTAACAAACAATATTTTAGTATCGTCCGTATTCCTAGGGACAAGGTCTTTTAAAGGTTATGAGTGTAGCAGCAATTTCTATTATGCTAATAGTGGGTATTTCTTCAAAAGTCTATTCCTTGTCTCATTGGCCTGGTCAAATTTTAATTTTACTTTTACGTCTGTAACACATGTTTCAATGAAAATAGATACACCAAAAAACATGTTTGCATGCGGGACTCGTTTTTATAGAGAAAATTTTGTGGCCAGGCTAATGACAAGTTCATACAGGCTTAATGATAAGAAGAACAAAAAGTAAAAAACTTTATGTAAATAAAATCAGTTTTAATAAATTTTCATCAATATTCTCACAAAAACAATAATCTGTTTTAATGAAATCGGTTTACAGTACTAATTTCACTGATTAATCAGTTGGTTATCTACCTGACTAGGTAGTAATGTTATCAATCAACTAGTTAATAATAACAATAATAACTTATTAATCAACTTGTTATTCAACTAGTCAGGTTACAAAACAGTATTAGTACAGTCTTGATAACTAATTAGATTATCACTATCACTTACAATAAATTTGTATGTAGGAACTTTAATGCTCTTGATTAGGTTAGTTTTCTCTTTCTTTCATCTTTAGTTTGTGACATTGTTTTTACGTTCTTCTGACATCTGTAATAATAAAATAATATAAAAAAGAATAGTCTGTCCTAAGAATATTGAACAAGCATGGTTTTATAAGACATATATACGTGATACAACATCTAAAGAAGGCCAAAAAAAAGGGTTTCATGTTAATACAAGGAAACGGACGCCCTTGGCTAATGAGAAGAACGAACTTTAACATTTTTTTTGTAATACTTATACTGAAATTATTTAAAAAAGTTGTACCTAATAAGGGATAAAGTACAACTATATAAAAAAATTACTGCGTTTTGTTACCTGGTTACAGAAATAAATCCATGGACATCGAAAATTTCTCTCACAATCGGTCTCCGTCTCCGGAGTCTGCGGAGTCTCCAGAAGTCTCTGGAGAAATGCCCTAGTGCAATTTGTGATATGTATAAGTATACATTCAAAAAGTTACATATTCCGCTAACGGCTAAACAAATCTGCTAAATATAATATTATGAAAAGATCCATGATAGTCACGAAATGATCACAAACCAAAGAAAACCATGATAACTATGATATTAATAAAATAACATTTTATGTTTTTCATGGTATTCATATTGAGGATTATTTACATTATCTACGGGTCAGGTACTACAGTGTACGTACTTATAACAATATTATACGCAGATAGTTTCGACGAGCTGTAATATTGAATAACTGATCACCAACAATTAACGAAGGTTGAATGAATTCAGATCATCAGTTATACCACACACACAATAAATGAAGTTCATAACTTGAGAAACAAAACTGTCAAACACGAAATCGGAAACTTACTGTATGTACCTACCTATTTCCGCCATTCTCCACATCAAAAAACCGCTACATATAGGTAATATTCTTGTGCTGAAGCGGAAGTTATGTGTATGCGGGTAAATACGTCTTGTTCTGTCGACTTACTATTGACATTCGTTCAATAAGTATTATTTCTTTTAAATAAAATAATATGTTTTGAAGAATGAAGGATAATATTGTCAATGTTGTGCATTAGTGCCTATCTTATAAAAACATAACATAAACGAATAATATTTTACACATTAAAAAACAGTGATTAATTTTAACCTGATTTCATCTTATGTAATGTGTTTTTATAACAGCTAGTTATAAGATATTTTGTGGCTTGCTTGTTGTACGAGGATCATATTGTGGTCAATGTAAATATATGTATTATCTAGTATTAATGATAGGCACATATTATATTATTTTTGTTTGTAAGTTGAAGGACAAAATGAAGGTAATTTTAAATACAGAATGTGAATTTCAAATTCACTTTGGGGATTAGCCGAAAACCATGTTTATGATATGAAAAGATTAACAATTGTACAAAACTTCGCCAAAACTAATATCGGAGTTGCATGCGAACTACAAAATAGTACTGAAGGCAACTGAAATTATAGTGAAAAATAATAAATCAATGTAAATTTTTTAAATAATTTCCAACCAAATGGACTTTTTTTTCCAATTCAAAAAAATGTCCATTTATGAGACTGAAGAGAGACCGCATTTTGAACATTTTCAACTACTATAATAATTGGTATTTTGTTTGCTTAAATAAGTACAGCATATTTTATTCAGGCATCCACATGTTCGCTTACCTACTTACTGTGTATAGGGAAGTGAGATGAGAAAATACTACTTCGTTATAGTCTATAATGCGTGTCGTTTAATTATTTTACTTCCTTTATATTTTGTCATTATTATCACGTAAACAAACCTATCTAAATATCTACCTACGTCGTGTGTCTTTTTGGCCCCTTATTATATACCAGCTGTCGCACGCGGGTCTCACTATACTTTTTCGGGATAAAGGTAGCTTATATGTTAATCCAGAGCTTAAACTACTATAATATAAAATTTCATCAAAATCCATTTAGTAGTTTTTGCGTGAAATAGTAAAAAACATCCATCCATACATCTAATATCCGTCCATCCTCACAAACATTGAAGGTTATAATAGTAGTAGGATACAAGACAATACATATTATGAGTTAAACAGTTATACACAACAAGATTTTATTTCTATTGACTAACACAAAATAAGAGTATTTTAATTTTAAATGATACGTCTAATGCGTTAGAAAAGGTTACAAATCAACATGTTAATTTATTTGAAAATTAACCTTTGAATCTTTTAGATAGAATATCTAAAATGTGCGTGAATATATTAAACATTAATTTTTAAAATAATATTGAGATCCGCTTACTATATACAAATTTTTTTATAAGCGCAAGTAATTATTTTTTTTACTTAGCTTCAAGTTTCGTGGACAGGTACATTTTATTTAATATAATGTTTTAAATAAATTTTCTATTTGATTACACTTATCTTATGATTACTTATAATATGGCATTTGTCATTTATAATAATCAAAAGCATTTGTGTGAAATGATATTGAATAAAATTTAAATCAATCAAGAAATACTAAAAATGTGTAGGTATGTTCACCTATGCTCAATGTCATCAAGAAGCTCTTTGTTATACCGTAGCTAAATCATTTTTATTATGAGATAAAATAACCTTGAACTTTATATAAAACATTTAATAAGCAAATTTGTTTTATAATATAAACGGTACCTATAAAGTAAATTTATAATTCGTGGTAATGTTGTGTTCTAAGCTGTTGAATGGGTTTCTACTACGGCGCTTTCATATTTCCCGATATTCATGGATGCATTTCACACATAAATTCTCATAATATAGAGGCTGTGTGTATCAGAGAACCTCACTTTCAATTATTATCAACCGAACCTGTTTTAAATATTTATGTCAATGTCACATATCAGTAGAGAAGATTCGAAAACGAAATCTTAATTTACATAAACATCGTTTAATAGTTATAACACTGAAGGACTTTGTTTTTTTTTGCTTAAAATTAATAGGTACTTTTGTCAACTAAAACTATTAGTAGGTACCTTGTATGTTTTACTTTCACAAAACGTTAATTATTATTTATAGCAATGTCGATGTTATCAGTGACGCGCCAAAAGGAAATCTGTCTATCCGACGGGAACAGCATATTTTTACGGGATAAAGAGTATATTGTATTTTATAAACATATACAAAATGCTTAAAACATTGTCTTGCATACTATAGTATTTACATAGCATATTTAAAGGCTAACCCGATTTCTCAATATAAGTATCTTGGATTATCTTTAGTACTTGGTTAACCCAGCTTAGCTCGGAGTTCTAATAAATTTAAAAAATTAAAAAATATCACATAAACATTTATCTAACAGGGATTCGAACCCACCACATTCAAGGTAATACTTGCAGCCATTTTTTAGATACCGATTATGCGCTTATATATATATATATATATATATATATATATATATATATATATATAATATTATATACATATATATATAATAGTTTGTGAGGATGGATGTATGAATGGATAGATGGATGATTGTTACTCTTTCAACTAAAAAACACTAAACAGATTTTGATGATATTTGGTATGGTTAAGGTTTACGCCGTGGATTAAAACACAGGCTACTTTTTATCCCCATAAAGTACAATGTTCCTTTGGGATACTGTATTTACGTGGGCGGAGCCGCGGGCAACAGCTAGTTCGTTATAAAGATAATCCAAGTTGAGTTTTTTTTTCAAAATCGGTAAAGGTGCAATAAAATATAAGTTGTTACTGGGCCTTGGTGGCAACATCCGGGTGTGGCGAATTATGTAACGCGACGGAGGATCAGCCGCGGCCCGCGAGTGGTCGGTCGGTGCGTGTTGCCAACTTTAATTTTGCGAACCCACTAGATGGAGCCTCGTAAAATACCCCAAAATAACACTGTAATCCACATGTTTTCGAAAAAGGCATAAACAAATCATCTAAAGGAAAACCAATCAAATGGCCAGATTTTGTTTTGAAATTGGAGACAATTATCATGTTGTGTTCAATTTTTGCCCACTAAAAGCAGAGTAAAACTGTAAGGTTTGGTGGAAAATCACCAAGTTGGTAACACTAGCCCCGCAGAGAGTGGCGAACCGTGCCAGGCGCGGGGATTGCGACCGGACAATAGCTACACAGACCTATCGCATAATTTATTCAACGTTAACATTTACACCTCGACCGCCTATAACAAATAAAACCCGATCCTGTATTTTAAAAAAGTATATTTTAATAGTTTATTCAGTTAGTATTATAACTAGTAGCCTTTATCGATATTACTGTTAGTCAATATCGTAATTTTGCCGTTATTGCCGAGTAGCACGTATGTCTGAAAATTGACATTAGACTCATAAGGATTTATAAAAGGCTATGGTTGTGAGTAATTTTGAATTTCATAAGATCCAATAATTTTAAAAAGGTGAAAAATGAAATATTCATTAAGGCACAAATATGATGCAGACTATTGGTATTTACCTTAAAACGTTTGTCTCAACTTAATGTAGCACGTGTGACGTGACTCGAGAGTTCGTGACACAATGTAAAATGATTGTAATAAATAATTAAAATAACTAAAAAATTCATGTAAGTTTTCCCTTTTTAGTCATATTTGTTATATTATTATTAACACATTTTAAGAACTTGTTTAATTGAATACGCGCCAAGTTTCCATTGTGCATGTAATTTACAGACGGCGAAGTTATCGTTGAACAAAAAAAAAATAAAGAATAATATATATATACGAACGTATAACCGCTTCCTTTTGACCACTAGTTGTAAGTGTTCGTATGAAACTAGTTAGTCGTTACTCTTCGGGTACATAACTCTAAACTCGTAAAGCTTCCTCATAATACGAGGTGATACGATTCCTCATAATATGAATCTTTACGAAGCACATAAACACATATTATGTGATGATTCCTTTATCCAATTTTCTGATAAAAATATTAATCTCCTACATAGAATACATCAGACCCCACAATACCTTGTGCACAATATTATAATATTGTTTTTACTTAACAAATTATATTAAAGAGCATTGAAAAATATGTCGTGTCCTTTTAAAGCAAAAAATATGCGAATAAATTACGATGTGAATAAACTCTTGCAAATCTGACCAACAATTTTTAATTTAAAGGTATTTAAAAAATTCCATTCCATTTTCTTTCGAAACAAAAAAAGTGCTCGTAGCGAGCTACGAAATCTTCTTAAAAACAATAATTGGTTCACTTCGTGTTTTGTGCATTTGTTAGACATCAACGCGGATCTACGCGGTACGACGACTCACGACCGGCCAGAAACTTCTGAGAAAAATAAATCTCTAGTTGGTTTTAAATCTTGAAATGTTTAATATAATCTTACACATTGGTCTTCTTTTGTTTTTTCTATCATATCTCTACATTATACATTATTAATGTATGATGTAGGGATTAAACAGAGAAGGTAGAACAGCTTAATAATTATATAGATTTTAAAATAGGTTTTATTTAAATCCCAACAAATACATTGATTTGTTATGCACACCTCAAGAATCAGAAAGGTTAATTGAATATTTGGTATAAGAAATAACAGATATGATGGTCATATTATTTATCAATGTCAAAGCTGGGTTATAAAATAATTCATTATATTGTGTTGTGTACGTCATTTTGATAAATTTGCGATAGTAATTAATAATAAAAGTTTTATTTAAATAAAAACCACTATCAGTTTTAAAGAATAAAAGTTTTGCATTTATTTTTTCCGACATTTATATACATCTGATTAATACATTGTGTATTTACAGAGAGCTTATTTTTCCAACGCACTAACGACTTATACTTATTTGAAAAAGCTTTTTATAGGTTTGTGCTGTACTTCATCTTACATAGATTTTAGTACTTATTGGATGAATTCTAGAATATTATGTAATTATTGTGGTGACTAATTGTTATGCTTAAGTTCGATTTAACATAAAGTCAAATGTATCTTATTTCTTTTTTTATATAAAAATGGATTACAGTTTTAATGTCTCGCTAAAACACGAGAACGGCTGGATTGATTTGGCTAATTTTGATTTTGGAATAATTGTGAGAATGTTTAAACGGCGGGAAAGATTGGAAATATTGCGGAAAAAAATACTGAAAACGACCATTGAATTATCAATTATTATCATACTAACTGTTCATTGTGTTCAATTTGTCACTTGACTGTCAAATATTTGTAGGTGCGTTCAGTTTACCTGTTTGGTTTGTTTCATAAAAATAGACCGGTCGCAGTAGGTTGGTAGGTGTATAAAATGTAGGTTTAGTTGAATGTGTAGATGTTGGTGTAGGTTGTAGGTGTAGGCGTAGTAATTTATTTATTCCAGTTCATAGTTAAGACAGAACAACGCCTGTCGGGACAGCTTGTTTATCTATAAAAATGGATTGCAATTCCAATGTCTCGCTAAAACTCGAGAACGGTTGGACCGATTTGGCTAATTTCGGCCTTACAATGATTGTGGTAGTTCAGAAGAGTGAAGAGTTTAAACGGTGAGAAATATTGGAACAATTGTGGGAAAAATACTAAATACGTCGATATAATTTTCCTTGACAGTCAAATATTTATAAGTGCTTTCAGTTTACCTGTTTGGTTATTTATTTCAGTTCACAGTTAAGACAGAACATCATATGTCGGGACAGCTAGTATGCTATAAAAGTCAAAGTTTCTTCGAAACGAGCTGTATGTTGTAACATTACCTACAGGTTCTATAAAATGTATGTTCGTTTGTGTGGTTACGAAGAAGACTGCCAATTTTGGGAGATAATTCAATTTTGAATTCACTAGATAACAATATTGTAAAATATTAGAAGTCCGTTATAATATGCACGGCAAATTTGTGTCAAGTATCCGGGTCATATGTGCACGTAACGACTGCATATTGGTAAGAAACTAGCAACCGATAGTTTAAATGTTAAATCTTCGGAAACGTGACGCAACTCATAGCATCGCGTGAAAGTGTAATGATTAAAACCCTTGGACAGCGGGAAACTCACAAGCGACCTGCATGTGTACGACATCTGAAAAAGATGTCAAAAGATTAATAAAGAAGGCAAAACGTCCCCACCCTTGTAGCACTAGACATATGTCAAATGAAAGGGCTTAAAAAGTTTGTCGTTTTATTGTACGACATAAATTCTCTAAACCATGGGAGAAAAAAGTTAAAAATCGTCAAAGTTATTAAACAATGTAACAATTTAAATTGCCTGTTATTTCGTTTAATTAGTGTTTCAGGAATATTCAGTATTTTTTTGGAAAAGCACGTCACGCAACAGAAGTAGTTCACAAAATATACTTGTCTAAGAACATGACTTTTGTAAAATTACCGATTCGAGGTATAAAGTTCAATCTAATTTCTTATGATAACATTTGGCAAAGTTCTGTTGGATGACAATGTCGATGCGCTTCTCGGGTGTCCCGTCCCGGCTAGTGTGAAGAGTAAGCTAAGGCATCAACGACGCACGACGCGGCAGCCGGCGTCGCGTCGCCAGTCGACACGGCAAGTAGGCGCGCAAGAGTCAAGGATCCTTCAAGATATTTCCTTTCACTTGCGACAATGAATGCATACCTCTCTATATGCATCGTATAGTCGTGTCGGATATTTGTATACGTCTAAGTAATTTTATATTTAAAAAGGTCAACCACTATGCGGTCTATTTCTCGTAGATACATATATAAAACAATATACGGATACCAAAGAATTGTTTGTATACAACGTTAGATATAACATGATTCTAATGATCTAATGAGCTGTACAATGTACTTACATCATATGATATATTCTACTTTCAAATATTTAAAAGTATTCATACTTATTTTAAAAGAAGCTTTGTACTATTCATAAGTCAGCGTTTAAAGTTTTGTGAATCGATTTTGGAGATTTTCCAAATAATTTACATTTGATCTCATATTTTTCTTCAAAGTCTTAACGAACAAGGAAAATGTTGAGAACGTCGAAAAGTCGAATTTAACCTTGTCATTTGCCAGTAGGTAATTGTATAAAATAATTCTTTGCCATTCTAAATATATAAGTTTTTACCGTTTCGCTAATAATGTAACAAAATAAATGCTTCTCTAATGTTAATTTGACTATTAAGTAATTAGTTGAAAGAAAACTTAATTAGATCATTATAATACTTTGAGAAATATTTCGAATTTTTTGACATATTGCAATTAGTTAATGATGTTGAAACTTATGCTAACTAAACATAACAAAAAGTGAAAAGGCTAAATAGTTTAAAAATATATACATATATAACCGCCTCCTTTTTTTGGAAGTTGGTTAAAAAAATGTTGTAGCACAAACCAATATGAATATGAGCTTAAGAATTATAAAAATATAACGTGTATGTGTGTATTAATAATATACTTATATGTATTATTTCAGTCTCATATTCAGCTAACTTGTTCAATAGTTCGAAGATATTTGGTAGTTTTACGTTTTTAGGTAGGATTAGTTACAACTTACATCTTTTATGTTACTGATGAATGTGTCAAATATCGTATGTTGAGATAAAAAAATGTGAATCAAGCGTCAATCAAACTAGGGTAAATGTTATTTTTAGATAATATACCGTTAACGATTCACCTACGTGTAGAGATGTAAGACGGCAACGATCTCATAAACAGCGTAAAAGGCTTTACAAATTTACGCCTCCCGTTAGAACAGTGTTTTCATCGGTTGTGTAACGATCTGTTAAATTATTTTTAGAATCGTAAGAATGAAGAATTCCACCGCGCACTTTGAGTGGTGACTTTCACTGCTTTCACTATCGTAAGTCACATTGCGCTTTACTATATCGGTTTACTCAGTTTATTATGATTCGTACTCCTAACTCTCTATTTATTTTGATTTCGCATGCAAAACAATTTTTTTCGTCCTTAACTTATTCCAATTGACTCAATATAATGTATTGCAAAACCCGAGGGAAAGTGAAATCCTCAGCATCCCGCCGTATGAGATACGGCAGAGCCACGTTCGAGGCTAAGATGTGCAACCACCACCTACAGCAGTGATGTCAGAACGGGGCGGGAGCGATGCGCGACGAGTCGGGGGCGGCGCGTGTCTATTGTCTTGCAAAAATATTGCATTGTTGTTACTGACTTTTTTGTGAACAATGCAGTCATACAATAGTACATGTTACTGTGTTCTGGGGCCCGTAAAAATTTACGTTCATTGATATTTTTATTTTTACTAGCTGTATCCAACAGACATTGTTTCTGACTTAATTATGAACTGAAATAAATAACTACCTACATACACCTGCAGTTTCTACACCAACAATAACACACCTACATCTACTACCAACATCTGCAAGTTATCGACCACTGTGGATTGAAGATTATTATAATACTAATATCGCTATTAAACAATGGAGGGTTGGTGTTAGAAAGGCGAGAAGTGAGGGTTATACTATGTATTTTTAATGCCAAATCATAAAATAATTTAAAAAAAGCCGTGTGGTATCGTGGGACACCGGATAGGAATGAAGTTCATTATTATAAAAATATTAATTTTAAGTTCTATTCGAGGTATAAAGAAAAAAATAAAGACTATACATAAAGATCTTACGTTAAGGACGTTTTTTTTCCGGCTAGGGTACCCGTCTTCGTTCTAACTTCGTTCCAAAAAAGTGTGTGTGTCAGCTCCAACGCACGACTTACTCTAAAAAGTAAAATTTGGTGTGCATTGCAAAGAAAGTAAGTGTACTCAAAAAATAAAAAAGACTAGAGTAGTGTGTACATAGCGTAGTCTTATAACCTTTTTTATATTTTGTACTCTATGTTTTTTGTTTTTCTCTACTATGTTTTTTTAAAGAATAATTTTTGATTAGTTTACTTTTTGAAGGTTATCAATTTTTATTTTATTTTCTGATATTGAACGGAGAACTTATAAGTGTGATCATCGAGTGACATCTTCGGCTAACATCGTGTGACATCGCCGTGTGACCGTCAGACATCGTGAATTCGATTTTACTCCCCATAGATTTTCATACCCCGAGCCTCAGATTATATAATTATTTATATATTATATTTATATAGCCCAGAGCTTATAATATATGAAAATCGTTTCTTAAGGAGTAAACTCCAAAAATTGGGTGGGTCACCCATATTAATTAGGTACAAATATAAAAATAGCTTACAACCTAGTCTCATATTTACCGAATATACTCGCAAAATTTAATAAATATCAGTCAAGCTGATTTGGAGGAGTTCATCAGTCTGTTACCGATGATGGTGCCACTCCTCTCCACTTACTTTACTAACAATCCCCAAGGCACATGTAATTTGCCAACTCGCAGATTGAGTTGTAGAGTAAAGTAATTCTCTTCTGTGAGACCCCGTAACCCGGTTGTGGGTTAGTGATCAAAGGTTATGATGATGACGACTACCTGTATACATCGTAAAACCTCTTCCATTTGATAAGTAAAAAGTGATCGTTTCAAGCCCCGAAAACGAATTAATTGTAATATGAAGAAAAAACTACACCTAAGAGCTAATGTACAGAACCCTACATAGCTCATGACTCGATACCCACTGTTCTGATTATTTGTATTGCGTCAACTCAGCTTATTAAAGCCGTAGTAGAGTTGTGTAGCGCCCGCACACACTCGCACATCACCTACTTTTTTAAATTAGAATATTTCATTAGTAAGTGAATATAAAATATTTGATTTAAACTTAAAATTAGATTACTATGACTTAAAATATTGTTGCCGTGACAAGTTAATGTAGGTATGAAGTATGAATCCTTAACAGGAAATAAGGATTTTTAAAACAATTAAAGGTGAAAAATTTCACACCATTTACAAAAGATCACATTATAAATAACTATTCACTACTCTATTTATTTAGACGGAAAGACATAAAGACTGATAAAATTATTAAAGAATTAAAAATTAACTTTAGATAAGTCACCTATAGTTTATTTTTAATTCTTTAACAACGTCCTCGTCAAGGTGAATTTTTTTTGTGAATAATATAAGATTGTTTTTTTTTTATATATTCGTATGTTCTAGAATGCGCGAAAATAGCAATGGAAAATAACTTTACAACTGTGATATTTTAGAGATTTTCCTAATTTGTTCTAACCATACAAAAGTTATTTTAAATAATTATATGCATGAATGGTAGTAATTAATTATCTTATACATATAATATGTTACAGGCAAAGTATCCGCCATTGTAAATAAGTTAATATTATGACGAATACATTTATAATTTTTCACAAGTGCGTTTTCGATCCTTAAAACTATCAACCTCTGATGGTAAGAAATGAAAACAAATTTTTACAATCAGGCGATCGGTTTGCTCGTCCATGGATTAATTAGTATGAAATTATTACAATTTCACGCGGATCGTGATCGCCTGATGGTAATCAACCTGATGGTAAGTGCGTTCCCCATCATTAAAATCACCAATCCCCCTTAGCCCACCGGTACCTTCCTCACGCGGCGAAACACAACGCAACTACTGTTTCCCACCAGTTTTCTGTGAGGCCGTCTTATTTGGCTGGTCGAGTTGGCCTATTCGTCAAACGACAAATCATACTAACCCACATAACCCACAACTTTGATGTTTATTGCATTGCAAAGTTAACAGTGCATACATTTTGTTCGTGTGAATTTTTATTTTTATATAATTTTGAAATTTCTCAGTCTGCTAGACACATGCTTTAAATTATGCTGACGATGAGTACCTCCTCCATACCTCTATAATCGTGAACTACCTATACAACAGCTTTTTTATGAAATTTGAAACATAAGCGACAGTAATTTAGACTGCTAGCTTTATTACAAACGGAAATATAGTTGTACCAAAAAGACGCGAAATGCTTCGAGAAAATATGGTAAACAACGGCTCATGACAATTGCGGCGGCGCCATCATATAGAAATCTCGTGTGTTTGTTACAGATCTTCTTCGAAACGTCTCGGTCGATTTTTATGAAATTTCGCAGATGATTAAAGTATAAGACATACTTAAAACGAGACAATCTTGTGTATGTATAATCCGTTTCTCGATAACCGCTCGAATATTACCATGAAACTTGGTATGCACTTAGTTTTGGGGGAGAAAAATTAATCTAGCTAGGTCTTATCCCTAGAAAAACACGCATTTTTAAGCAATATATGGACTGAAGAAGAAGAAAGAAATTAAGTAGGTGTATAAGTAGGTTGTAGGTGTAGTTATTTATTTTTTCCAGTTCATAGTTAAGACAGAAGAACGTGTGTCGGGACAGCTAGTATATCAATAATTTCGTCTCTATTGTCAGTCTGATTGGCAGTTTGGTATGTTGTTCGAAAATTTGGAATGTGGTGGGTTCGAATACCGGTCATATAAATATTTTTGTAATTATTTTTATTTTTAAAATTTATCAGAACTTCAAGCAATCAGCAAAGCTCAGTTACCCAGGTACTATATTATTATACTACTACTAACTATAGTAGTACTATAGTATTATATATATATATATATATATATATATATATATATATATATATATATATATATATATATATATATATATATATATATATATATATATATATATATATATACCTATATATAATTCCGTCACTACGGCGTTATCCTTTAGCATTTAAAAACTTAGTATTCAAAAAGTAATAATTTCGACCATTCGCACGTCGTTTTTAAACTTAGGGTGTTTGTTATGTCAAACTCTGGGTATAAAAGGTTTTGTATTTGCTCATGAAATGGTCGCGCATTGCTCACAGGCCAATAACACACGCCACAAAACGGCATAGTCCGTCCTGTTCAAGTTTACATACACAGAATACTAATGGACCTTTGAACTCAGCACACAGATATATGTCAGGTATGCTGCTGTGTATCAATGGTTAATAAATTTACTTCATTCCAAAGTACATTCGAAGCATATAAAGTATTGACCAACGTACACTTTGCACTAGAAATAAACACATTCCAATTATTGATTGATTTCATACCGACCAGTAGTGCAGCGTTTAGAATGCAATTTAAAGAACTATGGCATAATGTAAGATGCAGGCATTTGCAACGAAATAAGTATAACGTAACAATCGACCATTTACGATTACAAATTTCATGCTTATAATGTTTTCCGTTGCATGCGGTCAGGAATGCGGCGCAGTTATTATAGGTGTATGTTACTCGTGATTATAATGCAATTTTCTGTAATGTTTGCTGTAATATTTATTATTTATGTAAAAGCGCACCAGCATATTTTATAATGAAACAATTAGTAATTTTTATTATTTTTATTTTAAATTTTTATCAAACAGACTTACAGTACAAAAATCACATAAAGTATTAAACAGACCTATTAAATATTCATGTGAGTCTATATTACAGTTAGGTAGCTACTTAGACTACAAACGGGATTGTAACCCATTACATTTTAATTACAGGGACGCATATTCCAACCTTTGTTTAACGATGGTGATAAATTTGTTATTCATACACTATTGTGTCCTTGCAATTCGATGTTGTAATTTATTTATAAACTAATTTGCACCAGACACGGCGCGAGATCCTATTTAGTAGTGGCCGTCACCTATCGGGTCATTAAGCCAAGGGTAATTGACTGGGCATCTTAAGCATGTCTGAAGATTGATGGTTTCGCCGGGGGTCTCCTTAGATGTGAGTTTGCAAGAGTGAGGCACCCAACAGGCGGGGATACCTTCGACGGCGCACTTTTCTCTCCATGGCTCGAAGTTCTTAGCTTCGCTGATGGTACGCGGGTTCTGGATCCATTGGATCACTTGAGTCATGGTCACAAAATATACGTCATTGTGAGTAGATAGAATTTCATCTACCCAGTATAGGAAAGCTTCCAAGAATTCCGGGTTGTTCTTTAACCAGGCCGCGTGGAAGTAGAGACCTAAAGGAGCGCGGTTCTGGTCGTAGTGACGATCGAAGTTGTGGTTGAGGAAGTTGTAGAATTGATCGCCGGTCAAGATGTTCGAGCAGGAGTCGACCATAGCGCATCCGGGGAGGTACTCGTCGTTGTTGGGGTCCTCACGGCGGTCGAGCTCGTTCATCACCATTTCCCACACGGCGTGGCTCCTGGTGGGGCAGCTCTGCAAGTTGCCGTGGCAACGGTGGGGCATGCGGAAGTACATCGTGTAGGGCCATAGTGGGGGGTTGGAGAGGGGTGCAGTAATAGTACTGTCGTATAAGAAAGCCTGCTCTTCCATCATGGTGAACTGGTTGTTGCCACCCACTCGGAGGTATGGGGCACGGACACCCACGACGCTGTTGTCGGTGACATTTGCGAACTTCTCGATGATTACCCTCATGCCAGCCATTTCCTTGCCCCAGTCGTCGACTGTGGCGTTGCTCCAGAAACGTTCGTCGTCGTTGTGCCTGTGGACAAAAGTTAATAATAAGCTACTTTGTACATATATGTATAGATTACACAATAGCCGAGTACTATATATAAAGGGTTTCCAGAAAAGTAATCTTTGATAGATTTCATACTATATACATCAATTTTTTATAATGAAGTACAAAATTTTTCACTGCGGTCAAAACAAGTAAAAAATTATAATATATACACTACATGAATACGACCATATTGTAAGGATATTCGATAGCGGCTTAATTACCAAATTTACTACTACTTACGTAATGGAGTGAACAGCAATTTCGTGTCCCTTTCTGTGAGTTTCTTGCACGGCTGAATAATTTGTGTACTTGTGCGAAACAAAGAATGTGGCCTTGATGTCACAACCGTTTGGATTTTTACGTTTTCCGTTGAAAATTTCTTTGTACAGCTCGATGTTGTTATTGTTAATGGCGTCGTCGAAGGTGATCGTGATCATCTGAGGCACGTCCTTGGTAGGCAGGTCGCCAGGGATGACGGTACCGTCCTCCGAGCAGAAGCAGTCGGGCAACACGCATTGCGACGTGTCACAGGGTGGGGCCCTGTTGGGGTCGTTGTCGATATCTGCAACAAACGAACGTCTATTAGTCGCGAGGCAGTAAGCTCCTAGTTTCTTTTTCACATGTGTCATACGAAGACACGACGGGTTTGATACTTTAAACAACGATGGAACGAGTATGGCTACTTTCGCTCGACCAAATCTCGCGAGCTATTCGACGACGCCCATTTTGATTTCACTTTTCATTGCAAATGAAACAAATCGTAACAGAACTAGGTGGCAAAACTTGTCAATTGTGCAATAGGTATAACATAATATAATATATGCAACTGTAACACAAATTATTTACGATTGGCAAGAATGTTTATTTTGACCGATTATATTTGCATAATATTTTAAATGCCTACTGAACGAAGCCTTAAAATTCATATTTATGTAAAATAAACTAAGTCAGGGATTTCAAGGAGCGTAGGCATTATGAGACCTTAAAACATTTGTTACATAATGAATTATAATTTATTTTGGATTGTCAATGTTTCAAAAAAACTAACATGAATCTAGAATGATAGTGATTAATAATAATAAACAGCTGAATAATATTGCTAACGATTAATTCATAATGCAAGAGGTAGTCGAGATAAGACAAGTGATGCGTTACGACACATACTCCCAGTCTCGTGTGAACTGAGTCACAGCTAATGTAACTATTTTTTGTTATGATCTAGATCTGTATTGTAGAGTAAAGGAAAAAAACATAACTACTTTACGATCTAGACAGCGTAGGTAATGTTATATTCTGCTCAGGTTCTTTGAATTCAAAAGTTCATTTGTTTGCAAAATGAATAGAATCAAACTGTTGATTGAATACTGAGTGATATATCATGCATAGCATTCAAAACGATAAGAAAGTTTGATAGCCAGAGAAATTACTGAAGTTTCGTTGAGTCACGATATAATGTTTTCCTCTAATGTTATGTATAGATGGAGTTGAATTGCTGAAAGCTTATTGCAACACCACGTTGAGATGTTGTTTTAGGCCAAGTGATTGGCATTTAAGGCAAGTCGTTCGTCACGCACCGTGAGCTAGTGTTTGTAACTCTAACCGACCAAGTTCAGTAAAGGTACATAGAAGGATAACAAATTATTATTAACACGTAGTGATTGACAAAGTACATACCACAGGAGTTTTCGTCGGAACCGTCGGTACAGTCCTTTTCGCCGTTACAGAAAAGACCTCGCTCGATACAAGTCGAGTCTCCGCAGGCGAGGAATCCATCCTGGCAAAGTGGTTCCTCGGTGTACAATAAAGGCTTGACCTTGCGTTCCTTGTTTTTTAGCTTGCAGTTCTTGACTGCGTCTTTCCAGTCACAGGTCTGCTTTTCGATGTCAAAAAATAGACCGGCAGGACAACGGATAGCTTGAATGCCCTGTTAAAGAAATGCTTTTTACAAATATTGAAATTTCGATAAACAACTGTGATTGGTGAAATTGCAACTTTAAAAACATTTTAAATGCCCATTTTATTATTTCAGGCCTCAATGACGAGCGTTTCCGTTATAGACACACCTTTTAAATTAAAGTTAGTTTTGATGATTTCGTTGAAGTCATTTTACTGTCAATTATATTATAGTTTTTATAGACTCTAGGAACATGATTGCTAATAAAGTCTTATTGATTGAATAAACATAGCCTTTTTGAATAAACAACGAATCTTAGGTTTTTATAACCCGATAAGTAAACGCATAAAGCTAATATTTTCCAGGATGACCGATTACCTCGGCGAGTAGAATGCGGTCTGCGCAGCGTGATTAATATAATTGTAAGGAATTCCTGTACGATCATTACATGACATTGGTGCAGATAACATTGGCCAGTCCAAAGGAGACGAATGTAAAAGTAGTAGCGACGTGTATGTACGTACTGAGGCGGTGCACTGGATGACGTCGCGACAGTTGTCGCCCTCGCCGGCCACCAGGCGGAACCACTCGCCGGCGTCCTTGTCCTTGCACAGCTCCTGCTCCAAGCTGTCGTCTTTCTTAGCGGTCTCTTCCGCCTGTCGTCGCCATCGGTGACCCTCGACCACTGCAACAAAGAGTTAACGTTCTCTTTCGAATAGATGCAATATTTGAAGATGGCTTTATTCGTATTATAAACATCTATGAAATGTTAAAAGGATAATCTGATAATAGCCGATAAGAAATTATTATTAAAGACGGTTTTGCAAAATTATCTGTGGGTATTACCGAGGATGCCTTACAGGTTTTTGTTGTCAAAGGTAAAATGTCAACGGGGGGTAAATGTCAGAGGTGAGGTGAGCGCACGTGACATTTGCCGGCTCTGAAATGTCAGCGCTTGAGCAAGTGGCAAGGACGACTCTTTCTAAGTTCTTCTATCGGTCCTAAACGGTTACGTTACATATGGTATTTATGCTTTTGTGCGAGTTCTCTGACGAAATTATCTTAATTCGAAAAGGTCACGACAGTCGATCTCCTTGACCCCCAAATACGATTCGGGAAATTATTATTCAATCTCGAATATTAATGTATACGAACCAGAAATAGTGTTCGAATGGAACATTTGCATAAAATTTGAATATTGCCAAGTTTTGGCGATCATCGTGGAGAAACAAAAAACGTATTATTACCTACACGAAATGGAAAGTGTGTTTAGGATAATTGGCACCTATTTCATCTCCGTTTTATTTCGTTTAGACGTTGCATGCTAACCGGCAATCATACGAATGCGCGCTCCGTGCGTGAGCTTCCAGTGCGTAATACGAGGAAATCTATAATATTAGACAAATTATTATCTAACCGAATGCAGCCGGAGCCCGAGCCGGCGCTGGCGGTTCGCGCAGCGGACGTAATGTTATATCATTTTTCTGTTATCTCGATACACCTATTACTTTTATATGCCTATTACAAAACATTTTGCAATATATTTAACATACTTTATTTTGAGTGTACAAAATGGCACACTTTCTTCGGTTCAATTGAACTGACATAAGTGTTACGTTACGGCTACGAACTTAATGAATACATAGTTATATGGAAATTTTAATGTAGAACAAGTTAGGCCGTTATACGTCAACCAGTTGATAAAATGAGTAGGTAAATTGAAAGTTTTGAGTATGACCTTGTGTAGAGATAAACAGGAAATATTACAACCCTTTAAGCCGCGTGAGTGGTATCTAACACTGGAACACAGCTAATGTAATAATAAACAGGATACGTTGTACGACTTCTATTTCATCATTACAAAAAATATTTTTACATGTATGTTCCTATGAGGCAATTACACGTTAATAAATAAAACATACGTTAATAAATAAAGATAAAAAAAAACTTCTATCGAATCTTGTATTAATAAGCAATTCATTTATCATTTCGATTTTTGAATGATGAAATAGGAACATGAAAAACTTAATAATGTATAATCGAGGCTACACTAACGGCAAGAATGGAATTAATGCACTAGTACGAGTATCTAATACTAAAACTGCAAATCCGTTTGTTCTAATTATCTATTTTAAACAATCTGAATTAAAATTTTATTTTATATATATGGGTTAAATAACAACCCAAACAATAATTGATGTATAAGTTAAAATAGTTTACTTAATAAAACATATGTTATTTAATATACTAATTACTTTTACACATATCTTTGTCAATAACAGAAATAGCTTTTTATAAATGTTTTGAATGACAAATGTTATGTTTGATAAAATCCTCAACAAAATAATAAATCAACTCATGATAAAGCTAGACCTATTATTATTTATTTATAGCTAATGATGATAAATACTAAATCAGCCAAATTTATTTGCAAGTTACATAATATATTTTGCGAACCGGAATTTAAATCATAATGCATAATATTTATGTTAGCGTCTCGTTTTATGGTCACATTATTATAACATAATGCTGATTTGTGAACAAAAAAACAAACTCGTCCAACATGTATTACATGCCTTCAACTCTGTCTCTAGAAGTGCTCTGTTAAAAGAAGTTACATATGATATCTACGAATATATTCTACAGTGCTATGGCGAGGATTCAACACTCATATAGAAAAATGATCGTTTACTTTCTTCTACTGGTTGCCAGCAAGGTGATCCTTTGGGCCCCGCTATTTTCAGCCTTGCCGTACATCCAATCATTACATCGTTTTCATCAGAATTCAACGTTTGGTACCTGGATGACGGGACCCTCGGTGGAGATCCGGTTTCAGTCTTGCAGGATCTACAAGTCAGCATTGAAAAATTCAAATCCATCGATTTGGAACTAAATTACTCTAGATGTGAGTTGTTTATTAACGACTCACGCGATCTTCGGAATGAAATAACCACTAAATTTAATAATCTGGCCCATATAATAAAAAATCTCAGTAAATAGTCCGCTTACTGGGTGCCCCCATACTCAGTGACGGTTTTAATGCATTTATTTCGGAATCACAGAAAATGAAAAAAGAAAATCACAGAATCGTCTGGCAAACTTATTTAGATAAATTACCACATGGCATACCGAATCATTTGGTTCTGTCTGTTTGAGCCCAAATTGACGTACGCTTTGAAATGCTGTCCACTATGGAGTTTTTCCGACCTTCATTTAGATGTCACTTTGAAAGACACACTGGTCATTGACCAGTGTGTCTTTCAAACAACAAATTTTTTTTTGAACAAATTTTTACTTTGGAAGTCGGTTTAATTTTTTGTTTAAAAATAATAATTTTGCCCATTTTTGTGACATTTGTTAAATTATTATCAAAACATTTTAAGAACGTTTAAAATAAACGATCGAACGTATAATTGAATATGCTTCAAGCTTCTATTAGGTATTGTATTAAGATGATGATGATAATGACTGTAAGTTACATAGTAGCATCTGCTTGCAGCTCTTTAAACAATGTCGAAATATCCAAATGCGTATCCTTAAAGACTGAGGAGTTCTGTTCAGTGCTTTAGGATCCAGGTGCATATATCTTGGTGCAAAATCAAATTTGGTAGCATATGCTTGTGTTACTTCAGAAAAAGTCAAAATCACTGTGTCTTAATAAATTTCGAGGAGTTCCATTGATTCCTCATGGATCCCATCATTAGGTCACCGATTTGATGTCAAAAGAACTAATTTGGGATTATACCCTATACATCAAATAAATTATTTTTTAGTAGTAATTGAAATAATAGAGTAATTGTTGAACATACAAAAAAAAATAAAACCTGGTTCCAGACAAAAAAATAAAAACGGGTCAAAAAAGACAAGTTGCTTATTGGTCAAGAGGCGTCCATTATTTTTTATTGCGCCATGTTTTATTCATGCTTATATTAGTTTTTAACTTGTCTTCTTTGACCCGGATCTACCATTACAGATAACACTATCAAGGTTCGGTACCTTGTCATGTCATTCATAAACGAGAATAAAATAAATTCTTATTAGAAATCTAATATTGAAAAATCAACTCACCAAAAGGATATTATTTGTCTTAATTTTTGCCAAGCTATGTTTAAAAGCTATGTGGTATTGTTGATTTTCAAACATTTGTCTTAAATGCACTAACTATATACACATGTAACACATGAATGTGTGTAGGTATGTGCTGACGTTAAAAAAATGTACACATTTGTACACAATGTCAGTAGATTGTAATGCAATGAGTAAAAAATCATTTTTTTTTTCAATGAAAATTTATTCGTAGTATAGCGTAGCGCGTTGATGTCTTTTTTACCACATTTGAATTTGAATAACAAATTAAGTTTTACCTGTATTGAAAACGTTTCTTATGTCCCCAAAATTTATAATAAAATAATTATATTTTAAGAAATTATAGTAAAATCTTTAAATACTGTTTTTATAAAACAGGTATAAGGCAATTCGACACTAGCCGCCACGTGTCGAGGCCAGTCAAAGTAATATTTTCGTTCACCGTTTTACTATAATTATTACACTTAAGTCTATTTCACAACATTTTAATGTTATAAAATTTTCAATACCAGCAATTCCTAATCCATACAAATAAATAAAATTGAAGTGTCTGTTTGTAATTTAAAATTAATAGCTTTTCACGTTATACGGTACTTAAAATAAAAAAACTATTTTTAAAAATTTTGTATGTCCGTCTGTTTGTTTGTTACTATCTCTAAAATGGCTAGACTGATTTTCACGGGAGTTTCACCTGGAGATAGCTGATCTTACAAAGGAGTAACTACGGCTTCTTTGATATTAGGGTTCCCTTTCCGTTAGAACTACGCAAACGAAGTTGCGGGCACCAACTAGTATTTTTATAAAACTTAACGTTATTTACAATTTTAGTCCATTTATGTTATTATTATGAACCGAACCCATATTTGACAACATGCAAAAATGTAGATTTCAAATACATTCTTCTGGCGTAACACCTCATTATTTCTATAATGACGTGTTACAACTTGATAAAAGTAATAAAACAATTTATATGCAGTTTTCAATTACGTGCATGTCAAAGTTACAAAAACGTTGGAATATTTTTTTACTTAGTGTAAAACATAAACGCACAAACTTCTAAGATTTTAGAAAATTTGTGCAAGTTTATGTCGTATTTATATTGCGAACTTACGAAATGTAGCGTCACAATCTCAGTAACTTTTGTATGGGACGTTTTCACAACACTCACACCTACCTTTTGGAAAATTTCATGCTTTTCAGAGCACTATACACTTACGTACAAAAAAAATTACAGTCAAGTACCTACCCAATTATGAGAGTCAAATTGAGTGAAGTGCAAATGCGCAAATTGCAATCTAAAATTCTAAAACCTAGAAGGTGCCTTTATTTAAATGTCTAACATACCCAAACTTTTTTAATATCCAAGTTTCAAGATAACTTGGTGACAAGTGTACCATTTTTTTTTAAAGATAATCTCTGATAATTTGAGTGATTATCTCGATTAACTAGGGGCCGAAGTTACGACATTAGAAGTTGTTTAAAGGTAAACTAAGCGGCCACGGTGTCGCTAGGTGAATTAATAGGTGCTAAAACCCGACTATCAACGGTTACGCTTTGACATTCTCCACCTGAGGTCGTACCACTATGTACCATCTTGGATGTGTTACCGAAATACATGTTAGAATTTTGTAGTACAATTGTAAATCAGTACCGTATCAATTTTGTTTTTAAATGTCCCTTTTCTAACACGGACTAATGATTTCAAGTTATGGTCTTAAATATAACGGGTGTTTTTTCAATCGGTGACCAACCTTTCAGGAGCGAACATTCTCTTGAATATAAGCAACTTTTACTGTGGTATCAACTTTCCTACTTGAAAAAAATCTGCTGTTTCATACAAAAGTGCTATATCTTGTAATTTGGTTGGTTCAAATGTTAATTTGTATGTTTTCACCTATCTATCAATAGTTTTTTTCTATTTACTACGAAACACAGTGCAGGCGTATGGTCC
The DNA here is from genome assembly GCA_037179445.1 of Phengaris alcon alcon. NCBI lineage: Eukaryota > Metazoa > Arthropoda > Insecta > Lepidoptera > Lycaenidae > Phengaris > Phengaris alcon. Next base: position 760,104 of record JAYRCH010000435.1, on the reverse strand, counting down.
GCGGGCGAGGGGGGACAAGGTGAAACCCATTACACGCGCTAGTGTCCATTAACATTAACGAACTATCGTTATGTATTTAAGCATAATTGATTCATCATTTTTGTTTATCTACAATTTTTGTAAATGGAATTATTTTTGTGTTGTTAAGTTCTTATTTATAATCGTTTTTTGTTTGAATTAGGTATTAGCTAATAAGCTATAAGTAGGTACTGATAAAAATAGTAATTTATGAACTTATTATGCAAAGCTCTGACGGACAGTTAGGTGACAGCGGCGAGCGTTGGCTCTGCACTCGGCGTGCATACCAATGTACTCATAAGTATTGGTTACCTACCTTCAGCCATTTCAAAGGAAGTGAACCTTTTGAAGGTAGTATTTAGTAACGGTATCTACTTAACTGCTTACGAGTATGAGGTTGTTGTTGCATACTTTGGTGATGGTCATATGGATGGGGTTATTTATTTCATAAGTAATCTTTACTTACTTAAAAATTAAACCGACTTCCAATGTAAAAATGCACAAAAAAGTATGAAATGTGATGATGGATGTTGGTGATGATGATGATTACTTTAATTGGGATAGTGGCATATACTCGCAGTTCTTTAAACATCGCCGAAATCTCCAAACATGTATGTATAAGGACTCAAGAGTTCTGTTGAGTACTATAGATCCAGCTATACCTCGGTACAAAATCTAACTTATTGGTATCTTGGGTATCTTCAGAAAAGTTGAAATCACTATATGTGTCTATATAAATTTCGAGGAGTTCCTTCGATTCCTCATGGATCCCATCATCAGGTACCCACCCACCCACCTTGGTATCAAAAGGACTAAATTGGGATTATACCCTATACAGCAAAAAATGAATTTTGAAAATCGGTCCACAGACGGCGGAGTAATCGTTGAACATACAAAAAAAAAAAATTTTTACGAATGTATAACCGCCTCCTTTTTTGGAAGTCGGGTTAAAAATAGAGTTTATTTTAAGCTAAGTTTATTTTTAGCACTACACAGTGCTAAGAAGTTTACACAAGCTGACCGTCCAGCCTGCGAATCCAATAGCGCAGCCCTAAAGCGGACTTGTAGGCAAAAATTATAAATGATTGACAATATTGACACTAATGACGGCTATTAGTACCGGTGCTGGATTTGCTGGCTGGACGGTAAGTAAGGCCATTATGTTCACGCTCCAATGGTGTGACCCAAAGAGGACGATGAAATGTCAAGGCTTTCATGTTTTAAGGAGTTTTGCCGGGGAGTTCAATGGGTGACGTTGATGAAAAATTTGTGTTATTTCGGTTCTTAATGTGTAATATTGGTAGAATATTAACCACTAAATATTCGTTAACGTGCACAAGTTTGGGCAAGTGGTACAACTTCTAAAAACGTGCTATTTTGTGTTTCCCGCCAAAACTCCCTAGGAACTTTCAGTAAAGCTTCTACCACTTTACTGAATCGACTGACATGACTCATGGTCTGTACAGACTACATATTTGGACTTTGACAAGACTTTAGATTTGACGATATAGAAATACGGTGTTGAAGATTGAAACGAAAGTTCTATTTCCCGCCTTTTTAACTTGACACTGGCAAATGGTTATAAGCCGATGCCATATATAAATAAAAAAAATAATTAAATTCATGTTTTAATTACTTCTAGCTATTAACATAAAGAGAGTTTTTAATTTGTATACCTGCTTTGTAAATTTATAAAGTCTCAGTGACATTTGGAGCTAAACAATAGTTGAATCCAGAATTATCTGATTACGTTTGAGTTAAGAACATGCTATAGTATAAATATGAATCTATCTATACACAAAACTATAATAGTCTTCCGTGAAATGTATGTAATTATGTATGCTTTGTGTGTACTAAAAAAATGTGTTAGGCTGACACTTTGCGTGTGCCTAGCACAGTTATTCCTGACGAATGCTGTTGCACCAAAAGTAAAAACAAGTTTGTTGTTATGTGGTCATGGATATCGAAAAATTCTTTTGTTAATACCAGATGATGAAATGTTGTTAAAATATTATCATGTACTCCATTAAATGTTCTTACTTGAGAACGACCAAGTTATACATGAAATATTGAAGATTGTGTGTATATATGTTTGTTGCTCTATGAAGAATAAAGTAATTATTAATATCTTGAACAAGGACAAAGATCAGTTTTAATCCCGGAAGACTGTTAGTTAATGCGCGATAATTTTTCTTTGTAATTGGTGTAGTGTAAGCAAAAAACCTTCATGCGAGTTTCACTCTGGTGTTTTATTTTGTATTTTAAAATTTTATGGTATTTAAAATTTAAGTGTTTTTGATGGTTAATTTACACAGGGTATTTCAGCATAAGCTCATTTTAATGTGAGCATAAGGCATTTGCATTCCCGAAATTGTGTTGTTGTATTGTTGCACGTTGCGATTGGCAATCAAATTCCGCGCCAACGGCTGTGGGCGAGCACGTGGACCGACTAGTTTGACCTATGATTACATTATCATGAATTACAATTACTTTTCACTCGAAATTCTTCAGATTTATGTGATTATTCAATTTCAATTTCTAAATATAATAAGAATTGAATTACACTAAATATGTTCATATTTTTTACATAATATGGGAATATTATGCTATTTTTCGTTTCAATGTCAAGGTTACGTTTATGTCTACATGTTAAATTAACTACCGTCATGCAATATATCTTTAGAATATTTGCTTATGTTCTATTTACATGAATATTATTAATTATAAGTCCTATGGGAATCCTAGAGAAGTTTTTATTTCAAGTCATGATGTTTGCGAGATGAAGGGTAGGTTACTGGTACTGTAGCGTATAACTGTGACTGGATTACTTGGAGGGTCCAGGCACATAAGATTTAAATATTTGTGCTTACGATTAAATAATTTCTATTTCATCCGCTATGTCAAAAATATAAAATAGAATAGAGAATGATAATATACATCTTGTATTGGTGCAAATAATAAAGAAGATAAAATTATCACATATCGTGGTTTAAATCGATAGACCTATCCGACATCTGAGCAAATACACCCCCGAACGCCACAGTACTATGTTAATATTATCCTTGCGCTTTGTCATTTCCTTGGGTTTTTGAGAGTAATGAGAAAATGGTTAATTGTTAAAATAGTCGATCATGTCATTAGCTAATCATAGCCACTTTTATTTTTACATAATGATTTACTCTACCTAATGAAATATATTAATGACGCCCATTAAGGCCTCAAAAATATTTTTGTTACAATGTTTTAAGTTACGCAATTATGTTATGTAAGTAGAATTTGCCTTGGAGTATGAGATATTGATTATTTTCCTTGTTGAATGTAGGTGTACAACATTTAACGATTTCGACATATCCATCATGCATATATACCTAAATATGATACGTCTGGAGCCGGCGCGCGCCGCGTGACGTCACCGGCGCGGCGCAGGCGCAACGCAACTCCGAGCGAATGTGAAAGTTCCCCTCGACCGACCGACCGCCGCTACCGAGTGCCGACTGCCTAGCGCTATTACATCGCGAGCACTTACGGCTTATCAGCTGTCGCAAAATGTGTTCAGGAAACGTTATCAAGGTAAAACAAAAAATCTATCAATTTGACGTTTATTTTCTACATATAAGTACTCTACAGTAAAAAACCTTTATCTCTAAACAAACTCGATAAAACTTTTCACAACACAAGATCACAATTGAAATTCCAACACAAAGTTGCCAGTAAATGAACGTTTGTCGTTCTTGATAGATTTCTAGTACCGTGATTACCATACGCGAGTCTAGAATGATCTCTGTATGATCGTTACGGACGAGCATACGTCCAGGACACGGTCTATCTTGCGACGAAACGGCTCGATAACTTCACTTTTCACTATCGGGAGGACACTCGGTTGACGTTTCCGATAAGCTGAAGATGCGCGTATGAGACGTCGCATCGTCCGTGACGTCGCGAGATACACGGTGTCCGAAGATGTTAGATAAAGGTTAGGACTCACCGCAGGCGAACAACAGACACGCGACCAGAGGAGCGACACGGGCGTAGCGCGCCATGACGGGATCACAACAGGTCGCTGCGCGGCCGCGGTGCGGTTAAATAGTGGCCTCAATAAGCTCCCCGCCCGCCCCTCTCGCCCACGGCGCACACTTCTGCCAACACCCTTTGCACTCATCAGCTGTGAATCACCTGCATCTCCTGGAGGTTCCTTGCCGGCCGAGATATATGCTCATGCATATTCAAAACAGAACACGGCCATTAATATTTCGTAACGCATATTATAACAATAGATTGTTACATCGGTTTGATATGACGATAACTAAAAATGTTATAAAATTTTTAGTTTATTTAAATTGTCTAAATAACCACCCTTCGTCAAAATGCATTTTGTTACTCTTAAAATAAACTAGGAACTAGTCATAAAAATTGAATTCTCTGTCATTGACGACATTTAACAAACTAAATAGGGATAAAAACAACAGTAAAAAGGCAAAGGATTTAAGAGTATTAAAAATGAATCCGTAACTATCAACGCGCAATAGGTTTTCTTTGAATTACTTTTAAAGTTATACTCTGATTTCGCGCAAAATATATTTTTTTAAAGAGTTGTTGAGAGCACGTTTCTATCTTCTATAGTTTAAAAATGCCAGGGGGTGCACCAACGACTTTGGAGGCCGATTACTCGAAAATGGTTGACATGACTATACTTAATTCCATCCAAAAAGTAAGAAGAGTACTTTATAACGTTTACCTTTGGTGATTTAAATTTAAAACAAATGTATAATTACTGGAAGTCTCTTTTACGTTTAGGACTTTACATCTTATCAGTGTACATGTTTTGTATGTACCTACGTAGTACCATGTAGTAAGTACAAAGACACAAACACATTGTACAGTATCATTATGTATGTAATTAGCATAGTAACAAATATTTGTTAATATGCTAATTAAGTGTTCAAAATCAGTGTTTGCATAGAATTAAAATCCACATATCCCGCAGGTACTTCACTTAGGTTGGAAAGAGTAACAAATTAAATATCAATATCAGCATATTGATATTTAATCTTCATTAAGGAAGCTCAGCAGCTTCCTTTAGTTTTTGTTTTAGATTTTTCAGTCACAAGAAAGTTGAATTTTAATACAAATAAGCCAATTGTTAGTTAGTTAGTTGCGCTTTAACTTATAATTATATTACATAATTTAGTTCGGATTATATTTTACATAGGTATATATATACATTTTGCCACTTTACTGTGGTTTGGACTGCGGTTGCAAACTGGCTATAATACACTGTAGACCTCAATAATCTAATTATACGAGTACATAAATATTATAACGATGGCCCTACATTAAGTGTAACTGATATCGTATTATTCTCTATACTAATAACAGAAATGAAATGGTATGTTGCCTGTACATAGAAGATATTTACGAAATTGTTTGCATGAGCTATGTTTTTAACCGACTTCCAAAAAAAGGAGGTGGTTATGGATTCGGCTGTGTATACTTAGTCTGGCCATAAATACTGTTACAATTAAAAATAAACAAAATATTACAATTCAATTTGGAATCTGTCATTTTTATATGATTGTTTATTGTGTTTTCACATTTTGGCGCCAATACATTGTACAATGTTTTGCGATATTAAAATGGAGTGGGGTGATAAAGAGAACCGAATCGCTGTGATTGCATTACACAAAGTAGGTATGGAGCCAAATGCAATTTTTAAAACTCTCCATACCCTTGGTATTAGTAAAATGTTTGTGTACCGGGCTATTAATAGGCACAATAAGACCTCTTCTGTTTGTGACAGAAAAAGATCTGGTCGCCCGCGTAGTGTTCGTACGAAAAAGGTGGTCAAAACAGTAAGGGAAAGAATTCGAAGAAATCCTGTCCGAAAGCAAAAGATTTTATCTCGGGAGATGAAGATAGCACCTAGAACCATATCCGGTATTTTAAAAGATAACTTAGTTTCTTAACTGATCATTTAAAAAAGAATAGGGTGGTAAAATCGAAACAACTACTGAAGCGGTACGCAAAGGGAGGTCACAGAAAAATTTTGTTTACGGATGAGAATTTTTTTACAATTAAGCAACATTTTAACAAACAAATTGACCGTATTTATGCTTAAGCTCTAAGGAAGCTTCCCAATTAGTCGACAGAGTGCAACGTGGGCACTATCCGACTTCAGTGATGGTTTGGTGGGGTATTAGCTCTGAAGGAGTGACTGAGCCATGCTTTTGTGGAAAAGGTATCTTACTTAAGGTATCGTACTTCGAATAAGCTTTTTATATTTTAAATTGTTTTATATTTATGTATTAAACTAATACACTGTAAAAGTAATAAATGTTATTTGCAATAGAATTTTTTTTTCTTTGTTTCACTATTCATGGCAAGAAGGAAGGCAGGTATATATATATATATATATATATATATATATATATATATATATTTTGTATGTTTAACGATAATTCCGCCGTCTGTGGACCGATTTTCAAAGTTCTTTTTACCCTTTACATCATAAAGGGTATAATCCCGTCCCGAGGTCCGAGGTCCGATCATCTTGAATAAAAATAACAAAATTACTTAATCAAATTCATAAAAAACTCGCATCACAGAATTTTATTACTTTATTATCAAACCCTCCGAAAGTACATGATCTAATTTTACAAAAATTTAATTTGTATTTGGTATGTCTTATGATGGTCTTAGGTTATTTTAATTCTGGAAAAATTTACGATTCTGGAACAAATCTACCTAAGATTTGCATTTGCACAAACGAAGTTGTAAGAAACAGCAGCATTCCTGTAAAATTTTGAAGGGCCGTCATTCCTTCTATATACTACTTCTTCATTCCTTCTAGATAAAATACCATAAATAATGAAGGCGAATTGAATTCAAATTTTGGTTTTTAAAATCTTCTAATATATGAAATTTTCGTGACCAACCGTGATTCCCCAAATGGCTTGACCTATTTTTATTAAATTTATCTGATTTAGTCCTTGTATGCATTGTCTCTTATGCATTGTAACGCACGCGCACGGTGGCGCGGGCACACGTCTCAGCGCGCTGGGCTAGCCATTACGTGGCGCTGCGATGCGCTACGCAGCGCTACGAAGTGCTACGACGGGAACGCGTAGCGCCCTGCGCCAGTAGCTAAATGATGATGATTCAAATACTGGTTCCTGCTGCATAAGGTGTAAAAAAATACCTTTATAAAGAACCTGCTCTTTATAAAAGTGTTTTTTATTGAAATTATATGAAATGTAAAATTGATTTCATTTACACTATCGGGAGCGGAAGGATATGCATCTGATGTTAATAAATAATATGTTATGTAGGTAAAAACTAAAAAATAAGCAGTTAATAAAAGTTATAATATCATATACATAATCTAATTACCTATTGAAATACATATTATGTAGTTACTTATTTGGCCTACGTAACATATTATTAAAGACATTAAAATAAAAATACAAGTAAATTTTATTGATATTGCTTTATTTGTTTATAGTATAGTAAGTATAATCTTTAGCTGTAAAAGGTAAATGTTTGATTATTCGATCTAGAGTTTGTATAGAATTATATACTAACAGTAAATCACAGGAAGTTATCGCATAACTAGTAAAAAAACAAACCAACCTAAGAAGACTTAAAGTATTAGCAACAGTAAATTGTATAAAGATCAATAAATAGAATGTTCAATATGTAAAGATATCGTCTAAACTGTTGCGATCAATTTTTTTTCTGAATGAAAACCATTCTGAAATATTAAACGTGAATTGTTACGTTTATTATTATGAATGCAAAAAATTATCTTTTTAAAGCAACCAAAATATAATATTATAGTTTTATTCAGAAAAAAGATATCGAAAGTTTTGTTTTTTAAATTTAAGCACGTGAGAAACTCTAATGTACATCATGTGTCTACTCTTTCAATATTGCTACATACTACCTAATCACACTTAGGCTAATCATTCTAGGCGATTCAAAGCACAAATTCATATACCTACCGTAAGTCTAAAACTATTATTATCGATTCTTACTATTTCCTACACACACAGCATGCTATTATTGTTAAGCGACACAAATAAACAATTCGCTACACGCCTAAGATGAATATCACATTATTGCTACCTATTACAAAGAGATGAGGCAACTCAAATACGATTTTTATCTGAATTAATACCGTCATGTAGGCTCAACCCACTACACGGGAAGTGCCACACTAATCCCATACTTAATAGGTATATTGTTAGCTACACTTGCTTCTGAGACGAGTATGCTTCATTCATTAATTATTATTACGACAAATGATTACTAATGAATTAACTGAAGTTATTCAATCAATGAGCTATTCTTACGTAATAGAAATAATGAAAGAACAAGAAATAATGAATTTGAAGGTTTTGGATTAATTAATGAATTTATTTTTAAACAAAATATTAAACAGCCTTCCAAAGTAAAAATGCTCAAAAAATTATGAAAAAAACTTATTTTCTAAATAATTCCCCTTTTAAATTCGGCTAAAATTTTAACTTCAAAATTATGAAGATTGAGTAGAGAAATAGTTAAAATTTTAGCCGAATTTAAAAAGGGAATTATTAAAAAAAAAAGTTTTATTTCATACTTTGCATTTTTACTTTGGAAGTCGGTTTAATTTTTTGTTTCAAAATGATGATTTTTCCCTTTTTAGTGATATCTGTTAAACTATTATTAATGCATTTTAAGTCGTTTAAAATAAACGATCGAATGTATAATTGAATACGCGCCAAACTTCCTTTAGGTATTGTTAATAAGATGATGATGACGATTACTGTATGTTACATAGTGGCATATGCTTGCAGTTCTTTAAACTATGCCGTAATTCATAAACGCGTATCTTTAAATACTGAGGAGTTCTGTTCAGTGCTTTTGGATCCAGGGCCATATACCTTGGTGCAAAATCTTATTTTATGTAGCATATGCTGTATTACTTCAGAAAAAGTCAAAGTCACTATATATGTCCATATTATTTGTCATACTCAAAGTAAAAAATCATCTCATGTAGGGGAGGGGTTACTCTCCGCTAAACGCAAACTCGCCCATATAAGGAAATAATATTTTTTTCGAGTAGGATAATTATTTTTCTGCCTAAACATCGTCACTCGTCACATTAGCAGTGCCTGAAATATCCAAAGTTGATTTTTCTAGACCTTATTATATTATTCTCAAGTACATTACACGCACGCTCTAACGGCGAAGAAAACATCGTGAGGAAACTCGCACAAGATTGTCCCCAGACGTATTGACCAGCCGTTCCGCTGGACTAGGCTGACTGTGTTGTGAGTGGTCACTTCGCTCGGAGAATACTGTGTAAATTATCCAATAACGGATGAAAAGCGCTAATGGGTCTAATACAGCCGAACGTATAACCGCCTCATTTTTTTGGAAGTCGATTAAAAGCTTAAAAGAAACTTTATGGCGGTAGCCGGGTAGGTGTTTAATGAATTAGTTATTTTGTGCACTATTACTAATATATAAGAATATGTATTTTTACTAAAATAAGAAGTATTGCTATAATTATAATATTCGTACATGAAGTTTCGATTACATTTGATTTGCCTGTTTGTGTGTTGCTTAAAGTCATTTCGTTTTATTAAAACTTATAAGATAAAAGAATATTATTACATGATATGTTCTGGTATAGAAGATACAATGACCTTCTATAATATTTACTTGAGTGTGTACTCTGTCAAAAAACCATTTACAGTTAACTCGAAAATCTGTAAATTTTATATACCTAGGTACATATTATATAATATAAAATCTGTTGATCTTTATTCGTATGTTGCGTTAGTTATTAGAAGAATTTCTTCGTTTTCCCATTCAATTTACATTTTCTAAAACAGAGAACATTTACAATACTACGTTTTGTGGGTTGTGGCAGATAACCATTAAAAACTTAACATTTTTATAATGCCATTAGAAATTAGCTAAGTCGTGATCACAACTAACATAATTTAGTAAGTTACTTAATCTAATATGTTAAAATATACCTATTACGATATTAGCTGACAATTTTAATAATGTCATCAGTATAATAAGTAAATAGTTATTTATATTAAAATACTATGTAATTAGAAGTTTTAATCGCTACATATATATCATATATTGTTTTTGTTTTAATATATTATAGTTAGTATAGTCTCATTTACAACCAATTATTTTTAGAAATGCTATATACTTTTAAATATTGTTGTATAATATATGGTTGTACTTCTGACGCATTTGGATATATTTTCACAAATATATAACGTGAGATACTTAGACATTAAAGAGTCGTCAAGATTATAAACTAGCAACTTATTACGTGCCGCGAACGGCGTTCGTCCTTGATGATATTGAATATCTATTAATTGTAACAGTAAAGCTTACATTTTGGAATGAATAAAATGGATGAGAGAAGGAAAAAAAAGAAATATTTTTTAAATTTAGCAGCTCGCCCACTTTAACATATTTATAATTTTATAACAGCATCAATGCAATAATTAGGTATAATTAGATGTTTAATTGCAATCGTATTGTCTAAGACCTAAGTGCCATGGTTCAAAATAATATATAATATCAACCTACGACATGAATTTAAAAAAGCGTTGTCCATTGTAAGGGCATTGTAAAGGTAAGGATGTCGTCAACTTGAAACGTTGCATTCGTTCGTCGTGATTTTAAACGGCGCGGCAACGTCACCGCAGAAGGCGCAAAATGTACCGGAACTAAACATGGCACGGCGATCCGGCGCCGTGACGTGCATTTTATGGCGTCGTGAATTTGCACGGTATGTTAACGCACCGTGCCACGACACCACATCGTTTTACGTTGACGACGTCGTGCAGTGGACATGTGGACAGGTCGTTTTGTAAAATGGTGATTGCCGATCATAGTTAACTACAGCGAGGAGGAAGAAGCAAGTTCTTTAAAAATAGTATACCCTTTCATTTTACTTTGATTGAATTATAAATGAATCGTCTTGATATTATCAACTGATTTTTGGAGTTTGGACCAATCAAAACGGCTTTGACATTGGTTTGACGTTTATGAGAGTACCATTTTGAAGTTTTAACATATCGGGACTAGATTGTAACTGTATTATTGCAGGATTTAATTAGCAGAATTTTTCTTATGTTCTCTAAAACAAAATCCCACCCCTTCCTTGAATAAAACTGATATTCTCAGTCAGCCGACGAAACTAATTGAAAAAAAGAATACACGCATTATTTCACGCTGGTTCTCTGTGAGGGCTTCTTATTTCTTTAAAGAAGCAGTCCTACTGACTTAAGTCACTTAGCTATTAAATGTTACATGTTACAGCCTCCGTGGTCCAGTGGTTTAGAGCTTGCACGGAGGTCGTGGGTTCAATTCCCGCATTGGAATAACAAAAATGTTGTTCCCAAGTTTGGTTAGGACAATGCAGGCTGATCTGATTGTCTGACAAGAAAGACGACCCATGCGTCGGATGGGCATGTAAGTGGTCGGACCTGCGCCTGATCTCTCGCCAGTCGTGTCGATCTGTCCGTCCTGTTGCAGTGGGAATTATTTTTGATCCTACTTCTAGATTACCATAGTAACTACTCAACACTACTACAAGTGCGTTCCTGGTCTTTAAAGCAGCCTCTCCGCCTTAAGCCTTTAATACTCTCACTCACTCAGTATAATTCACTGTCGTGAAACGTAAGCGTTATTTAATGCCTCATAGGCCGTGGTATTTCACACATAAACTACTCAGCCCGAAAGCTGTCAGTTATAGATAGAATATATTATATTTTATTTAGAATTCTATTATACTACAATTGTGCCTACTGGGTTATCAACATGGAAGTTACAGCATGCGTTCCCGGTCTGTTAAAACCTTTCCCCCGAGGGCTCCGGTATTCTCACTCTCTCGGCAAAACAAACTTAAGCGTTATTTTATGCCGATTTTCTGTGAGACCGCGGTATATCCCCAAATAAACATTACAGATCTGTGGACCTAATTAACAATCACCAGTGATGATAATGATTAAGTTATATAATTATCATTGTAGTTGTTGTAGGAAAAACCTAGCAGTAGGCATAAAATTTAATATTATAATGATGATGATGATCACGAATTAAATTTTGGGAGTAGCAAATTTTCAAAGATATTGATATCGGTATAAACGACTATGAAAAATATTTTTATGATAATATGATGATGGTGACGATGATGATAATTACTGTAAGTGACATAGTGGCATAGTGGCATAGTGGCATAGTGACATAGTGGCATAGTGACATAGTGGCATAGTGGCATAGTCTTGCAGTTCTTTAAACAACGCCGAAATCCCCAAACATGTATCTATAAGACTCACGAGTTCTGTTCAGTACTATTCGATTCAGGGTAAATCTTGGCGCAAAATCTTATCCACTTTTTGGTAGCATATCTCGGGTTTCTTCAGAAAAAATCGAAATCACTAGGTATATGTATGTGTAAATTTTGAGGAGTTCCCTCGATTCCTCATCATCAGGTCCCCACTTTAGCGATAACGGGACCAATTTCGGATATTTGTTTTTAACCCTTTACAACAACAAAAAGAATTGTGAAAATCGGTCCACAAACGGCGGAGTAATCGTTGAACATAAATAATCAAAAAATTTAACCGACTTCCAAAGTTTTAAAAATGCACAAAAAAGTATAAAATAAATCTTTGTTTCTAAATAATTCCCCTTTTTCAATTTGGCTATAATTTAACTATTTCTCAATTTTCATAATTTTGAAGTCGGTACCAGCCTGAACAACATCCTGATAAAACAATATTTAAAATAGAACTCACGTTCAAATTGGCTGGTACTGACTTCAAAATTATGAAGATTGAGTAGAGAAATAGTTAACATTTTGCACATTTAAATATTTAAACAACGCCGAAATTTACAAACGCGTATACCGTACGCGCGTACGCGTATACAGGGTATACCTTGGTGTAAAATGTTATTATAACGCTTTTATTAGTTTCACCTGTATGTTTGCTTGCTTGCTTGCTTGTTTGTTTGTTTGTAACCGACTTCTTTGAGCTCGATTTTGTCCTTCTTTGAACGATCAGATTTAATTCAAACTTTGCACACCTGTCAAAGACCGATGACAATGCAATAATTCGATTAAAATATCCGATTATCCTGATTAATTCGCCAGGATTCATCAATTTCTTTCCGCATCCTTTGCATGAGGGTAAGAGGGATAGAACTAGTGCGCGAACTACGCATGCGTGCAGTTTCAGGCTTACTCTTTGGCAAATCGTACTAAAAAGCAAAAAATAAATTATAGTTTAAAAAAACTAAAAAAACACGCTTTTATAGAAAATCTAACTAAAAAATTAAAAATAAAATTTAATAAATTTGGATTAAGAATAGTGTAAATGAAAAATAAATGTTTTATTTTATTGTAAAAAATATACTTGTGTTACTTCAGAAAAAGTCACTAGGTATATGTGTCCATATAAGTTTCGAGGAGTTCCCTCGATTCCTCATGGATCCCATCATCAGGTTTCCACTTCAGTGACTAAAGGACCAATTTCGAATTATACCCTTTACGACAACAAAAGAATTTTGCAAATAGGTCCATAAATAGCAGAATAATGTTCAAAGATATCCGTGTCAGTGTAAAATACTATGAGAAGTACCTTTTATATCTTCATTATGTGATAGTGTATGGTGTGATGATGGTGGTGATGATGATTACTCTATTTGACATAGTGGCATATGCTTGCAGTTCTTTAAACAACGCCAAAATCCCCAAACATGTTTCTATAAGAAGTCAGGAGTTCTGTTCAGTACTTTTGGATCCAGGGTATACCTTGGAGCAAAATCTTACTTTTCGATAGCATATGCTTAGAGCAAAAAGTCAAAACCACCATAAAGACTGAGAAGTTCTGTTCAGTGCTTTTGGATCCAGGGTATACCTTGGAGCAAAATCTTACTTTTCGATAGCATATGCTTAGAGCAAAAAGTCAAAACCACCATAAAGACTGAGAAGTTCTGTTCAGTGCTTTTGGATCCAGGGTATACCTTGGTGCAGAATTTTACCATTTGGTAGCATATGCTTGGGTTTCTTCTGAAAAAGTCGAAATCAGTATATGTGTCCATATAAATTTCGAGAAGTTCCCTCGATTCCTCATGGATTCCATCATCAGGTCACCACTTTCATGTCAAAACAACCAATTTTGGATTATGCCCTATACATCAAAAAAAGAATTTTGTAAATCGGTCTACAGACGGCGGAGTAATAGTGGAACATACAAAACAAATATATATATATATATATATATATATATATATATATACAGCCGAACGTATAACTTTTTTGGAAGTCGGTTAAAAAAATCCACAGCCGAATATAATAATAATATGACCTCTTCCTTTTTGAAAGGCTTAAAATGAAGTGAAGTTGTGGTATACCTCTACTATAGTAGAGAATTAGACAACTAAGTCATAACTATGGGAACTAAAACTAGGGTAGTAGTGGATGCGAAGCTTCGGCCGCCGGTGCCTCTCCGTTTGCCAGCGTCGGCTCGCCACCCGTCATCTCGATGTTGACGTCATTCTGTAACAATAAACCCAGTCATGACGTATCTCCAACTAGATCGTAATAAATAAGTAAGATCAGATGAGGTCAGAGGAATATACTTTTTGTATGGCATTGGCGCATAGACCATATCTTATCCCATCTGACACATATATTATGTTAAAACCCGAAATATTTATGATTATCGAATTTTCTACATTAATTTGTATCAGGACACATTCACAGAATATACACACATCAGTGGCGAAGGCTGGTTGTCCTTCATAGAGAAGCCCTAGCATGTATAATAAATATGTAGCGATTTGGATACGGGTCTTCAAAAGGTAAGAAGTAAGGTGAAGCCGATAGGAATGTAGCTATAGGAACCCCACGCCACTGACACACATATTCTATGAAATCAGCAACCATCCATCGTCACTTATAGAATTTTAGCGAGGAAAACTACAAATAGGTACAAAGTAAATACAATTTCGCAATAATTGTACTATTATTATATTGTGTTGGAGAAATTATGGTAGGACCGGGACGGGCTGCCCGCCAGGGCGACGGGGGCATGTCGGCCTGTCCGGGTAGACTGTCCAAGTCACCACTTCGAATCCTTCCTTCTCTTCTTTTTGTTAGTCTTCTGTCATTTTCTTCCTATAAAACTTAACATAGAGGCTAACCATCATAATTACAGGCATATTTTCAAATACCTAAAGCTATATGATATTAATAAACTTCATTTTGCAACTTAACGCAATCAATCGATTCGCTGAGCAACGCTACGTGGCTTACTACTTAATAATACAATGAACTTATATTGATATTTAAAGACTAATATAACACTTGGATGAGACATGTTTAAAATTATGTAAACAATGCGTTAAAAAAATATGTAAGCAATGTAAGCGATGAGTATAAATGCTAAAAGCGTTGTAAAGCTTTTCGTACATTGGTTTCCAGCTGTTTTGACAGACAGCATAATAAACCTCTCTTCAAATACCAAAGGTTTTAAAACACAAAAGACATCAGAACTTACCGATCCCGAGTCCGTGAGATGCGGCGCGCCGTCCTCGTGCCGGCCCTGCAGGTAGTACGTCATCAGCTGGCCCTTGCCCTTCACCGCCACCAGCCCGCGCTGCTTGAAGTAGTAGCCGAACTGCTCCAGGATATGACACGTCTCTTCTGTCACCTAAGAAAGTCTTGAAATATAACTTCTCTTGGAGAATATTTTCATTAGGCACAAAAGTTATAGAAAATGGATTATAATGAATAGAAAAGTAACATTTATACTCTTTGTACCCTATTATGTCCAATTACATGTAAAATATTAATTAATTAGGCTCAACTCACATTGGCGCAGAGTCGAAGCGACGCGACGCGTCATGTGTTTCAACAATAACGCGCGACGACGTACAATAACTCGCGTTAATGCTTGCGTTAGCCTATCTAGCCCAGTAGTTCTAGTTCTAGTCCGGCCGTCTGACGCTTTACTGCGCTCGAGTAAAGCGCGGCGACGCGTGACGCCGCACTACTCCAGAGAAACGTAGACGCGTGAATACGCTCGCCGACGCGTTGGCGTCGTGCGCTACCATATTTCTATAATAGAAATTTGTTCCTAAATAATGAAAAAATAGAGATGACATAATATTATAGGCAATGATTTCAAAACTAAAGATGGGCCATGACGTACCTTTTACAGAACAAATCTTTATACAAGAAAAAGTTACCGCCATCTTGATTTCACCATACCTTAAATGTCAAAATGGCCCCAAACAAACCCCAAAAGTGGGGACATTTAAGTGGGGACATTTTTTGCCTCGACATGCCTCGTCTATGGCTATAGGTGAAATACATGACGCGTCGCGTCGCTTCGACTCTGCGGCAGTGTGATTCGAGCCTTAGACGCATCACATTCTCAAGCGCACGTGTTCTCAAGTGACGCACAATGGCTCTAGTTTGCAAAAGAGCATAAATAGCTATATCTTTCAAAGTAATTACAACAATGAAATATGCCTATTTTATAGAACCAGTACGTTTACCCAGTATTAAATTAAAGTGTAAATGTAAATTGCCCACAAATATGAGGGTAGGCACCCAGTTTTTTATTCTAAACAATTTTCTTATTAAATTATTATAACCTTGTCTGACCTCGCAAAAATAAATAAAAAATATTATTAATAATATAGTATGCTAATAATATTTATAAATTATGTATCTTCATAGGTTCTGAATTATTTAGATTGTGAAAGCGCTACCGACAATCAGCTGTTGACAGTTGAAAGCATAAGAGCACCTAAATTGCATACAAAACACCCCCTTTGTCGCCACCCGTGAGGGTTTCGACCCCCTTAAAGGAAGGGAGGTGTTTTGTCAATAAAATCGAACTTATTATCTAGCTTGAAAATCGCTTTGCCTCGAAACGATACATACTGTCTAGATAATGCCCCGCAGTCAACCCTTTCATTACCTGTATGCAGCCCGCCTTGCCCGTGCTCTCCATGCGCGAGGCGACGTTGACGGTGTTGCCCCATATGTCGTAGTGTGGCTTCATGGCGCCGATAACGCCGGCGGTGATGGGCCCGTGGTTGATGCCCATGCGCAGCACGAAATGGTTGAAGGACTGCTCGTTGATCGCCGCCAGCACGCGCTGCAGCTCCAGAGCAAACTCCACCAGGCGCGCCAGGTGCGCCCACCGCACCAGGGTGCCATCGGATGGCTGTAATTTCATACAATAATTAAAATTGAAATATTCTGAAAGATACCGCTATCGGATGAAGAAGAGCAAAGACACGACGAACGTCAAAGAAAATTTACTATCTCAACCCACTGAAAATTAATTATTACATAAAATAGATTCAAATAAGTTCATAAATAAGTGTATAATATATTGTTTTAAACACTTACGGATTGTGTCGCGGTGTACTTTTCTTTTTCCCGACGTTTCGGCTACTTTCCAGCAGCCGTGGTCACGGGAGGACTGAGGTGTCAATTGTCCTATTTGTTGAAGTTGTTCAAACTACCCGAAGATTCTTCAATTATTATTTGTGTTCCGATCCACGCAAAACATACTAACAGTATCTTGAAGCCGCGGTGATTTTACATTACATTTTATTTTGTTAATTATTGGATCCCAACTAGATGTCAGCACCCAGCAATCTTCTCGGTTAAAATTAAGGCACTTTTTAATTTCTATAGCCTCGCGTATCATTCTTGGGCGATAACGGTGTTCTTTTGCCAGTACTTGTGGCTTATCAAATCTTATGTAATGGCGAGGTTGATCCAGGTGTGTGTTCGCAAATTCCAGATTTATTGTTGCGACGGTGTTTAACATCTGCGATGTGTTCCTTTACGTCGGGAAAAAGAAAAGAGCACCGCGCCACAATGTTTAAAATAATGGTGTTTGGTGTTTAAAATAATGAACAATATTCGCGTAAACATAAGAAATCAATATGTATAATATATGCTAAAATTTAACTATTTCTCTACTCAATGTTCATTATTTTGAAGTCCAAGTCCAGAACCAGACCAAGTAATTGCAGAAATCGTTGAATTGAAATAACAATTAATTTAAGCTCACATTATATCCTAATAAAAACAATATTTTTAGAACTTACGTGCAAGTTTACCGATTTCAAAATTAAGAATATTTAATTAATAGGTAAATAGTTAAATTTTAACTGAAATAAAAAAGGGAACTTTTAGAAAATAAGAATTACCTAAGTATATCATAGTTAGTGCATTTTTATATATAAGAAAAGAAGAAGAGATAAAAAGTTTATCAATAATTTTTAGAATCTTCACCGAATACAATTAATATTATATATTATTTATTTATTCATTCTTTTAATTTATTTACATAATATACTTTAACATTTTACAAGAGGTCACAAATCAATGTCAAATTCCAGTCTGAATTGCTTTCTAAGACAAAGCGTCCTAATACACCGGCGCTATTCCGAGTGTCACGACTAGGCTACAAGGCATACAAACACGCATAAATATGCCTTGGTTATACGGTTCCCACGTCCCTTTTTAGAAAAAATCATAAAGGGCCCGGCAAAATCGACACCACATTGATTAAAAGGAAAATCTGGACAAGTTCTTACTACAGGTAAATCTTTTAACAAAGAAAATATTATTTATTGCCAAAGGTCGGTCTCGTAAAAGTGAGAATAAAATTCATTGTTGCAAGTATACATTTACTTCAATAAACGATTTTCTCGTCAAATGTACTTCTCCTATATAGTTAATATTTTATATTATTTATTGTTAAATTAAACATAACATTTAATCATATCAAATTATTATATTTTGGTAATTATTAATAGGAGATTTGACTGACCTGCATTTGTCGAGTGGGATTTAGGCCAGACGCAGCCATGTACGTGGAACTAATGGTCTTAATTTTTATGATGTCCTTACTGAACTTAGCGTCTTCCAGCAGCTGTAAACAAAGAAAATATAATGTCAGTCGTAAAGCTATTAACGTGCGAGCATGAAGTAATGATACTTTAAGCGAAGTAGGTACACTTCAAGGAACTACAAATATACGAGGTGTTTATTCAGCAGTTAATACATAGTTTGGAATACGTAAAATTAGAACTTTACACGCCGTAAAAGCTACGGTACTATTTCGCCAAGAATCTATTTGTAACACAAATACCCGTATATCTTCAGATGCATGCGGTCGAAACGAAAGCAGATACTCACGAGATCGAAGTCCGATATAACTTCATTGAGAAATCGTAAACATTCTAGGCCTTGGTTATTGACCGTTTCTTCCGAATAGAACTCTGTAAATATAAAACAAACCGGAATTAGAAAAGGCAGTAAATTACCAATTAGTGGGTCCGCTACGTGTTGACCGTCGATTTAGATAAATATGAGGGCGAACTAGTAGGTACGAAAGTTAAAAATTAACGAGTATCCAAACTTTGTTCCGAATTGATAAGGCTGATTAAACAATTATTTGATACATCTATTTACATTTTTAAGATTGTTTTTCAATTTAAATGCCACTTTACCCACCCACATATTATGAAAATATAGATACAATATTATATGTATTTAAAACTTCTGACTGAGAAGCACAGTATGTAACACTATCCAGGGGATAATTTTTTATTTATCAATAACCATTAGGCATTAGGAAACCTTATATTACAAGGAGGAAGCTGAAAAAAGGTACTGCTGGTTTTAATTGTAGGTATGCAGTAAATTTTTACAGTAGATTTTTATTAAATGCGATGATTTTCGGACAGATTTGTAAAAAACAGATGTATGAGTATTATATTTTATAGTTCACTACTCAGGTAATAGTGAGATTAATGATTTAATATTAATGAAAAGTAGGTTACGAAAAGTAATTAATGAAAGGTATTTTGTAACGAAAAGTATTAAAAGTATTAATGAAAGTTGTCCCGTTTTTATCCAAAAGGTAAAAACGGGACCCTAAAGTCCGTCCGTCTGTATTTCGGTCACCAGACTGTTTCTCGTGAACTGTGATACGTAGAGAGTTGAAATTTTCACAAATGATGTTTTTTGTGTTGCTGCTATTATAATAGTTAATACTAAAAACCATCTAAAAACAGAAATAAAACAAACTATTGATCCGAATGTAATCAATGGGGTGTCAATAGATTCGTAATATTTTTATACCCACCCGTGAAATTGGGCATGGAGGCGAAGAGTACGCCGACCTCGGCATAGCTCTGACTGTAGAGGTGGCGGTGGCGGTGACGCGCGCCCATGAAGTGCGTGGCGACGTGCGGCGGCAGCACGTTGTGCACGAGCGCCTGGTTGCGCCGCCGCAGCTCCAGCGCCTGCTCCGCCTGCACACGCATGCGCCCGCTCCGCGAGTGCGCCGCGCGCTCTAGCCCGGAACTCTGGTTTAGAATGTTTAAATCTTTTTTTAAGTTGTGTCTAATCATCTAGTGTCGACTCTACCTCGCTCTCTCTACCTAGTTTTAGTTTATCAAATTCTACGAACTTTACACTTTTCTTGAAACTTACGTATCTGTCATAAATAAGCAGCGTGATGACGATGACGAGCAGCATTATGATGTGCCGCCGCGTGTGCAGCGTAGCTCTGAAAATATAAATAAAGAACTGTGACTGATATATTATTTATATCACCCATGATCACCAAGATGACTGCATAGGATCAAGATTCTGAATAATATAAAGTATCTTCTCACATAACATATAGGAGCTCCTCGTCGGCGTCAGCGGTCGCGTTGTATGGCAGACGGTAGGGGTCGCGGTCAAGTGTGTCGCGAGTGGTGAGCAGCGCGGGGTGCATGAGCGCGGGCAGCGCATGCGCCGCCGCCAGCGCCGACAGCAGCAGCAGGCGGCCGGCAGACCCCACACCCCATACCCACAGCGCGCCGCACAGCGCCCCTGCGCCCACCTGATTGCGCCATAATATGTCAGTAGTCAGTACGTACGCGACAGCTTTGGTAGAGCCCGGGACCGTATTTGCTAAAACACTAGCGGTGTTTACTACATGTAAAATATTTCATTTAATTTATATATTTAGAATATACTCGTGACGTTTACGAGACGTTAATCACGCTGTCATGTCACTCTAAAATATCTGAAAAAAATATTGAAAATAAATCGATAAAACCAAATTACGTGACACCAAAAGTAAATAAATATACCTTTTAAAGTATTTATAAGTAATATAAACAATTATAATTTATAGCGCCCCAAGTGGGCCAAACTGTGAGTAGATATCCCAAGCAATTCACCCATACAACTGACGGAATGAGGCGACCCCGGGAAGCCGAATGCGGTTTTTTTGGTGAAAAGCTAGTCCAGAAACTGCCAAAAGCAATTAAAGAAGTGTCTCGATCTAACGTTAAATCCGACATTTCTCAAGAAAAGGAGCATAAAGTCCACGGCTTTTTTATCTTAGATAAGCAGGTTTTTTTAAATATAAGTTTTTGTTTATAGTTTATTTTATTATATAAGTTATAGTTTAGCCTTACCAACCTATGTGAATCAGTCAGGATGCAGGGACCTCCACCAATATTTCGACCGTGTCCTTGGGAAATCTGTTGCATTGCTCCCACTGTTCCTTATGTTATATCTTAAAACCCAGCGGGGTTTGAATATTCATATAGGCAAATGCCACAAACAGCTTCCCACCTTCACTCCTCCAACAACTACTCCACTTTCGAACCCCATTTATCAAACAAATTTCTGGCAAAAAATATCCAAGTTTAAACGTTTTGCACCAATTCTAAAATGGATCCCTAGGGGTGCTAAAGTGACCATAGCCCAGAAGCTTGTCGAGACAATACGCCACACAGTGCTGGAGAATTCGAGGCTAGCATGGGAAAATCTACTCACCTTTCCCTACCGATTTCTGCATATCACTCAAGATCCGCTCAACAATGCCTCTTTCACTTCAAGAATAAAAAAGAACTGTTTCGGATATTGACTTCAACACAAATTTTTCTTCGCATTCCTCGGGCAAATTTAACCTCGTGAAAACTGTAGAAAATAAAATAAGTGAGGGAGACATTAAGGTTGCAGCGCGGTTTCTTTTTTCTAATGACACGGTCACCCCCCACTGCCCTGAAACCCTCATCCCTGCAGAAAAAACATCCATCACAATCCAATACTTTCACAGCTTCTGATGACGCATCACCACCACTACAAACGTCAGCAGACAAAGTACGCGGAGTCATCATGTCCTTTTTACCGAATTCAGCTGACGGCCTTGACGGTCTCACCCCTCAGCATTTGAAGAACCTCACCAGCGGTTGCTGCGAGGAGGCCGGCGAGAAGCTCCTGCATGAACTCACGAATCTGTGTGACCTGATGCTACGTGGAAGGGTCGCATCAGATATCGTGGACATTCTGTATGGAGCTAACCTCTGCGCCATGGAAAAGAGAGATGGTGGCATTCGTTCGATTGCTGTTGGCTCCACATACCGGCACTTTATAGCCAAACTAGCCTGCAAATCGGTCACTTCCCTCGCGTCGTACTTCCAGTCGAAAAAGCTAGGTTATGCCTACAAAGGGGGCTGTGAGGTCTGTGAGGGGGCCGTTTACTCTTTCAGAACAACTAGCTATATATATGGATAGCTGAAGTATGTAAGATGTATTTCTGAAGGTCGACGTCAAAAACGCCTTCAACTCAGTTGACAGAGTTACCATTTTGACCCAAATAAAATCTAAAGCACCTGCCATTTTACCATTCATGCATTACAACAACCTCACCAAACTTATTTACAAAGATCACCTCATCTCATCCGAAGTTGGCTGCAAGCAGGGCGACACTCTAGGTCCAGCAATTTTTAGCCTTGCCATACACCCGGTCATGCAGCTTCTAAATTCAAAATTTAATGTTTGGTTCTTGGATGATGGGACCCTTGAAAGCGATGCAACCACTGTACTATCCGACTTCCGAACTCTGATCCGCGAGTTCCGAAAATTAGGTCTGGAGCTGAACCTAGGGAAGTGGGAACTTTTTGTGCCAAACAGTTGTGGGGATAGAAACGCGATTATATCCAGCTTTAAAAAATAGCTCCACAACTGTCCGTCATCGACAAGGATTTGCTCTTCCTTTTGGGCTCACCTATTTTAGACGAGCCTCTCCCGGACTTCATAAGCAATAAATTACAAATTTTAGTGAAACTTTAGACCGCCTCCTCCAAATTAACTGTCAGATGGCCTTCACCTTAATCCATTATTGCATTTTCGTACCAAAATTTACGTATGTCTTGCGGTGTAGTCAACTGTGGAAGTTCCCTCAACTTCTCAAACAGTTGAACTTAAGACATACGCTCTCCACAATTTTAAACATAAACTTCGATGACCGCGCATGGACTCTGACATATCGCTTCCGGCCTTTTTGACCTCAGTCCACGCCAACCATAGGCCTATCTCCCTAATACTAGAGCACCCATCCTACTCCAATATAGTTCCCTTTCTGGACGAGGCCAAGGATGTCTGGAGCGCAACTATTGCTTGTGGCGAAATGGCTGACAATACTTTATCCCAAAGGCTCTGGGAATCTGCCACTCTGCAGTCCGTTAATAGGTCCTCCAGTCCTGTGGAGTAGGCACGCCTCTTAGCTGCGGAGAATTGGGAGTCGGGCCTTTGGATACAACTATTACCGTCTTCCAATACGGGCACATTGCTATATCGAATAGCTTCCCGAATAGCCACTTCCCTGCGTCTTGGCACCCCCCACGTTATCCCCCACCGCTGCGTTTGTGGCACAAACTTGGACAGCCTCGGACACCACGGTCTGTCCTGTCAACGAAGCGCCAGCCGCATCTCCCGACATCACTGCTTGAACAACCTCATCCGTCGGGCTCTTGTCACCGCTGGAGTGCCAGCTGTGCTAGAACCCTCTGGTTTGGCGGGCAACGATGGCAAGAGACCACGGAAGACAGACGGGATGACCCTGCTCCGTCCCATGTCCAGGGCACCTCGAGTTTTGCAGGTGCGGCCGCCAATCAGGCGGAGAACCTCAAGCGGCGCAAATATGAGAAACTTAGCGTTGATCTCATATTTGAACCGTTTGGGGTTGAAACCTAGGCTAGGTACATGGGGTCCGAGTGCGCACAAAATTTCAGAGAAATTTCGAAAAAACTTATTGAGGCCACCCTTGACCCCAGAGCCGGCACCTATCTGCCCCAAAGAGTGAGAATCGCAATCCAGCGAGGAAACTATCTGAGCCTTCTAGGTACTCTGCCTGGTAGGGACGACCTGGAAGATTTCTTTTTGTTGTAGCTTTTTTTTTGTAATTTTGTAATTTTTGTATTTTTGTAGTATTCATTTTCTTTTAATTACTTTTATAGTTTGTAAATATTTTAAATAGTTAACAGACACTATGATTTAATTTAATTATAATTAAATAAGTTTTATTTCATTCTAGTTATTAAATATCAATTGATTTTTAATTACTAATTATACATTGATAATAATATAAACGTCGCGTCGACCTTAAGTTCAAAATAATCAAGTGATATTATTAGACATTAAATTTAATCTAACTTCTTAGTTTTCCATAAAATACTTTATTGCATTCCACAAAATACATAAAACACAAAAAAAGCCGGCCAAGTGTAAGTCGGACTAGCGCACGAAGGGTCCCGTACTAAACGACAAAAAAAGTAACGTTTGTTGTATGGGAGCCCCCTTATTTATTTTTTCTGTTTTTAGCATTCATTGTTATAGCGGCAACAGAAATACATCATCGTCTTGGGTGCAAGCCCTTCAACAGAAAAAATCGTGCGTCATGTAATGTACCTAACATTACACGACGTACGATTTTTTCTCGTAAAAGATTGCTAAAGCCTTTCTAGATTTGGTAATCTGATGGTTGGTGCAGCACGATTGATGATTGCAATGTAGCATACTTAAATGTTGAACCTAATCATGTATTTTATGCAAACGTCATATTCGTAATCTTATCATAGTTATCTGTTTTACCCTAACGAATCACCTTTTCGCAGTTACTTAAATAACACTCGGTAAATGCTAAATGCATATCTCAACCTCGCTTGGAAAAACATGTCGTAGAAGATGGATAAACTTTGTTTCAGTTAAAGTCATCTGTAATAGTTTTCATGTGTTTCATTCATGTTGCAAGATCGTCTTTTTAGGCAGCTAATTCTCCTGAGAGTCACGTCAATTCTATGTTGTTAAGTTGTACACTCACCTACAATGTATGATTATTACCTGCGAGCTGTGGGTACCTCAGTAACTACTGAGGAAAACTATTACAGATGACTTTAAGTGAAAGAAAGTTTACCCATCTACTACGATATGTTTTTTGCAAGCGAAGTTGAGATATACATTAAGCATTTACCGACAGTTATTTAATTTTAAGATTCTTGATAAATTTGGCACCAAAAATATCGTTACATAACTTAGTAATGTGTTGCCAATTTGCGATTTCGAATTTTTATGCAATTTGACAAGCTATTCGTTAATCAAAAGCTAACGCCATACATTTCAATAGCAAATTTTATATAGGCAAGTCGTGCACATGTCATAATATATTGAATAGCCAATATATTATAGCGTGTGCGCAATGGTCAAGAGAGTCCAGTAACGGCCTGTTTTAATAACCTATCTACCAATAACTATTTGTTAAAAAAAACGTCAAATTTGTATCGGAAAAAACCGACAAATGATTGAATGACGACGTTTTTAACAAATTGTTATTCGTCGATAGGTTATTGAAACCGGTCATTAGTAAAAACATTAGTACATACGTGGTAGTAGTAGGAGGGATGGATGCACCGCAGAGCTCTGGTGGGAGAGTGCGCGTGACCTCGCACCTCGTCCGCTGCCAGCATTCTCTCGTAGCTTCCGCATATTATCTATCGGACACGATGGACTAACTCATACAAATTTTCGGTTTACTTCATCATTATTTTTATAATATTTAGTACAGATACAATGTTCTATTTTAGGCTGTTGATTTTACAACCCTAATCCTATTATATTGTCTGAATCTTTCAAATACTGACTAAAAATAGAGTAACAAAGTTTCATACAAATTATGTGCTCATCACATTCCCTATTATATAATCTGGTAGCAAATAACTATAATATAATATCTAATATAGAGTATAATGATAAATAAATATAGAGTATAATAGTAATATAAATAAATAGAGTATCATGTTTCAGTAATTAGTTCAGAGTAAACCTTTGCTCTAAGTGATCCTTTGAAATAATCTGGACCCTCTTAACTTTAGCCCAGCCCCTGAAGCATCTACTACGTAAAATGTAGGATATTTTAGAACTCCAATAATTTACTTTCAATGAATTATAAATGAATAGTTTTTTGGAGTTTGGACCAATCACAACGCGTAAAAGTTGGTGTGACGTTTATGAGAATACCAGTTTGCTGTTTGAAACTATACTATTGTAAGATTTAATTAGCACAATCGAATTAATATTTCCTATCGAAAGCATGTTCATAAAATTAATTAAGTTAATAAAATAAACAATATATTTTGAGGATTATCTATACTTGTTGTCTTATAGTAACTTTACTAACCAAAGGTGCAATGTTTGCAGCCACGAACATAGAAATATTAAATGTTCCGCATATTAATTTCCATACTGGTGTCACCGTCTTTTTCTGAAACAAAAATGTTTTACGATGTTACAAAACTGTACATTTGCAAAATTTGTGACCTTGCTTTAAATGGTCTAAAATTATATAGAATATTATAATAAATTTTTATATATTGAGCACCTCAATAAAATATGTATGTAGAACACAAGTTATTATTTGTGTTCTATATACATATGTATTTACGAAAATAAATTAAATATTAAAATAAAATATTACAAAAATTTGACACATTTATATACCTATACCGGTACCTATACAGTATGTCCCAAAAGTTGACGTCAAGCTGATACCGTGCGATAGGCAAAGTCATAATAGTTATCAGAAAAATGTAAAATAAAAATTAAGTCATGTATTTTTCAAATTATTTTCTTTTTTTTTTTATTAGAGAAAATGTACAACCTGCGACAGTCTTTTCACAGCTGTTCCTACAAATGTTTACTTTTATCAATTTTTTTTTTCTTATGTTATCCTGAATAGTGCTTCTGTAACTATTATGACTTTGCCTATTACCCGGTGAAGATGACTTCACGTCGACTTTTGGGCAACTCTATATGAGGTCGTTCGTGCACTGCACTTTAGGCGTCAGGCATGTCTATATCTATTTATAAATATATATATTAGACTCTGTGGTCCAGTGGTTTATAGCTTGGTCTGATAAGAAAGATGATCCATGTCGCATGAGCATGTAAAAAGTCAGTCCTTCGCCTGATCTCTCGCCAGTAGTGTCGGTCATCCGTCCCCCTGGGTTTCGAGATTAAAGGAAGAGATTGTGTACTGCGCACACATTTAGGCACTATAAAATAGCTCCTGAGTAGCTGACCTGGTTTCAATGAAACCAGCTACCTTCACCGAAATCGTGTAAGAGATCTATTAATTATTATCTATTTATAAGGGCGTCGTTATTAAAAATAGGAATGCCGGCCGGACGGTAAAATTCCGGGTAGTGCACAAAGCTCTTACTTAGATACATCCAACGGTCAATTCACCCGAAACGATAAGCGACATTGCGCTGCATTTTTAAGATATCTATTCAAAATTGAACTTAAATCATTATGCAAGAAGATACACGTTTCATTCTAAGAGTTCGAATGTCGAGTTGCACCGCGCTGCACAGCGCATGTGCTGTGTATGACTGATGTCATATGAAACGTGTATCTTCTTGTGTAGTGAATAAAGTTCAATTTTGAATCTAAGCTATCTTAACGCCACATCGTGTATTATCATGGTGTGAACTGTCCCTTATAAGATTTATTTTGCGAACAGGCAATTGACGGCTAATAAAAGGGGAGGTACCAAACAAGAAAAAATTGGCGTCGAACTTCGTCGAAAAATAGTTATTTCGTGATTGCAGAATTTTTTGATAAATGGGCTACCCAACAAAAATAATTCAATATCCGAACCCAAACGTAGTAGAGAATACGGTTGAGAATAATAGCTCAACGAAAAAAAACAGGTTTACAGCTTCACATAGCATTCACTGTCACAGTATTCGTCGCCGTCCACTGCTGAACGTAGGCTTATCCTAATGGGTGCCAACCATACGTAATCAGGTAACCCCTAACGTGCCATTAATGTATGTACCTTATAACTGGTGTATCTGTAGCAGGCGTAGTAGACGATGTTGAGAAAGGCGGTCTCGACGAGCAGTGCGAGGTAGATGCCGTGCAGCGGCGCGGCGGGCGGCACGGCGAACACCGCGAGCGCCAGGTGCGCGGGCAGCAGCAGCAGCGGCGGCACCACGCCGGCCAGCGGGCACGGGTCCGAGCGGTGCTTGAACGCGTCCTCCGCACCATTTTCCTTGAACGTCAGGCAGAGGGTCGTTGCGTCTGCGAGCTCCCTAAAAATTTTGGTTCAGTTAATTCCTCGGTAATGTTGGGGACCCATAATATGTATTCGAGCTTTTAAAAGTAAAATAAAATTAATGTTTTTTTAAGCACTACAAGTTTTTACTTACCTAGTAAGTTGACGAAATGTATTGTAATAATGTTTAGATGGCGACTTTTGTAATTAATTAAAAGGAAAATTTTCGAATATTCATAGTGTTTTTTCACTATTATTTTCTTAAGTTTTCGCACCTATAATAATCTAACACTTACTTATCATCATCCCTATTCACAAGCTCTTCTTTTAACATGTTGTATATTTTAGCTTCTTCATTATTTTTGCCTTCATCTAAAGGTGATAACACCTGGAAATATTACACATGTATTAAAACTTCTTTAAGTATGTGTGTTACCATATTATGTTACTAATGTTTGATATTTAGGAACTAACAGCTAACCCCCACACTGATTTCGGTGACGGTGGCCGGTTTCATTGAAACCAGGCCAGTTAAGCAGGAGTAATTTTATATTGCCCAAGTGTGTGCGCAGTACACAAGAGCACTCTCTCTTCCTTTACTCTCATAACCCAGTGGGACGGATAAACGACTGGGAGAGATCAGGCGCAGGTCCGACTTTTAACACGCCCATCCGACGCATGGATCATCTTTCTTGTCAGGCATCAGGTGATCAGCCTGCATTGTCCTAACCAGACTTGGACCCACATTTTTGTTGTTCCAATGCAGGACTCGAAACCATCACCTCCGAGTCGAGAGCCAAGCTCTAACCACTAGAACAGCTACTGAAGTAGTGACTAGTAAACTCTGTATGTTACCGACAAAGTTTTTTAAAGTATGTAAAGCATACTAACAAAGACATTACGAAGCTGAACTGTATTGAAAAAGTTTTTCTTACATTATACTAATTATATAAATTCCATTAAATTTTTATAATTAATTAAATTTTATTACAGTTTTAAATATTAGATTATATAAAGACTAGTAGATTATAGATATTTAAACATCGTAATAATATCTAATATGATAAATACATAATAATAATATCTATGGACGCTTCACACCACGTTAATCTGGCCCCGTGCTAAGTATCCGAAGAACTTGTGTTACAGGTACCAGATAACGGGACGTATATTTAACACTTTTATACTATACATATATTTCTGATTTTTATTATATTATACACATATTTAGTATACATCCATGACCCAGGAACACAGAAAAACTATTTTTGTTCCTTCGGCGGGATTTGAACCCGAACCCCAGGCTTGAGAACCAACGCGCTGAACCACTGAGCCACAGATCATCATGGTTTGGCACTTCGTATGTGACTTACGAGTGTTTATTGCAGTGATGATGATGGTAGCATTTATGGACATAATTTGTCTTCGACATAAAATCTTTATGGACAGATTGCAGAATGCGTGTTTATAGTCCATGGTGCGAATAAAAATCTAATTCACTTATAATGATCGACACACCCGTGACCTCATACATTTAGCTGCTGGGCAATAAAAGTTTAATCAAATAAGTCATGAACGACGATTTATCCATCCAGTTTATATTATCGTGCCTAACCGGTACTATAGCAATTAGTAACTAACTAAACATTTATAAATTAATTTGCCAATCGAGAGTCGAGAGTCCTGACTGACTGACTGACACCTGAGTCTCGAGACCCGCCTAACTGCTACAAACACGATTTATGATTTTGTCTCTCACTACAGTAACACCTAAACATCAAAGACCTATCCAGGAATCTTATTTATAAGCAGGTAGAGTGTTCTTATAATTTATTTGTATTACTTATAATGATGATGACATGCAGTTGTTGTAACAATACACATGTACAAAACGCCATGTCAGTTTGATAATGGTTTGTTAACATAATTTCAACATGAAACGAACAAATTATTACAATGGTCAACCTGCTTATAAATTAGATTTCCTAATAGTGTGATAGTACATCATAACAAAAGTTATATGAAAATCAAATTCAAACGGAGTAGGAAGATGATTAAATCTATAAAAAATCCAAGGAATTAATGAGATCTGCGAGTTGTACGGCGTATACTGGTGGCCTAGTGTCCTATATATCTGAAGTTTCGCCGTGAATCAGCTGGGGGCCGGGTACGGGTGGGGGACAAAGGACGCGGGGGCCAGAGGGGATGGAGACGGGGGACGGAGTGCACTCACGGACTCCTCGTCGTCGTCTTTGAGGTCGGAGAGCGCATCGGCCTCCTCGCCGCACTCGCCCGCCACGCCCTCGCCTATGTTTTTCTCTTCCCCACCCTGATGCAAAAAATGTTATACTTGTTACACTTGTAGTTTTCGTTTTGATAATTCAACGTTTCCTACGTTCAAAGCAGTAATATGAAAAGCTTTTTATTGTTGCAACTGAAAATTTCCCAAAATGGGTAAGCGTTAGTGTAAGCACCAATCAGGGATGTTGATAAAAGAAATAAAAAAACAGGCCAATTGGGAGTTGGACTCGCGTGCATAGAGTTTCGTACCAATATTTTACATTTTTACTTATTTAATTTGGTTATTTTTGGAGGAAGTTTTCCATTAGCGGATTTTATAAGTTAAGTATCTATAACTCCTGAAGTAACAAAGTATATAAGCCATTACAGTTTTCCTTCAAAGTGCATCACATGGACTACCATCATTATTTTTAAATTTTTCGAGCCAGCCGTTTAGCTTTTAAAGGGTGGGAGGTCGCCCTATTGTAACAAAAAATGCACTTAAAGTTGAATATCTCGCAAACGGATACCTAAATAAAGAATTTTTTTAGCAACTTCTCAATTTTTTTAAAATACCTTTCGATGATATCCCACACTCCAGGTAGACGCGAGAAAAAAAATCATCTCCACTTTACGTGTAGGGGAAGTATTTCATTTTAGCACTTTGTCGACGTGGTAAATACGAAGGACAGACTGACATGACGAAACCGTAAGGGTCGAGACGTGAACTACGGAACCCTAAAAATTTTTATTCAAAATCATCTCAACACTAACCGACTTTAGCAGTCGAACGATAAAGTACGTCTTGATGCCGGCCTGGCGCAGCATCTCCTCCCGCTTCTCGCCGTACGCGGGCTCCACCTCGAACTCGTTGTTCAGGAAACTCAGCGTCACCTCCGACACATGCACGCGCCTGCAAAAGTGCGAATGTGATAAATGTATCACATTTTATGAGTCCTCTTCTATACTTGAAACAAGCAAATGTTTGTTACTAATAATTTCGGACTTTCGCTCAATGTTCTACAAAGCAATTTCCTTTTCAGTAAACTTAGCTTAGCGTCTACTCCGAAACGGGCACGGGCAAACGGGCTTAAAGAATGTGGAAACTGTATCCAGTGTAATGAGCCGTTATCCCACCAATGATAAAACTAATACTTTTATATAAAAAGTTGGCTAGACAAAACCATAATATTATGGTTCGTGCCGTGAAAAAGCACTGAGAGCCTTAAGCTAAGTTGCCATCGCTAATTACGACGCAGTTCGAAAACAAAAATGTATGGGAATTGTCCTTTGACATATGCATCGTTATGTCGCTTTGTCAAATCCAATACATTATTGTTTTCGAACTTCGTCGTCGTAATTAGCGACGACATCTTGGCTAAAGGCTTAGATCTCATACGCCTTAACCACAAGCTTTAAAAACTCAGCATCTTATAAAAAACATGTGGCTTGGCCGTTTCTTTGCTAAAGTAACTATTTCATTATATCCACAGGAAAGCTACAAGTTTTGTTAGTACTTTTGGAAATAAGATCTAGTAGTTTGGGTGTCTTCCTCAGATATTACGCATGTATGCAACTCAAGCAAATTTACCTTGCCTTTATTGTCTGACTCCGAAAACTCTACTGATTGGATTGCCCTAATTCGTTTTTAATTAAATGAGCTGCTCGCGTTACACACAAGACAAACATTTTAATGAGTTGGTAGGTGGTACGATATGCGCACGATATGCGTCTATTATACCTACTGTGGAGGACCAATTAGCGCCACAATCCTGAATGGCGCTATCG
Source organism: Phengaris alcon alcon (assembly GCA_037179445.1). Classification (NCBI taxonomy): domain Eukaryota; kingdom Metazoa; phylum Arthropoda; class Insecta; order Lepidoptera; family Lycaenidae; genus Phengaris; species Phengaris alcon. Next base: position 727,555 of record JAYRCH010000435.1, on the reverse strand, counting down.
AAGTTTCTGTAGTTCGGCGCTATATATACAACAGCTGAAATAACTACAAGTGGGCTTCGGCCTGACCGAAGATCCCACCTCGCTCGGTCGTAGAACACCCTTTGGGGCTTTCACAATTCCCACATTGGTGACCCTCGACAGAACACGCCTCCTTCTGGACATCATCATCATCACTCCCCACCCCTCCACACCCGCCAGCCAACTTCAGCCTCATCGGGTACCACCAGCCTCAACGCACCGTGGTGGTCAAACCCTCATCGGCTTCAGCGGGCACTTCACTTCAACGACCGGTCAGCAAGTAGAGTGCTAAGTGTGAGTTTTTCTTTTCGCATTTGACCTAGTTGTCGCGTTTACAACTAGGTGGCGCTGTACAAATCGAACTGTACGAAGCACATCTCTCCTAGTCAGCACGTAGCATTGCCCCCGCACGGCAGCACTCAGACTCACTGGAGCCCGTGCAGCAGCAGCAAAATTCCTAATTCAGACTCACTGGGAATCTCTGGCTCTGGCGACTCAAGCAGACGACTCAAGATTCGACCTCTGATCTTCGGGACGGACCAATTAGCGCAAGTGGGCTTCGGCCTGACTGAGCCTACCACCTCGCTCGGTCGGAGATCTCCCTTTGGGGCTTCCACAATTCCCACACTACCAATAAACAGAATGAACTTTTCAAGTGGGCATAGTTTGCGAAATCCGAAACTATATGTAATAGCGAAAAATGCTAAAAGGACTTTGGACAACAAATACACACCTGTATTATTATTACACCATTCGATAGAGTTTTGAAATTCTGGACAGAAATAACATGCGGCAAACTTAAGAAATGGGTTCATTTTTAACAAAATATAAATCAAATTAGCTTCATACATTTCTTCAAAATATGAACCAGTTTGTTAAAATAAAATATTTTCTTTAAGTTTGCCGTATTTCATTACATTCCAGAATTCGTTCCTTATTAGCAACACTAGAATGGTGGGTTGTGTGTTTTTGTCCAATGTCAGTCGATTCGATTCCTAGCTAGAGAAATTGAGTTTTAGTTTTTATCAATGTCGGCCTCACCACTTCTTTCATCATTTCCGCTATCACTTGTACAAAATGACCCTGTATATTTTACAGGTGGTTTGTGGTATATTTATACATATATAGGTCATTGTCAGCTTGCAGTTTATAAAATATATCATTGCAACGGAGGCTTGGGAATAGTTCGAGGGCAGAACGTCAGATAAAGCTCTTAAGCCTATGTCTATCGTAGTACTTAACCTAAATAATGACATCATTCATATCACATGTGGGACATGGAATAGAGTAATGTCAGTTTTTTATTTTTTATTTAATGATATTTAATAATTAATAATAAAGTGAGCTTTGCTCGGAGTTTCAGCAGAACGATACAATAATTAAAAATACTTATTTAATAAAATGAAAATAAATAAAAATACTCACAAAAATATTCATCTGACCGGGATTCAAACCCGAGACACCGATTTGCCAACAACGTAAATACTCCAACGCTAACCAAGCCGCCACCGCCGTCGCCGGATTTCACATTTGAAAGTTCGAAATCACCCATATCTTATTACGTTACGAGAGAATACATAATATAATATAACTTAAAAATGGATGGTTTCCCAGGGATAAGACTAAGCTAGATCGATTTTCTCCTCCCTTCTACTAAATTTCATGGGAAGACTTGCAGCCGTTTCCGAGATTCCGATTATATATATTTATTAGCACGTTTAAAGTATAAGATGAATGATTATTATTATTATTCGGATGAAAAATGAGATGTTACATAATAATATAACACTATGCGTAGCTCACGAAGCTCTGCGACCCTAGAGTTGACAAAGCGGTCTTTCTGCTAAAATTTACCAAGAAAATCAAATAATTTCTCAATTAATCCGCGTTGCTACTTGACAAACAACATAAAGTTAAACCCCCTTACTAATAAAAAGATTTACACAACGGATAACTTAAAGAACGTTGCTGTCTTTGTCGGATGCGTTAGTAATAATTAGTAAAGTCACTTGGCAGACAAAGACAGTAACGTTCTTTAAGTTATCCGTTGCGTAAATATTTTTATTAGTAAGGGGGTATAAGTTTTAAAAAAAAGTGTCGAGTTGTCCGATACCAATCACGTTGCCCTCATATCCACTGCTATAATATTATAATATGGTTTTTACGAGCACAGATTAAAGAAAGACGAACAGATAAACAGTTATATAGTTAGCTTTCGATTCGATTGCACTACTACAAGCATACGGTGTGTCCACGATTGTGTGGGAAAATTGTGGGCCGTTGAACGTCAAAATCTTCAAATTTGGATCGATTTAATTCGTTCTATGAAAGCTATTTCTCTGTACGTATATTATATATTTTCTACTCTGTGGTACGAGTATACCTATTACACCAAAAACTCATTGCAGACACTATAATAGATGTCAATTTTTCGCAAGAGAAATTAAATACTGACCCTGCCATGCCGCTGCTCTCCATCTTATTCGCGAGTTCGACGTCGCGGGAGTAGACGTCGAACTGCCACTGCCGCTGGCCCAGCACGCCCGCCAGCACCGCCCCCGTGTGGATGCCCACGCGCATGTCCACCGGCGAGTTGGTCGTCTTCTGGACATACCTGTTGGAAAATTCAGAAAATCTATTAATTTAAACCTAACCATAGATGCCCAAGTTGCAACCCACCGAGAGGCGAGGTTCAGGTTGAAATTAATTTGATGATATTAAGTTCTATTTTCTTAGACGTACATTCTTTAATACGTTCATAATAATATAATTTTCAATACGCGTATAAAGAAATGTAAAATAAACTAAGTTGTTATCTAAGTAGGTAAGGATAAATATATTACCTATATCTGCCAATATTAGAACTCCGTTATTGATCGGTCCTAAACTGTTCAAGGTATTTTAAGCATTAAGCAACAAAAAGTATTCGAATAATTTTCATAACGAAAATAATTCAAGAATGAAACAACAGATTAACCATTCGTTAAATAAACCATCCCCGTTAAATATTTTAAAAATATATTATGTAATTAAATGAACTGCCGGTGCGTACCTTCCTTCATTTAAAAAGTAGGTACAACTTTTCGTAGTTATTCTAACACTTATTAAACTTATGTAATTTATACTATTATATACCTTACGATATTAAAATATTAAAGCGACAGCACCATTTCGAGCCTCGACGGATCAAGGAAAATAGGATCCGCCAAGATTACTATTTGGGTCATTTACAATTCTGTTAGCGTTTCTGATGACGTCACACTTGGCTAAGTACGAGTAACAGAAATTGTGAGTGGTTATTAAATTGAAGCACATGTTATGACTTTCAGTATACATTTTATTGAAATTTATTATTAGAAAAACGTATGGCATTTGTTTGTGATAAAATATAATAGTTTCCTAAGAAAATTATATTTTTGTGGCATAGGAATAATTTTTGGTGACTTTATGAAAGAGTGAAAAAGGATGACATCAAATACCGAGGTAACATGATTCATGAATCATGATGTAGGTACAGTTTAAGAAGCTATACTGTCTACTCTCAAAATCTATATTATGTAGGTAACTTGATATTTCACATGGGAAAATATTTTGGTTACTATAATTAATTATATTATTATTTATATGTACATACCTATGTTTTATGACTTACTTTATCGCTTTAACCATAGACAGTCCCATTAGAACACAGAGCACGGCATGGTCCGGACGCTCCACTGGTGCGCCGCTTATGCAGTAGTAACAATCGCCAAGAATTTTTATTCTCAATTGTTGATATTTCTGAAAAAGTTTGTCAAATAAATACCTAGGTGACCGAGCTTGGTTCGGAATTCTAGTAGTACGGGAAAAAATACGCAACACGTACCTATTATTGTATCTGGATTATTTTATAAATTTTATAGAATATATTTCAATTTGATTTAGTTTTTAAAAATATTAGTCACCTTGTAAATCTTCTTTTTATGATAGTTATATTTAAAAAAAATATGCCAAATTATTATTAGTGTTCTCATGTATTTAGAACTTACCTCAGCCAAACGATCGAACCGTGCAAATAACTCATTCAATATGGCAACGAGGTCTTGTGCCGAATATGTGGAGGAAATAGCCGTGAATCCCACGATATCCGCGTATAGTATACTGTGGGGAAAATAACATAATGTTATCATAATATAGAAGTAGCTAAAATCAACACATTATTTAATTCATTTCGTACTACCTCTTAAACCCTATTAAATAATATACGAGATTCGAGAAGTAATATAGGAGAGATAAAATTTCCTTCTGTAAAATATGTTTTCTAAGTTTTTAGATATAAAGTAAGCCACAGCGATAGAGCGCTCTACATAACTATACCAACGTAGGCCTGGGCCGATTCGGTAGTAAATTTTGATTCCAAAAGCTCGCAATATCAATAAACGTAACTCTACTGAAATAAGTTGTATACTGAGCCGCTTATTTGTCTATAGGAGCTAAATAAATATGTTTTTATTTAATATATATAGAAAGTATAGGATGGAGTTACATAAACTCTTGTGTATAGTATTTTTTTAATTTTTCATGTTTCCTTATTAGTGCTTAGGTTATCCTACCTACCTTATCACAGAATCACAGCGTGCTTACGAAGGATTTTGATGTAATTAAATATATAAGAATTATAACTAATAAGTATAAATGCTAATTAGGTATACTTCTTAGCACGCAAGTAACGAATAACGATATTGAACTCATAGCCATTATTTTTTATCGACACATGGGTAGGTACTATTACTATACCTAACCAAACTTGAATTTTTCATTTATAAATTACTAGCTTTTAACCGCGGCTCCGCCCACGTAAATACAGTAGGTATTCCAAGGGAACCGTATACTTTTCCGCGATTTAAAATAGCCTATGTCCTTCCCCGTGGTCTAATCTATATTCTGTACCAAATTTCATGATGATCAGTTTAGTAGTTTTTACGTGAAAGCGTAACCGCCAAACAAACAAACTCACAGTCATATTTGTAATATTAGTATAGGCATCATCAACAAATATTTAAGAAGGGCTTAGAAAATAAATTTCTGGGCCCGAGAAAACTAATCCCGTAGAAAAATCGGGAAACTTAAATATACCAGCAACCTAAGTATACTAGAAAATAATAAAATATTTTGTCTTAGAATTAGAGTCTCAAACCCTGCGTTAGATAAGTCCCTACAGATTACCTACCTAAACAGTGATATGTGATTTTGAATAATAGTTTTATAAGTATTACTAAATAAGCAATATTTATAAAATATAAGCTCATATTTCTTAACCAACATACTAATATATAAGTATAATACTTATTATGAAATTCCATAGCTGTCATCAAAACGGCAGTTGCTCTCATAACGGCATCAGGCATTTTATATGACGTTATATAAGAATTTACTGACCTGACATTTTCATGGCGGGACATATAAATTTTCTTAAACTGCGTATCGATAAGACCCAGATCACTTCGCATCTGTACCGCGACATGTTCCGGAAGGACCGACAGAAGTAACCTTTCCTGTAACAATAATTATGATGGACCGTTATCAAATCAAATCATATTTATTTCAGGCAAAAGATCCCTAAAACTACATATTGTATAAGTAATAAAAAATAAAAGTAATAAAAACAACAAAAGATCATTATTAAACATTCAGATTGAAATATATATATATATACAGCTATTATACTTAAGGCATTTCAATTTTAAAATAAATCAGCCTGTTTTATTTTTGTCGCGATGTACTGTCAACCAGTAATTTAGAATCGGGTTTTCCAGACACCCGGCACATACACTGAGGATCTTCTTCCCAGAAGAAAGAACGCGATACCAAAACGCTCCGACACGTGCCCTAATAATAGCAAAGTAATCGGGGACTCTGGCGTCGGCGAACATGCCCGAGGCACTGCAGTATTTTGGCACTTTAATCAGGATGCGGTATGCATTATTGTACTGCACCCTGATAATGCTGCTCGCAGTTTTAGAGCAGCTGACCCAAAGCTGACACGTGTAGAAGCATTGACAGTATGCCTTAAATAGCGTCAGCCTTGCCTCAACGCTACACCGCGCAAACCGGCGCGCGAGCATATTACAGCGAACAGCCAATGCCCGTCTTTCGCGGACTATGTCTTCATTGTCAGAAAGATTCTCAGTCAAGATGTGTCCCAGGTATCTGAAACGCTCAACTCTTTCCACTACTTGACCATCCAAATAAACCGGCGGGACCCTCTCCGTGCCTTTGTCAGCCCGAAACACCATCATCTGCGTTTTCCCGACATTGTATTTGAGACCATGCTTACTAGTATAAGTCTCACAAATGCCGAGTAGCCGCCTTAAGCCTCTGATTGAGGGACACAGAAGCAACATATCGTCGGCGTAGCTCAGGATGTTAATGCATGTTCCACCTACGTGACAACCTACTCGTGTGCTTCTGAGCTGCACGATCATGAGCATGATCTGATTGAGGAATCAGATCATTGACGTACAGGCTAAACAAGTCCGGAGAGGTGAGCCCTCCTTGGCGCACCCCACACTCTAATCTAAAATCATTAGAGGTGGCGTCGCCCCATTTCACAAAATTAGTTTGGTTCTCGTACCAGAATCTCAACAGATATTTTTTTTATGTACGTTAGATTCGTAGTTTTATTATTGACATTAGATTCGTAGAGCTTACGCCAAAGTAAGTTGTAATTTACCAGGTCGAAAGCTCGGCTGAGATGAAGCATGCATATATTTATAGATGTGTTTCTTTTTGTATAGTATAAGACCGTCGATTTTAGCGCAAGGTAGCTGAATCCGTTGAGTACCCGGGACGAAAACCAAACTGTGCATCATCAATCTTAATATTATTGTTTATGTCAGGGTAAATTAACGTTTCCAAAACTTAACCTATAATAGTTCCTAGGAAATTGGTCTATAATTTTTAGGGTTAGAGAGATCACCAGTTCTGTTTTTTGGCACGGGAACCACCACAGTCTTCATTAAATTTTTCGGCAAATAACCTATGTTAACGCAGATTGTAAAGAGATCTGCCAACATAGGAGTAACATAATCACTAGCGAATAAAATGTGTTCTAATCTAAGCCCATCAAAGCCAGATGCCTGACCTTTTTTCATTTTCAAGACAACGCTAGTCTATATCTATGTCTATGTCATCAGGAGAGAAGCCAGAATAAGTAGCAATTCCCCCTTTGTCCCCAGTGGCCGTGGTCAGTACCAAAGTAGCAATACACTGGTATTGCTAGATACGGGCAACGGATTCACTTTAAAATGATGTGCAAATAGTTCAGCGATCTGTGTATGGTTCTGAGCATCGTTGATACAAACCGGTAAACCCTGCTTAAAATTGAGGCGTTTTGTCGCCATCCTAAATTTGGCAAAGTTTCCTTCCGACTGGTGGCTATTATATCCATTTTTATTTTCCCTTCATTATTTTAACACCATTTCAATTTGTTCTTAAAAATCCTTCTACTACTCACTATATTATTAGGTCTACCTATAAAATTGCCGTTTTGTATGAAAAAATTTAAACGTTTTTTTTTTCATGTATTTTTTATTTATATTAATCGAAGTAATCACCCATGCAATCAATACATCTTTGCCAACGCAGTGGCAGTTTATTGATGCCCTTCTTAAAGAAATCAGATGGACGGGAGGCAACAAATTCTTCAAAGGCATTTTGTACTGCCTCTCGGGTATTGAATTTCTTTCCCGCCAAGAAGTTATCCAAATTCTGGAAAAAGTAGTAGTCTGTAGGCGCAAGGTCTGGTGAGTAGGGCGAATGACGGAGAGCTTCCAAACCCAGTTCTTGCAACTTGGAGACCGTCTGCTGTGCAGTATGAGGTCGCGCGTTGTCGTGCAGGAGCAGCGGAGACGAGCGATTGACCAATGCTGGTTGGAGATGTGCCAGCTTCTCCATCATTGTGTTCAGTTCTTCATAGTACACATCTGCAGTAATGCTTACCCCGTTTGGTAAGAAGCTGTGATGAATCACACCGGCGCCACCACCACCAAACAGTGACCATCACTTTTGTAGGTGTAAGTTTTCGTTTAGGGCATTGTTTAAGTGCTGAACCAGGATCCAACCAACTTGCTGAGCGCTTGCGGTTATCAAACAGAATCCATTTTTCATCGCAAGTAACATTGTGGTTCAAAATTCCTTCATCTGTGTGTCTGTTGAGCAGTGCAAGGCACGTCTACTTCGCGCTGGCGATCATTGAGTTCGTGGGGCACCCATTTGTCAAGCTTTTTACCTTGCCAATTTGACGCAAATGGACCAATATTGTTTTGACGCTAACGTCGAAAGCTGCTGCTAATTCAGCCGTAGATTGTGTATCATCAACTTCCACAATCGCCTTTAATTCGTCATTGTTGACCAAAGTCTTCGGACGACCGCGAGGTTCATTTTTCAGGTCGAAATTTCCAGAACGGAAGCGAGCAAACCAATAACAGGTGGTGCGTTGGTTTGTAGTGTTAGCTCTGTAAACGTCGTTGATGTTGCGTGCCGCTTGTGCCGCGTTGCTGCCACGACGGTCCTCATATTCCATAATTACTCGAATTTTTAACGTATCCATGATGACGAAAAAGATTGAAATGCGATGAAAATGTAACACTAATCAATAAACAAATGACTACTTTTGGAAAAAGAATTCCATGTTTTTTAAATTAGAATTCTTAGCCAAACAAAAATTATTTTGATTTGAAATGGCCAGTACTGCAGAACGGTAATTTCATAGGTAAAGACCTATTATTATAGAGACTACCGGATTTAGGCTTCCCGTACCAAAGCCAACAATTAAAATCAAGTCTGGTCTTTTGGTGATATTCACGGACATGGTGATTCCATTCTATAATCTTTTTACCCCTAGCAGGTACATCGCGACATATACTTTGTATTGCGGCATCTTGTAAAATTTTAACTATATTATTATAAAATTCGTTTAACACTCAAACTTGTTCCTTACAAATAAAATAATTAAAAATATCACATTTTGTACAATTTAAAACCTGTCAAGACCGCAAATTCAATTTAATTAAATTATTACACTATAACTTCTTAAACAGACCAATTTCATCAATAGATCTATTACCCCAGTAGACACCAACCAGATAGTGGTTATATTCGTTAAAAATGTTTTAAACCGTTTTAAGAGTTTTATAACTTTTTTATTAGATTTGTCTTTACTCCTTTTTATTGGCAAACTTACCTGCTCTTTGCTTTGCTGCTCAATGGTAAGCTTATCTCGTAAGCTTCCCTTTGTCTCCTGAAAAGAGCTTCGCTGCTGCTTTTCACTGACGGCGTAAGCCGTCCCTCCCAACATCGTTGCGCCGAGTAACAAACATGCATTCGCAATTTGCTGTTGAATCAAAAAACAACCTTGTCAGTTATGTTAATATTAGAAATGAAGAAGATCTTGATTAGTTCTATTTTACCTGCAAGTAAAAGTCATCAGCTAGCTTGCTCTCTGTCGTTACGGCGTTGTAATATTGCACGAGCAAGTACGCAATAAAGGAAATGGAGCTGTAGAAAATTAATGTCATACAATGAAACGGCAGAGTTGCGAGCGTACAGTATTGCAGGACGACAGCCCATCCCAGCAGCTCGTTATACGAGTCCCCGAGACGACGAGACGCGCTCACAAGCAGCTGGGCCCAGAGCGCCACCCACGCGATGTGATTTAGTACCAGACGTGCCCTTTTGATTAAAGCGTAAACGATGGCCATCAACAAATTGACTATTAACCCGACGGTCACTGAGGTGTAAGCGAAGAGCAGATCGCGCTCTCCGGGCACGAGGGCCGCGAATATTTGGAGCAGGACCCCGACGCCCAGGAGCCGCAACACGGCCCGCTGACGTTGTTGCGTCGAGTAGGCCAGGTACAGCTTTTCGTCGGCCTGGTCGGAGAACCTCCATGGTGGCAACAGGCAAACCCAGCACGAACATTTCAGAGATTGCTCTGGATCAGATTTCTCCATTGCTCTAAATTATTTCCATTTTTGATTTATTGAATCGCACTATAACTTTTTTTTTATTCACTTTTCACTGTATATTCGTTGATATTATGTTGAAACTTTTATTTTGGAAACTACAAACTTCTGGTTTTAAAATATTGATTACGTATTGCTGTTGACAGCAAAAATGTATGATCGTTTTTATAAATCTCAGTCAATCGTTATACAGTGTGTCCCAAAATTAGCACGTCACACTGACACCGGAGGTAGATGAACGCAAGACGCATTGAACAAGCCTAACATTTTATGGTCATAAAAAAGTTACGTGGATTTTGAGTTATGACCAGTTTAAGTCATTCTTTAAAAATCACCATTTTTTTGTAATGTTCGTATCAGAGTCTTTTTAAAATGCACTTTATTTTACTTGTTTTATGTGTACTCCCTCAAAACTAGTTACTTATTATGAAACAAACAATACTTAGTCGATAAGTAATGTGAAATAACGACAGTTGATAGTCAATCTCAATTTTATTCTCACATAAAAATAATAGTTTCGACTTTGAGCAGCCACCGTGAAAAAAAATTACTTCAAACATAATGAAAAAATACCTTTAAAAACTTCCCTATGCCATGCCAATTCCAAAATGGTATGACACTTGCCCTTTGATTCTTTACACAATACGTGAGAGTGGGAATAAAGCTGTTGAGGCTAAGATGACGTCATACACATTTTACCTGCCATTTGCCTATGCGGCCCAACACGGGTTCTGAATAACAAAAGAAAAGTTTTAAAAAGAAAGAGACGGCGATAGCAGATACTTGACCAAGTGACCAGCCAGCCAGACCAGCCCCAGCCAATCAAGCCAGTTCGTTACCTTGCGTTTCGTGCTACCGACGTGTTCTCTGCGCCTTTCCATTTTGTTTTGTGATTTTCAACGTGTTTTTGGCTTTTCTACTGGACTTTGCTTGTGAATTTGGACTATTGTAAAGTGGAAACGACGTCTCAGCGCTCAACCGGACTCTGATTTTCTTGGAAATTTTGTGAAACGGGCACGATGGCGAATCCCAACGTCTCTTACTTTCATAGCGAGTAAGCAGACATGCATCTAATTAATGGTGAAACCAGGCGAGTTTCGACTTGCGGGCATTGAGTTATAATGTACTACGTACTAGAGAAGCTATCTCAAACAAAAGATAGGGCGCGCACTTGATGACGGCGGGGTATGCGCGGGACAAGCGGGGGGTGTTATGTTCTCACGTAAACATGGCCGCCGTCGCGGTGACGCGTTGCAATTGAAAAATTATAATTAAATTAAGCGTCTTTTAAAGATAATAAATGAACTTACTGGTTAAAAGTCACTCCTTGACTTTTACTTATGTTTCTGGAGTTGTTTGAACAGTATCTCAATGCACACGAAGGCATAATTTAAAAAACAAAACTTCACTCAAGCGTGTCACGTTGCAGCAAGCGCTCGGCACAGACTACGTGAGTTGGAGTGCGCGCGCTCTAACTCGTGTTACAAACAATCGAGTTGAGGCGTCTTCTCTAGTACGTAGTACATTATAACTCAATGCTTGCGGGAACGTAACTTACAATGCGAGGTTGGCTGCACGATTGTATGCGGAACGGTATCCTAATCGTACGACGACAAACTACGAAATTATTTTGCGCGTTGTTAATGCATATCGAGAGGGTCGAGCACCAGGAACGAGAGGCCCAGGCGCTGGAAGACCCCGCACTGTAGATGATGATGTTGTTTTGGAGGAAGTCCGCCAGGAGCCTGGTACTTCAGTGCGGATCATTGAACGGCGCACTGGGATCCCAAAATCGTCGGCACATCGAATTTTAAAGCGGCACAGATACCATCCCTATCACATAACACGTGTCCAAACGCTTCTAACAAGTGACTACCAACGGCGCGACGAATCTGCATGTAAATGAGATGGATACCTTAATCTCCATAATCTTCATAGCTGGCGTCTAACCAATCCTCAACCCTTTAAAATTAACTTGTGGACAGGAATATTAAATGGCCAGATAGTAGGACCATTCGAGTTACCAGCTGTCCTGAATGGAGAAAATTACTTAAATTTTTTGGAGAATGATTTTCCAGGATTACTAGAGGGCTTCCCTGAGGAATTGAGGGTAAGGATGTGGCTCCAAAACGATGGCTGCCCAGCACACTACGCCCGCGCCGTACGAGAGCACCTCGATATTGCATACCCTAACCTTGTGGCCGCCACGTTCTCCGGATTTAAATCCTTTGGATTTTTTCTACTAGGGATGTTTAAAAGATAAAGTCTACGCAAAACCGATTACATCTGAGGCTGAATTAAGGCAAAGGGTATTTGAAGCAGCCCGTGAAATATCGACCATAAGCTTAATAAGAAGACTCAACCGAAATTTTATACGAAGGTGTCACTTGTGCATAAGAATGGGAGGAAGACAATTTGAACACTTGTTGTAAACAAAATAAATGCACAATTCATACGAAACTTTTTTTATTTTCTATCAACACCTACACCCCCCGCCCACAAATCTCTGCATCTGGCTCGATGACGTCATTTGGCGCTCTAGCGACAGGGAGAACGCGGGGAGATGAAAGAAGAAGTGAGATTAAAAACTTCATTCCAGCGAGCGAGGTGCAGAGATATTGTGTTATTCACACTAAACTGTTGTCTGCTCTGGCTCTATTCAAATACTGTCCACGTCCACAACAGATAGCGTTTCGGTGTTAACAGCGTATTATTTTTTATCTCTTTCAGTCCCAATTACTAAGCCAGGTAAAAAAAGACACCCTACTAGACCAATTCTCTACCTACTTGATCGTGGCCACTGCAGGACTTACTGGTTTATTTTTATTAATTCCACTTACGTCGGGCATTGATGAGAAACAACAAAAATTTGATAATTTATCAATAATATACAATACCATTTTGGAATTGGCATGGCATAGGGAAGTTTTAAAGGTATTTGTTCATTATGTTTGAAGCAATTTTTTTCACGGTGGCTGCTCAAAGTCGAAACTATTATTTTTATGTGAGAATAAAATTGAGATTGACTATCAACTGTCGTTATTTCACATTACTTATCGACTAAGTATTGTTTGTTTCATAATAAGTAACTAGTCTTGAGAGTCTACTACATAAAAAATAGTAAAATAAAGTGCATTTAAAAAAGTCTCTGATACGAACATTACAAAAAAATTGTGATTTTTAATAAATGACTAAAACTGGTCATAAGTCAAAACCCACGAAACTTTTCTATGGGCATGTTAGGCTTGTTCAATGCGTCTTGGGTTCATCTACCTCCGGTGTCAGTGTGACGTGCTAATTTTGGGACATCCTGTATAGGTACAACGTTCTACTCCGTTTCCATACTCGATACGAATTAAATTGAGAAGTATGTACTTATAAGATATTGCCCGCAAATTTGTGGGAGCAAAAGGAAATCCCACGGGAACCGTACATTTTGCCGTGATAAAAAGTAGCCAATGTCCTTCCCCGGCGTTTAATCTATCTGTGCTAAGTTTCAATCATTTGAATGAGCTAATTAGTAGGGCTTTTGAAATTTAGTCCATATATACTGTCAAAATCTCTACTTTAACTCATGAGTAACTCCTTAAGTTGTGTCTCTTTACTCCGTGTCTCTGAGTGCGGCCGTCAGTACTAAATAAATTTATTATTATAAATAAATTTTGATTTATTTATTATAAATAAATTTTGAATACTACCTAATAAAAATATTATTGGCATTAGTTTCGTGCTTATTTTAATTCATAAACGCTGATAGTAAGCCACATCTACCGCTGATAAATTATTTAAAATCAAATGTGAAAAAGTATATAGTTATTACATAAGATATAACACCATACATCTCAAGAAAACACCGAGCGGAGAATTTCCACTGCGGCCAGTTTAATCGAGGACGCCTGTGTAATGAATAAATTACACGCTGAAACATTGTGTTGTGCCGATGTCCGCTCATTAGCCCGTCCAGATCGACACCGTCCCGAGACTCACATCACCACAATACCACAATACACTCATTTCAATATTGACAATCGTCGTGACTAACGTGATACGTTTACTGACCGTGAAAATTTTTATAAAAGAACACATATTTGCTTCATATTTTTACTTGTCGCGTTACAATATCTCGGAATATAAGTCACAAAACGCAGACTCATAAATAACTCGAGTTGTTTTGTCCATAAGTTTTAATGTTCATTACGTGTCACCCACTATACTCTGTAGTCTCTCCCTACTGTCTCTAAACTTTTTATTTAAACAGCCACATACATCGTACAATTTGTACATGTTATACCTATATGTTTTAGGTGTTACATACGACCTAGTCTACCTTCAGTACTCAAACTTTTCATTTTAACGGGCAACATTGGAAAAGCAAATAACTGTTTTGCATACATTATATATTTACTTTACTTGTTTGATTCATTATCGAGTTTAGCTGAGACCTCTGCAGCGTTAACAACCTATGTATATCGCTTAGCGGTACAAAACATACTAGCGCCTGTAAAATAAATAGAATACTCTGATTAAGCGTTTGATTAGTTTAGAGTTAATACAATAGGCATTTTTTAAATTGTGATAAAATTATGCATACAAGTAGCCTGCTCTTTGGTAAGTGATTTATTTTGTTTATTATTGTTAATTTAATTTTTATTAGCTAAACTACGAAATCTTCTGGTCTTTAGTACTTTTTTAAAAAATAATTATTTTTATAGAATCACTCAATCAAATCATTTATTTGCCTGTAGTATAATAATGAATTGTACATACGTATGGTGCAGAACGATCCAAGGTTTCTTTAAAATAAACAGTTTTAAAAAGTATTGGTTTTTGATAGTAACTCCATCTCTATATTTTCATCTCATCAATTCCGTGAATTTATTAAAACTTTAAATTGTTTTTCAAATTAATGTTTAGAAAGCAGTTATAAACAATATTATAATTTCATCACAACAAGTTAATATTTTATATTTTGTAACTCACATTAATAAGAGCTCAATATCGACGAACTCATAAACAATATGTAAGTATCACAATTTTACCTAACCACACCACTTACAGATATGAGTACACAATATCATATATTAAGTTAAAACTAATATCAATACAGCCAAAATCTATAACGAGGGTAATATGATTAATTACTCGCAGATACAAAGATATATGTAACAAATTTATCAACTTCGTTTTCGATAACTATAATTCTGGATAATGAATATTTCATGAGTTTATTACCTACATCCATTGACTTATTGTATATATTGCTACCAATAATACAAGGCACATATTTTTACTAGTTTTATACAAATAATATTATCTAAGTAATATTATCAAACTGGAAATAACGTTAACCTAATAGCAAGTGGTGCAATTGAATAAATGAATGTCAATTCCTAGCTTACTCATAATTTTCACCTATGTACCTAGTTCAAATAAACTTCAATTGATTATACCTATTTAGACTCTGATAAACAATTAAGATAAATTCCCGCCGAAATTATGAAGATTAATTCTCAACATACCAAATGATTTAATCCCTGAAAAAGGCTACTGTCATATTATTGACGCATCTACTCGCATATCGCGATATAAATCGATATTTATATTAATGTCCGCGTCTTGAAAGGTGTAGGCTATTAGTTTAAAAATAAAAGTTAGGAGCACAGATAAAAGTAACTAATAAAGGGTATATTGAGCGAAACGGGGTATAGGACGCGGGCTCGGTCACAAGCGCGCAAGGCGGCGTGCGCACGTGCTCGCGCGCGACTGCCGCGCGGCCGCGCCGCCCTCCGCACAGCCGCGCTCGCCAGCCGCCCGCCCGCCCTGCCTGCCCTGCTTGCTTTGCCCGCCCCAAATCTCTTCGAGCTGTTTCATTACATCGATTTAGTTCCCATTCTATAGCCGTTCGTAGGTAGATCTGCTTTTTTTTCACGACGAGAATAATAATCATATATTCAAAAAATATTCAAAGATTTTGTTGACAACGTTGTATTTAATTCAAAACGTTATTTCTCAATTAATATTTTTTTTAATATAAAAAATGTTAAGCTTAGTAAGATTGACCTTTTTTTTGTATTTTTGCATGTTAGGCGCCACTATAATTTTTCCACGAAAGACTTCCAAGACACAGCTACATCATCAAACAAACTATAGCTTTATAAATATTATTACTACTAGTTGTCCCGACACACGTTGTTCTGTCTTAACTAACAACTGGAATAAACAAATAACTCCTACCTACATCCACACATATATGTCTGTCTTTTTTTCTTCATGTCTGTCTGTCTGTCTGTCCGACCTCATAGCTATAGTATAACTTCTGATTATGAATATAAATGGATGAAATTTGGATGTTTTTTTTTTTTGGAATTAGATTGTGTTATATAGATTTCAGTTTTGGCATCATAAAATAATATATTTTTTTATATTTTAGGGGTAGCTCTCGGCTAAAGCTACGGAACCGTCCTGTGTCGGAACGGAAAAATGATATGCCTATACTTAGGTAATTATATATAAGAAAAGAAGATAAAGTCTCTTTAAAATTATTATTATTTCAGTATAGTTCACTTTATTTAGATTAGGTACCTAAACAACAAAAAATAGGTTCATTGGTATCTGATAACGCATCATATATGTACTTATATGTCGACAAGTAGATCTTGATATTGTTCTGAGAAAGCTCACAGTCTCAGACGAGACTATTACTACTTCTGAGTAGTGTCCGACCCAATTTTCGATTTCGGTCGAGTTTCGGTAGTAAAACGGGTTTCGGTTTAGTTTCGGTTTCGGCGGAAACCTGCTGAAACTACGACCGAAACCGAAACTGCATTCGGGAGCTCTCGCTCTGTGATCGGTCATGTTCGACGCTTTTAATTCCATTTAATCGAGCGACGATGACATTCTATAAAGTTATTTTGTTACAGGAAATGATTTATTTAGCTCCATTGCATTTACTTCAGATAGGGTAAAAATTTTCGTTTTGTGAAAGTATTTGATTTACAGCTTTACGGTTGGTATACATAATTCAAAGAACCAGTAACTCGCGCATTGTCATGTGTAGTTTTGCAAATAGCTATTGGGCTTACGAGCTGTTTGACTATCTTGCGTTGTGCCTAATTATTTCATTTCAATGATACTTTTAGGTGCGATATTCTATTTTCTCATAACTGTGGGAAAGCCATGCTACTCTCGTTACTTAATTTTATCCTACGTCTTTACTCCATTTGTAGACACTCTATATTCATTTATAGCTTCAAATCACTTAAAACCTTGATAATCTATTACTAATATATATCTTATTTTCATTAATTTTTATTTTATTTAAATATGTTCTGTATATTATTAAAAAAAAAAAAGGCTAAGAAACATAGGCTTTGTATATTATTCTGTTTGTGTACTAGTAATTATAACTTGTATCTGCATGAGGTACCCATGAAGTCATTGCATGAGCCATTCCCTGCACTGTACGCCATCAGCTTTTCACTGAACATCTGCTGCATCACTCTGACGTTGGCAACTCCTATTACAGGGAAGGCTATGCCAAAAGAAGAAGAAGAAGACAAAACTGATAGAGTTACGTCATAGCCCATCTATGACGTACCTACATTTGACAGCATAAATCTTCATACAAGAAAATGTTACGCCATCTTGATTTCACACGAGTTTTTTTTGTGTCACAAAATTTACAAATTTTATGCGGATTGATAACTACAGAGTAAAAGTATGTTCCTACTCTGATATATCTACGGAAAGCAAATGTTAAGCCTCGACTGCCTCAGACCACCCCAAAAGTAGAGTACTGAGTAGTTTAACTTGCGCGAGGCCTGCTTGGAGGCTGGAGCCTGCCTGCCTGCTTGCCCACACCGCCCATGCCTTGCACCCCCTCTGCTAATATGAAACATTAAAAAGCTAGTCAGATACTTTTTATTCTATTCAGAACTATTTTCAGTTCTATATTGGGTTAATACAATAGACATATAGACTAAAAGAATTTTGACAACAACGATGTTAGATATCATGTTAATAAACAATCTAGAACCTATTTTCGTATATCTTAAAAAATATCGAAGATACAAACAATTTAAATTTACAATATGAAAGAGAGCTATAAATCGGTGACGTCACGAGTTGCACCCGTCATACATATTTTGTAACTTGTGACGTAAAAACAAGCGGTTGCAATTTGTGACGTAACAAATCGTTTTGCGAGAAAGAGATGAGCAATATTTTTTATTTGCTTATAATTTTTAATCGCGTCAATCTAAATACCTAATTATTTTAGATTTATGTATGTTTAAAAAACATTTTTAAATTTTAATTTATATAAATGTGATATTCCACACTAGGCAACATCTCTATTGAGCTGAAAATCGAACTTAATTATACAAGCGTCAAGTTTTTTAATTGCTGTCGGGTGTTCGATTTTGGCATTATTGTATTAGGCATTAGTGCGGAGTTCTATTTTCAGCGCTGTTATTACTATGTATGTAAATTTAATGCCTGAATAAGCCGGACAGACATTTAAGCGTTGGTACATCGCCTCACAATGAGGATTTGGTGGGGTCATGTGCCCCTACTACTTTTACATATATTCACCACACTCCCGCCGGGTTAAAAAAATAATCTAACCAAGAGCATGTTAAAACATGTCTATGGAAAGTTCCGTAACTATCAACGCACAATAGGTTTTCTTTGAATTACTTCAAAAGTTATTGTCCGAATTCGCTCAAAATATATTAATCCAAAGAGTTTTTAGCATGATCTATCAGTATAACATACAAGTTTCTATCTCCTATAGCTTAGAAATGACAGGGGGGGGGCAACTTATTAAATGTAAAATTGTCATATATTAAGCTTTGCCTTTATTTTAAAAGACTAATTCAACGATACCACACACGATGGGTTGGAATGAAATAATATTTTTCATTCCCACTTCACATGTACGGAGAGCCACCCCTAAAATATAAATTATTATTATTTTATGATTCCAAAACCGAGATCTATATACAATATTTAACTAATTATACTCAATTTCATCCATTTATGTTCATAATTACAGAAGCTAGAAGGGCGGACAGACAGACAGATGGACGGACAGACCGAAACTATTAAATAAATAATAAATAAATATCTATGGACGCTTCACACCAAGTCAATCTGGCCCCGTGCTAAATATCTGAAGAACTTAAATAAATAAATAAATAAATATCTATGGACGTTTCACACCACGTTAATCTGACCCCGTGCTAAGTATCCGTAGAACTTGTGTTACAGGTACCAGAAAACGGGAAGTATATTTAATACTTTTATACTATACATACAGGGTGACCTGAAATTCGATACATTCCTTTGAAAGACAGAAAGTAGACCTCATTTACAGTAATATTTTTCATGGCACCCCTATCCGAAAGTTGATATTTACAAAATTATTGAAATTTCAAAAAAATTTTCTTTATTTTCGACTTTTTGACTTTGACATGACGTATTTTTAAAAATGTTTGTCTTTTTAGTGATTTTTTTATGTATTTTAACCGTCAATGAGTCAAATATTATTTTTAAGGAATAAATAGGGACAAACTAAGCGAGAATTTTTCATTATGAGACATGAAACAGAATTTTCTTTTAAGAAAAATGCACATTTTTCTTAAAAAAAGGTGATTTTCTTAAAAAAATGTATGATAAAATGCGTACAAATACCTTAAATAACTTTCTTACCTCATAAGCTTCCAAAAAAGGTACAAATATGCACATAAAAATATGAACATGTAATAAACAAAGACAAAACAATCATCAGGTAACGTTATCTTAAGAATTACTCTACCTGAGGCGACCTTTTTTTTCAATTGTTTCCTTTGTTCAAACTTCGGGATGTTTCGGCTACTGTCGTCGCGGCCCTTTGTCAATGAGTTACCGACTGGCTTAGAGAGCAAATTTAGTTGCTAATATTAGTTTTAAGTCAACTATTGCCGTGTACGGACGTATTGTTGCTTTAAACTACACCCTTACTCTACTTGTGATTTTTTTGTATCGCGATGGCTGCTTTTGAGTACGATGAATACGCTGACATCTTGTTTTGTTACGGACTTTGTAATGGTAATGCTGCTGCTGCACGAATAACATACGTTGAACGTTTTCCGAATCGACGAGTGCCAAACGTTAGAGTGTTTTCAACAACATTTCGACCAATTCGGGAAAGCGGCCGTGTTGATAGAAGACGTGGCGATTCAGGCAGACCTCGTTTGTATGCTCCAGAAGAAGAAGAAGAAATTTTAACACTTTTTCAAAATGATCCTTCTATTTCTACAAGAGCGGCAGCTAGAAGACTTGGATTGAGTCAATGGAAGGTGTGGTTTACAGTACACACAGCGCGTCTACATCCATTTCACTACACACCTGTCCAAGCGTTGGAAGAGGGAGACCCGGTTAGAAGAATGGAATTCTGCCGTTTTATGATAAATGCAGACATGGAGGATCGCAATTTCTTCTCAAGAATATTGTGGACGGATGAATCGAAATTTGACCGTGACGGGATAAACAATTTCCACAACATACATTACTGGGCACCAAAAGGAGAAAACCCCAGGATGAAAAAAGAAAGGGCCCATCAAACCAGATTCAGTCTAAATGTCTGGATGGGTATAATTAATAATAATTTAGTTGGACCTCATTTTTTGCCTCAAAATTTAAATGGTGAAAAGTACGAACATTTCCTAAGAGAGGAGATTACTGGTTTAATGGAAGATGTGCCAATAGCAACTCGTCGTAATATGATTTTCCAGCATGATGGTTGCCCGGCCCACTTCCGCCTCGGCGTACGCCAGTGGCTAGACCAAACTTACCCACATCGCTGGATAGGTCGAGGCGGGCCAATTCCTTGGCCAGCACGGTGTCCCGATTTGACCCCGTGTGATTTTTATCTTTGGGGTCATATGAAGATTTTGGTGTATACTACACCCATAACTACTGTAGAGGAGCTCAGAATCCGCATAAGAAATGCAGCAGAAGAAATCAAAACTTGTCTTACTACCAGAATAATCAAAACAGAGGTACGGAGAAGACTACGGGCCTGTATCAGAAACAGAGGTTCACATTTTGAACAAGACCTAAAGTAGAATATTTATTATTAAATTTAATTAAACATTGATGTTTTCTAAACCCAATAAACGTAATTAAATTCAAGATTTTCCTTTTATTTTAACCTTATCGCAAATAAATCGATTTAGACATTATTTCATTTTACTTCTTATATGTTTACTACAACGTCATATTTTTATGTAGACATTTGCACCTTTTTGGAAAGCTAATGAGATAAGAAAGTTATTTAGAATATTTGTACGTATTGTATCATACATTTTTTTAAGAAAATCACCTGTTTTTAAGAAAAATGTGCATTTTTCTTAAAAGAAAATTCTGTTTCATGTCTGTCTCATAATGAAAAATTCTCGCTTAGTTTGTCCCTATTTATTCCTTAAAAATAATATTTGACTCATTGACGGTTAAAATACATAAAAAAATCACTAAAAAGACAAACGTTTTTAAAAATACGTCATGTCAAAGACAAAAGGTCGAAAATAAAGAAAAAATTTTTGAAATTTCAATAACTTTGTAAATATAAACTTTCGGATAGGGGATGCCATGAAAAATATTACTGTAAATGAGGTCTACTTTCTGTCTTTCAAAGGAATGTATCGAATTTCAGGTCACCCTGTATATTTAAGATTTTTATTATATTATACACATATTTAATACACATCCATGACCCAGGAACTCAGAAAAACTTTTTGTTCCTTCGGCGGGATTCGAACCCGCGACCCCCGGCTTGAGCACCAAAGCGCTGAACCACTGAGCCACAGAGGTGGTCAAACTATTAGGGTTCCTTAAATACTGTGGTACCCTAAAAAGACTGGCTGGCTGGCTTGTACTAACGTTTCCTATATTTTTCCCTCAAAACAATGTGATATTAATTATAAGGAAGTTTCGGTTTCGGCCGAAACTAAGACCGTGGCCGAAATTAGTTTTCGGTTTCGGTTTCGGTCGTAAAAACCAGTTTCGGTCGGACACTACTTCTGAGTTTGTACAAGAGTTGCTGTAATTGGTTTTTATCACGCATAACTTTTTTTAATGATTAGATGGAGCTGAAATAGCAGCTAAAATTTCATTGTGCTCGCTACATATGTGAGTGATTCACAGTCTGGCAGTTGAATCGGAACTATTATAATTTCGTTATCTCTCCGTCCGAATGCAGGTCACAGGTCACGAGCTACGCTGGGCGGGCGGTGGCAAGCGGCAGGCGCTACACCAAGTGTCTCGTTAAAAATTTAATGAGAAACATACAACTACTTTATCTTTTGTACTTCTTATTGTCATTCAATTAAAAATAATAGAGGTATTTTCGTCTCGCGGATATGTTTTGGTAAAGACTAGAAGTATCAAACGTATAATTTTATAATTATCATCAAAGTAAGTATTTCATTATCTCAGTCTTTACTGTATAGTTAAGTTTTTAAATAGTGCAACAAAATTGGGTCCTATGGGTAAAAAGGGGCACATGACCCCACCAAATCCTCATTGTGAGGCGATGTACCAACGCTTAAATGTCTTTCCGGCTTATTCAGGCATTAAATTTACATACATAGTAATAACAGCGCTGAAAATAGAACTCCGCACTAATGCCTAATACAATAATGCCAAAATCGAACACCCGACAGCAATTAAAAAACTTGACGCTTGTACAATTAAGTTCGATTTTCAGCTCAATAGAGATGTTGCCTAGTGTGGAATATCACATTTATATAAATTAAAATTTAAAAATGTTTTTTAAACATACATAAATCTAAAATAATTAGGTATTTAGATTGACGCGATTAAAAATTATAAGCAAATAAAAATTTTGCTCATCTCTTTCTCGCAAAACGATTTGTTACGTCACAAATTGCAACCGCTTGTTTTTACGTCACAAGTTACAAAATATGTATGACGGGAGCAACTCGTGACGTCACCGATTTATAGCTCTCATTCATATTGTAAATTTAAATTGTTTGCATCTTCGATATTTTTTAAGATATACGAAAATAGGTTCTAGATTGTTTATTAACATGATATCTAACATCGTTGTTGTCAAAATTCTTTTAGTCTATATTATGTCTATTGTATTAACCCAATATAGAACTGAAAATAGTTCTGAATAGAATAAAAAGTATCTGACTAGCTTTTTAATGTTTCATATTAGCAGAGGGGGTGCAAGGCATGGGCGGTGTGGGCAAGCAGGCAGGCAGGCTCCAGCCTCCAAGCAGGCCTCGCGCAAGTTAAACTACTCAGTACTCTACTTTTGGGGTGGTCTGAGGCAGTCGAGGCTTAACATTTGCTTTCCGTAGATATATCAGAGTAGGAACATACTTTTACTCTGTAGTTATCAATCCGCATAAAATTTGTAAATTTTGTGACACAAAAAAAACTCGTGTGAAATCAAGATGGCGTAACATTTTCTTGTATGAAGATTTATGCTATCAAATGTAGGTACGTCATAGATGGGCTATGACGTAACTCTATCAGTTTTGTCTTCTTCTTCTTCTTTTGGCATAGCCTTCCCTGTAATAGGAGTTGCCAACGTCAGAGTGATGCAGCAGATGTTCAGTGAAAAGCTGATGGCGTACAGTGCAGGGAATGGCTCATGCAATGACTTCATGGGTACCTCATGCAGATACAAGCTATAATTACTAGTATAAAAACAGAATAATATACAAAGCCAATGTTTCTTAGCCTTTTTTTTTTAAATAATATACAGAACATATTTAAATAAAATAAAAATTAATGAAAATAAGATATATATATATATATATATATATATATATATATATAAAAATTAGTAATACATTGTCAAGGTTTTATGTGATTTGAAGCTATAAATGAATATAGAGTGTCTATATGTGTAGATCCTTGTATTTCGGCATACTCGAATCGGTCCAAATATTATTCCACTCAGAGGTCATATGTGTCTTAGCCAGAGATAGAAGATCTTGGCAATAAACTTTAAAATTACTTAAATCACCAGACTTAGAAGCCTCTTTAGCATAAAGGTCTACACATTCGTTTCCTGTAATGCCACTATGCCCGGGGATCCAGGCAAGTACAACCTAAATGTTACTGCAATAACATTTAAATAACAGCTCTCAATTTTAATCATTAAAGGGGATTTAAATTTGCACCGATACTGGTTTGACAAAATAGCTTCAAGAGAACTTTTAGAGTCCGAGATAATAATAGACTTATTCAGTCTGTGAGATTCTATAAAGGATAGCGCTTCAAGGATAGCTAAAGATTCGCCAGAAAATACCGATGAGAAAGAAGGGAATTTGTTATTGAGAATTACATTATATTTTAGTATCCAGACAGCATTACCAACGCAACTAGATTCCGATTTTGATGCATCAGTAAATATAAGAGTCCAATATTTAAATTGATTGCTTACTATTTAATTAAATTTGACATTAGCAAAAGGACAACCTTTTGTAATGGGAAAATTTAAAATAGCATTTGGAGAAAATATAAGAGAGGAGAATGAAGAGTCGAACAGTGGATTAATGGGGAATTGAGCTACTGGACAAGGCAAGGATACGAGTTTTTGATAACTTTTCAAAAGACAAGGCAAACTTTTATGTGTCCAATACTTAGTAGATGAAAGTTGTAGTAGAGAAGAAAGTTTATTAATAAGAGGGTGAGAGGACCACTGATAGGCTTTAAACATAAACCTATCAGATAAATACTGTCGACGAAGAGCCAAAGGAGGCTCCACACACTCTACCTGAAGTGCATTAATTGGGGATGATTTCATTGCACCTATAATTAACCATAAACATTTTGCCTGAAGTTTATCAAACATTTTCAAATTTGTTTTTATACGGTTCTAGTAGATAGGACCCGTAATCCAATTGACTACGAATCAATGCATTATACACAAGTCTCTGAACATATGGGTGTGAGACCCACCAAACTCCCGATAAGGAGCGGAGGACATTTAAATTTCTTTCCGCCTTTTTAATACAATTATTAATGTGGGAAGAACCAGACAATCTGGAATCCAAATATACGCCCAAATACTTAACACTATCCCTAACTGGCAAAAAAATACTGTTGTAAGTTATAGAAACATTAGGAAGATTTCTAATACGAGAGAAAACCACTACACAGCTCTTTTCAATAGAAATAGATAGACCATGACCCTCCAGCCAGTCACTTAAGTAGAGCACAACAGAGCTAAGTCGATTGACTCCTTGAATAATATCTTTACATGAAATATATAATGTCAGATCATCCGCATACTACAGTATACTACAAAAGCAACCGACAGAGAGTTCAAGGTAACTGGTATAAATGTTGTCTAAAATTAGACTGAGAACAGAACCTTGTGGAAGTCCTTTCCAAACGGATCTAGGAGGCAGAGACAAATTTTGATGATTGATAATAACGGATCGAGATGATAAGAAATTAGAAATGTAGTTGACCATCTTCTCTGGTACACCTAATCTAAGTATTTTTTGTCTAAGCACTGGTAGAAGGACATTATCATATGCAGATGCTATGTCTAGGAAAACACCTACCATCGACCCATTTTTGGAAAATGCTAAACGGACATCAGTCACAAAGATACCTAAACAGAAACTAAAACAAAAACGAAAGCCAAACTGGGTATGAGGGAGAATATTTATGCTTTCTATAAACCATTCCAGTCGATTTTTAATTAAGTGTTCCATAATTTTTGCCAGTGTTGAAGAGAGAGCAATAGGACGATATGAAGATGGAATACCATCATGTTTTCCTGGCTTTAATACAGGTATAATAATCTGAGTCTTCCATTCCGACGGAGGAAGACCTGACTGAAATATAGCGTTAAGAGCCTGAAGGATAATTTTTTGTGCGGTAATACTGCTTTTAACTATAAACGAGTAAGGTATCCCATCAATACCAGGGGCTGAATCCTATAGGGCTCCCAACACCAACTGAAATTCCTCCCACGAGAATGGAGCTTCGAGATCACTTGTAACCGAACCAGAATTTTCACTATCAGTTTTGAATCATTGCTAAAACATCTGTCAAATTAAAGTAAGAATATACTAACCTAACCAAGAGCCTGTCAGGACATGTCTAATGAGGGTTCCGTAACTATCAACGCGCAATAAGTTTTTCTTAAAGTTATTTTAAAAGAATTCCTGAAAATTTTTTAGCATGATTTATCAGCATAAAAATGCCAGGGAGGAACAACCACTTTGGACGCCTATTACTCTAAAATGGTTGACTTTGTAAAAATAGTCATGCACGAAACATTGCCCTTATTTAAAAATACCTATTCGTCGATAATATTCGTCGAAAAAATATTTTTCATCATCATTCACATGTATGGGTGGCTCTCCATACATGTGAATTGGGGATTATGATATTATATACATGTGAATTGGGGATACAAAATATAAAATTATGATTATTTTATAATGCAAAAACAAAGATCTATTCACAATCTATAACCTTGCCAAACATCCATTTATATTCACAATAGGCTACATGGTCTTGTTTTTATTTATGTCCTAAACGCTTCATAATTGTTTCATTACACAAAAAAGAATAATATTCTATTATTTTGAAACCTATAAACCTACAAAAAAAATATTTAAAAATACACTTAAAAAACCGCCGAAAACAGTTCGCCATGTTGGTTGATAGATTATCTGTGCTGTAACGTCATACCCTTAGTAGTAGTATTTGTAATCTGTGATACAGTCCGTAACAGTAAAATGGCGGCGTGACGTTCCGTTTGAAGTTTTGACATAAATAAGTTTAAAAGATGTCATGAGCTATTTATTTACATATTTATTACAGAAACAAGTATAGCGGAAAAACGCGGATAGCGCTTCAAGGATCGCTAAAGATTCGCCAGAAAATACAGATGAGATGGATAGATAGATAGTTTGATAATGAGAATTAGATTATATTTTTGTATCCAGACAGCATTACCAACGCAACTAGATTCCGATTTTGATGCATCAGTAAATACAAGAGTCCAATCTTTAAATTGATTGCTTACTATTGAATTAAATTTAACATTAGCAAAAGGACAACCTTTTGTAATGGGAAATAAAGGATGGGAAAAAAAAGGTTAGGTTAGGTTAGGTTTTAAAAAAAAAAAAAAGGTTAGGTTAGGTTTTCAAAAAAAAAAAAGGTTAGGTTAGGAGATATATTCTCCCCCTCAGGGGGTCACGCCTTGCCGTGGCGAGGGGGCTCAGTACCCCGGCGATTGAATCTGCTGCTATAGTTCGCGCCGGGAGAAGCGAAGTGACCTCATCCCGCAAGTCCGATTTGTTTGTGGTGGGACATCTTTGGACTCGGTGGCCGCTTATACTTCACCGTACGTTCTATGTATGGTTGACTGTGTGGGGGGCCGCGAGGAGATAACCTCTATAAAAAATCACGGAGGAGGCGGAAACGCCTGCCAGCGCGGTAGTCCTTAACACTCTTACTTCCTTCTATCTTTTGTGACTTCTATCTTCCTACGACTATGTTTTGGCTATCGGGCGAGCCGTAACCCTCGATCGTATATCGGGGAACGGCGGTCGCTCTTTCGAGAGGGTCCTTGAGGAGACAACCTCTGTAAAAAACCATTGAAGGAGGTGAGGAGCACCTCGGGCGATGGGTCTCTCGCCTTGCCTTAACTGGTCGGGCGTTGGACAGGCTCTTTCAGGGCCACCATCGGCAAACTTGTTATCCCCCTAGGTGTCAGTGGACATGTCTCGCGACTTAGGTGGGACCAAGGAGCTTGCCTTAATTAGCCGGCTCAAGAGGAGAAAACCTCAGATAATAAACCTCAAGTTCCCGGCGCAGAGGTGCGTGGCGTCAGGGGCGCCTGCCCGAAAGGGTAGGTGGCGGGGGAGTATCTCACGTCGCTAGCGGCCAACCCTGGGGATTTCCCGCCCCTCAGGTGTATTAGGGTTACCATGGTACAGGGGTCTCTGCCTTGGTGGACTTTTTATTTCCCCCATTTTCGTGGGACTAAGAATGGCTGAATATCAACATAAAAACGACGTAAGAAGAGGAGTTGAGAGGGAGAGGAAAGACGAAGAAGTTAGAGCGGAAGATGCGAAGGAGGAGACAAGGAAGAAGGACACGAGCAATGCTAAGGAGCACCTTGGACCGAAACCAGGTTCCACCACCCCGGCGACGATTCAAGGCTCCAAAGCTGGCGCTAGCGCCAAATTAATCGACGAAGGAAGAGGAGCTGGAAGAAGCGGATCGAGAACACCAGTACACAGCAGCAGGCACGGTACGCCCGAACCGCGTGCAATCCCGGATGTAGAACCGCGCGTGCTACTCACGCGCTTGGACCTAAGGAGGGAAAGATATGATTCGGACTCCTCGGTCACTAGCATCATGTCTGTGGATTCCGATGGGTCCATATCGGATAGATCCTCCCGGAAGAGAAAGGGAGTTGAAGGAGAAGGAACACAGTCTTCCGAGAAGGGGACAGTGCCCAATGTGAAGAGGGGCAGAGGCCGACCACCAACAACCGGTGAATACGTGGGCCTGTATAAGGCAAAAGAGTCGCTAAGATTAGCGAAAGCGGAAGAGGCCCGACGTCGAGAAATCGACGAAAAAGTCGCCCTAGCCGAAGAGAAGAAAAGAAAGGCAGAAGAGGCTTTAGCCAAGTACACGCCCGAGGAGATAGCGGAGTATGAGAACACGAATGTCGCAATAGCGTCGAGCCTAGATGCGTCCCTACAGACCATCAACATGGTCGCCGCGAAGTCGTCAAATCTTAAAGGTACAGGAAGTGGAGAGGCTAGAGAAGCAGAACGCGCGGCTGTTAAAGCAAATGGCGGATATGCGCCGGGAGCTTGAAGGGCTGCGGCGGCAGGTGTCTCGCCCTGCCGAGCAAGACCTGCGTCAGCTGTTGGACGAGGTTTCCCGCTCCAACGTGGAAACATTCGGCAACATGCTGAACGCCAGACTTGCGGGTCTGGAGGACCGCCTCCTCCCCGAGCCACGCCGCCGGCCCCCGCTAGCGGCGGACAACCCTCCGAGAGACACGACTCTGGCTCTAACCGGAAGTATCGAGCCCACTCCCAGGGCCACGAAGGAGAAAAAGAAGAAGGCGCCGAAGCTCCCCAAGGAAAAGACGTCAGGAGCAACGTCAAAAGAAGGAGACAGGACAGAGGCGGCGGCCGATGTAGCGGGTCCAAGAAAGGCCCCAGCTGCACTGCCAGCCAAGAAAAAGAAAAAGAAGCGCCAAACAATGGCCGCAAAAGAGGCAGCGCAGGCGGGGGAGCATGCCACCCCCGCACCCGGCGATGATCCGTGGACCACTGTTGGTCCACGCGGCGCGAAGAAAAAGAAGAAGATAGCAGCCAAATCACCAGTTGCCCCTAGGAAGAATAAGCAGAAACTTCGCCTCCCTAGCTCTGCAGCCATCACCCTCACTCTTGAGGCGGGGGCTGCAGAAAGGGGGCTAACTTATGCAATGCTCCTGAGAGGGGCTAAAGAGAGGATTGTCCTTGGAGACTTAAATATCTCCTCGGTAGGCTTTCGCGTAGCAGAAACGGGTGCCCGCGTCCTGACCATTGCAGGAGAGGGCGCCTCAGAAAAGGCGGATGCGTTAGCCAAAAAGTTGAACAGGATACTTGAGCCTGGAATTGTGCGAGTGGCCCGCCCGGTGAAATCCGCGGATATCCGCATCACCGGGCTGGAGGACTCTGCGACGGTCGCCGATGTAGTAGAAGCAGTGGCCAAAGAAGGAGGATGCCAGACCAAAAACATCAGGTCTGGCAAGATTGTCGTTGGTCCCAGAGGGGATGGGTCCCTCTGGATGAGTGTCCCGATAGCTGCCGCCAAAAAACTCACCAGAGTCGGGCGGCTGCTAGTCGGCTGGGCTTTGGCTAAGGTCGTGCTGCTGGCCAATCGGCCAAAACGGTGCTTCCGCTGCCTAGAGACCGGCCACCTAGGAGTAAATTGCAAGTCCGAGGTAGACCGCAGCCGGCTTTGTTTCCGGTGCGGCCAACCAAACCATAAGGCGTCGGAATGCAAGGCGACCCCAAGCTGTCCGTTGTGCAAATCGGACGACAAGGAGAGCGCCCATGTGTTTGGGAGCAGCAACTGCCCATCGGCAAAAAAGCCGCCCCCCAAGAGGAAGAAGATGGCAACGGCCAAGGCCCGGGAAAAATCCAAGGCCGACGGCGCAAGGGCTGATCCATCAGTTCCCGCCATGGACGTAGAAGCCTAAGGCCCGTGGGCGGTGATCGGGGGATCGCCGCTCACACGATGGGTCCCGAGGAGATAAGCTCCCCCTATGCCTGGGGAGCTCTCGGTGAGGCAGGCGGCGGCATACGAAGTAGCCGCCGCGAAGAAGAGGGCCGGACGCGGCAAGCGCTGCGGGGTCGTGGTAGTAGTATCACGCAGTTCCCATGACCCCGCATAGGCGCAGATGGAGGCATGGAGGGGTTTTAGTCGGTAAACCTCGGCGCTCCTCATCACCGTTGCGCCGGGGGAGTCCGACATACCCCTGCTGCCCTCCCCCGGGGGCAGTGGGGGATACGTAACGTATTTCCCCTCCTAAAAAAAAAAAAAAAAAAAAAAGGAGATATATTCTGACACTTAAAGAACTTTTCTGTATTTTATTTTTTTTAAATTTCCGCCAAAATAGACCCATTGGGAATTGTTTTCTATCACATGAGGAACCTCTGTGCAAATTTTGAATTAAATCGGAGGGTGAGCTAAACGGTTATATCGTCAACTGATTGTTTTTTGAGATATTTTAGGTTAATTTGCCAATTAGTGTTTTTGGAAATTACGACAATGGTGCTACATAACGGGAAATTTCAAAATTGGAATTTTTTGTGTCGGGAAAATTTAAACTTGTCAATTATTCTTTTTTTTTCGACTTTTTTTAATTTCCGCCAAAAAATATATATGGGGTCTTTTTTCTAATGGTCTAAAGAACCTCTGTGCAAATTTTGAATTAAATCGGAGGAGTGAGCTAAACGGAAGTATAGCCGAAAGTTTATTAATAAGAGGGTGAGAGGTCCACTGATTTAAACTTTAGCTTTAAACATAAACCTATCAGATAAATACTGTCGACGAAGAGCCAAGGGAGGCACCACACACTCTACCTGAAGTGCATTAATTGGGCACGATTCATTACACCTATATTTAACCGTAAACATTTTGCCTGAAGTTTATCAAACATTTTCAAATTTATTTTATTACACGGTTCTAGTAGATAAGACCCGTAATCCAATTAACTACGAATCAATGCATTACACACACAAGTCTCTGAACTATCGGCTGAGTCGCAAAACCTAAGCGCAAAACCGAGTAAAATTATTACTCTATTCTATGGTCAGCTGTCACTTTGACAATTGACAGCTGTCAGCTAGACGCTTGTTCATCTATGGCTTGTTCAGCATTCAAACAGTCAACACTTTTGGATTGATGTTGCTATGAAAGTTGTCCATAATTTCAATAATGATGTTATGCACTCCAAAATGAATTGTAAAACATTACGTGAAGATATTACTAGGAATTATTGAAGAACAAGTAAACATGGATTACGTGTTCATGAAGCCGGTTCAGCCTCATGTCTTCAAAGCGTTAAAAGATGTGGATATTGAAACACTCACAAAATGTTCTACTGATGAAATACGCCCAATTATACCTTGTCTCGTTCGAATGGCACTTATAGCCCCTTTAGACATAACTGGATACTGTGCGGAAGCAAAAAAAGATATTCTTACGTTGTTGTCTGGAATAGATCTTGTTAATTTTATAGTATCATTACTATCTATTGAATTCCATGCTCTTGAAGTCGATTTGAAGAAAGAACAACAAATTCGGTAAGATATTAAATTACGATCTATATTGATTTATATTGTCTTATGAAATTGTTTGTGACTTTATTTTTTTACGATTTCAGACAGAAAAGTGGATCGCAATGTACAGAATCGTTTTTAATTCAGAATGTTGTCAATGGAATAGCCAACGATTTCGAACAATCTGATTCAGCAAGACGGGTCCGTTTAGTATTATCAGAACTGTTGCAAATGCAAGCTCAGCTTGCAGAGCACAATCAAAACAGAACAACAAATGCCGACAATCTTATCAAACCATCAGAATTGTTTGACAATGATGTATATTTGGAGGAGATTACAGATGTGATTTGTATTAGCCTTGCAGAACTTCCAAACTTGCTGAATATATCTGATATTGTGGAAGTGCTTTTACATGTGAACAAAGGCCCTGTTATTATTTCTTGGGTTGTAGCCAATATGCCTGATACTTTACAAGAAGGTTTGTTGTAACTTACAGCTTAACTACAGATTTATCTGAATTTGTCTGCAATCCAGAATTATCTGGATTCATGATTATCAGAACTACCACTACCAGTGATGTATAACATTATATCTTCAAGTTGAATGTACAAGCTCAATATTGTTGAGTTCTGTAGTTCCTATTGCTACCTCTCAGCACCATTGTCAGATCCTGGAAAATGTAGCAATATTATTTGATGCCTCGACAGTGGTCCAGTGGTTTAGACTTGAGGGTATGGATGTCATGGGTTCGATCCCCGCATTAAATCATCATTTTCTGACAAGTAAAAGGATCTATGTGTTGGGGTGTGTAAAAAGTACTCTTGTGTACTGCGCACATACTTAGGCAATATAACATAACTCCTGTGTAGCAAAACTGGTTGCAACAATACCAGCTAGTTCTGGTAGGGAGTTATATTTATATATAGCTCCCTACCAAATATTATAGTATGTTTATGCAAAATTATGTACAGAAACAGTTTTTCGAATTTTTTTATTATTCAAATGCCCATAAACAATAATTAGTCTGGATATTTCGAGTCTTTACTGTATTTTTCATTGCTAGTATTGTATGAAAAGATATTATGTTTATTACTGTATGAAATTAAATAATCTTATATTTTAAATGATCTCGTATATATATAATCAGTATCTCGACAACGGCTACAAGTATTACCATGAAATTTTGTATGCAGGGGGTTTGGGGGAGAAAAATCGATCTAGCTAGGTCTTATCCCTAGAAACTGCGCATTTTTAAGCAATATGTTTTTTTTTGTTTCATCGTGCAACAATATACTTATCAATAATTTCTACTCTCTTATGACAGGTTTATTGGCAGCTTGGTTACCTTCGTATAATTTTTGCATTGTTTGGAAATTTGGAATGTGGTGGGTTCGAATCCCGGTAAAATAAATATTTTTGTGATTCTTATTATTTCTTATTCTTTTAAATTTTTTTATTTATTTTTCATTATTTTATTGTTCTACTAAAACACCTAGCAAAGCTCGGTCTCCCAGGTACTTTTTATTAAACAGATTGTTTTGCAGTTAAAAATGTATAATAAGATAACATTTTCAGTGGCAGAGTCTCTTGTTCTGAATGCTGAAAGAAGTGAGGAAGGTGGCATTCGAGCAAAAACTTTAATGACACTATGCGCGGCCTGTCCTTACATATCTGCTTCTGTGAGGGCAAAAGCAGTGTCAGTATCTCATTTGCCATCTCTGGTCATCAGCCTTACTTTGACACATCATCAAGATGATTTGGTAAATAATCTTTAGCCATAAATGCTTACAACTTTTAAACCTTCAATTAAACTATGTCTTAGGAGTTTGATCGTTATTTATTTGTTGTTACAGGTGTTTTTCATATCCAGTTTGTTATTAGGCTCTGACCAAGGCATTAGATCATGGTTTGCTACTTTCCTACGAAATTCGCATAAACGAGGAAAGGGAGATGGGCATGCAGCCTTACTGAAGTTACGACAAGAACTTCTAAGTAGACTTAAGGAGTCTACGGCGGGGGTCGACGCCTCTGCATTGTTGAGGCTGTATTGTGCATTTAGAGGCATTGCAGGAATCAAGTTCCAAGATGATGAAGTTTCTGGTCTTCTTAGGCTTGTAACTCAGAAGCCTCCACCAACACCAGCCGGTGTTCGATTTGTATCTCTTAGTCTGTGTATGATACTTGCTTGTCCATCACTTATGAGTAAGTGAATGTGTTATATTAAATATAAATGCAGATTGTACATATTTTACTTACTGTAATATTTTTTACAGCTGCACCAGACCACGAAAAGAAAGCAATTGAATGGGTGCAGTGGCTTGTCAAAGAAGAGGCATATTTTGAAAGGTAAGTAAGTAAGTAAGGTTTTTAAATATTTCTATTATTATTATTTAATTTAGTACATTTTTATTAAATAAATATCAACTTCATAAACAATATTTTAAATTGTAGCTCTAGTTATAGACAGGCTTTTACAAATGTTACATCATAAATAAAACCTGATTTTATAAAAATAGTTTGCCTCATTAAAAAAAATAAAGTAGTGTAGTTACATAATAAACGCCATTTTTCACGATTATTTTTATATTATAGAATTTAAATAAAACCATATTATTAATAAGTTTATTTTTAGTAACTCTGGTGTGACCGCGTCTTTTGGAGAGATGTTGTTGCTGATCGCCATCCACTTCCACTCCGGACAGCTAGCTGCTGTTGGAGAGCTGGTCTGTGCTACATTAGGAATGCGCGTTCCCGTACGACCCAACGGTTTGGCGCGCATCAAGCAAGCCTTCACACAAGAAATATTCACTGAGCAGGTACTAATGTAATAATTCTATAATTATTCTAGGTGCGTTTAGTTTAAAGGGCATCCTGACCATCCAGCCTGCAAATCCAGCGCCATTACTTCAGGCCGTCATTAGTGTCAATCATTTAATTTTTTTTGCATAGTTTCAAATTGACACTATTGACAGGGTGCTGAACTTGCAGGCTGGATGCTCAGGTTGCCCATTTAGAAATAATTTTAATTATTATTAATTTGTCGTGAATGTTTACAGGTTGTCACTGCTCACGCAGTTAAAGTTCCCGTAACTGCAAATCTAAACAGCAATATCAATGGCTACCTTCCTGTACATTGCATTCATCAATTACTCAAGTCCAGAGCATTTTCTAAACATAAAGTTCCGATAAAAAATTGGATTTACCGTCAAATCTGTAATTGCATAGCGCCTCTACATCCTGTCATGCCTGCTCTTGTAGAGGTCTATGTGAACTCCATACTCGTTACTAACAACAAGGGGACAAATGAATATTTCAATCAACCTATTACAGAAGAAGAGATCCGACGCGTCTTCAGGAATTCCATTTTCGGCGTTAATTTTGACTCCAAAAATAAATTAAAAGAATTTAGTCCAATGGATGTTGATGGAGAATCGATCGAGATGAACATAGAAAAGCCAACACTAGCTTCTCAATTGTTACTAATATATTACCTATTACTCTATGAAGATGTAAGATTAAATAATGCCGCAACACTCATTGCAAATGGCAGGAAAATTAAAAGCTACTCAACCGCATTTCTTTCTGAATTGCCTATTAAGTATCTTTTACATCAAGCGCAAAAAGATCAAATGAGCTACGGTGGACTTTTCAGTCCTCTGCTTCGTCTTCTGGCTACGCATTTCCCGCAATTGTCACTCGTCGACGACTGGATGGATGACCAAGTATTCGGCGATTCTTGTCGCCAACGAGTAGACATTATCCTATCCGATACTTCAATAAATGAAGCCTTTCAGTGTATTGAAGAAAACCCTTACAGAACTGGAAAAGTATTAAAGGCCATGCTCAGTAAAAACCCCACCGATATATGGCCATTCGCAGAAATAACAGTTAAATATATCAGAAGTGTCCTGGGTGAACAAGTTCCGAGGCATATACAAGAACTATATCGCGAAGTTTGGCTTCGGCTCAATACTGTACTTCCACGGTGTCTATGGATTATGACTATAAATGCTCTACTCGATATTAACAACGGAAATGCAAAAAACGTAACTGTAACGCAAGAAAATGTTTTGGTAGATCCACTGCAAGTATTAAGGTGTGACGTACGCGTTTTCAGATGTGGTCCCATATTAAAAATAATACTTAGAATTCTAGAAGCTAGTCTAGCTGCCTCTAGAAGTCAATTGAGTCGCCATTTGCTGGATAAACCACTTCTAGAAAAAAGTGGACAGCTGACCTCCGATGCAGAAAGAGAGGAATTAAAGAATGCACTGGTTGCTGCCCAAGAGAGTGCCGCTCTGCAGATACTTTTAGAAGCTTGTTTAGAAACCGAGGAAGACCAATCTAAGCCGGAACTTATGTGGTCGCTGCGAGAAGTGAGAAGCATCATTTGTTCATTTTTGCATCAGATATTTATTTCAGAACCCTCCCTTGCAAAACTAGTTCACTTTCAGGGGTATCCCAGGGAACTACTTTCTGTTACTGTTCAGGGAATACCGTCGATGCATATTTGTTTAGATTTCATTCCGGAACTGCTCAGCCAAGCTTCTCTAGAGAAACAAATATTTGCAGTAGATCTAGTGTCACACCTATCTATTCAGTATGCTTTACCCAAGGCCATGTCTATAGCTAGACTTTGTGTGAATACACTTTC
The DNA here is from genome assembly GCA_037179445.1 of Phengaris alcon alcon. Classification (NCBI taxonomy): domain Eukaryota; kingdom Metazoa; phylum Arthropoda; class Insecta; order Lepidoptera; family Lycaenidae; genus Phengaris; species Phengaris alcon. The sequence continues at coordinate 691,037 of JAYRCH010000435.1, read as the reverse complement.
TACGTTACTATCAGTACTTCCTAGTGATATGCGTTTGGAACTTTTCCAACCTGTGCTCAAATCTCTTGTAAGAATATGCACAGCTTTCCCATCTTTACTAGAAGATATAACTTCGCTGCTACTACAACTGGGCAGAATTTGTAAGTCACAAGGGTCTCTGGGGCACTGTTGGAATGATACTCCCATATTGGGCGAGAATGCTTACGTACAATCGGAAATACAAAGTGACACGAAGGTGTTAGTAGCGGAAGTTTTAACAAGAGATATCAAAGAAACTATGTCTGAAATTATTCAAAAAGCCCTGTTAAATGACAAAATTTATTAAGTGAAACATTTTTATTTTTTTACCACTTTATTTCATTAAATGAATAATCTAACAATTAATACATTACTAGCAGCATATTTGATGACTCAACAGAAATCTGCGATTCAATTTGCCGGTACATCCACGCGCATTGGTTTCTTGCTATAACATTGCCAATATCATGGTATAGGTGAGCCTAAAAAATTCAAGTCGTAATTACTTTGCAGAATTATTTATTGTTCGATTGCCAAAACAATTTTCTGATCTTCCAACCTTCACAAAAAGAATCCTACTGGCTACTACTATTATAAATGTGAAAGTTTGTGAGGATGGATGGATGTATGGATAGATGGATGTTTGTTACTCTTTCAAGCAAAACTACTGAACGGATTTCGATGAAAATTGGTTTAGTAGTAGTTTAGTCTCTGGATTAAAATATAGACTACTTTTTATCCCGAAAATGTACAGTATTCCCGTGGGATACCCGATACTATATTTACGCGGGCGGAGCCGCGGAAAAAAACAAGTATACACTATGTTTAACATTTAACTAATACATAAAACTAAATTTAACATTAAAATTTAACTATGTACTACATTATTTATGAAAACCCGGGACTCTATGACGTATTATGATGTATCTTAAATTCGAAGTGGATTCTCAATCAAGTCTCAAAAACCTGCTATTATCAATCGAATGATAAATCAATCAAAAGTAGAAATTACCTGTAAATACCAAGTGTGCATCAATCGTGCCTGCGCTCCGATTTTATTGAAGTTCTCTTTAACATTATCTAGTGAGTTACAACAAGTCTGTAGAACTTGAACTCGAGCGTCACCCGCGGGCGGCGCTGTTGCTATGCGGCACTTTGTGTGCAACAGGAGCGCTGGAAATTATTAATAGTATTTCAAAACATAAACATAAATTATCTCATAGGATATGTTTTCTTTGTTAAGATGACATGATGATATCGGTTGATATTACTTATATAATTATAGTAATTACTTACAGAGCCGACACACGTTGTTCTGTCTTATCTATGAACTGGAATAAATAAATAACTACACCTACAGCCAGATAACAGCCTACACCTACATCTACAGTAACAACCTACACCTACTAGATGTACCTAGATGTAATGACATCTAGGTTCATCTACCAGCTTACTGGGGCTACCCGTTTTTTTAGTAAACCAAACAGGTAAACTGAAAATAAATTGAAGACAGTGAATAGTTAATATGGGAAAATTTTACCGTCATTTTAGTACTTTCCCCGAAATTTATTCCATGGTTTCTAACCGTTTAAACCTTTTTTTCGAGACCAAAATTAGCCAAATCGGTCCAGCCGTTCTCGAGTTTTAGCGAGACATTGGAATTGCAATATATTTTTTAAAATAAGTAAAAAAAGAGAAGAAGATTTATTAACTATGTATTTTATTTGCATATGGTTGTATTATTAGAAAAGGGCACTCTAGGAACTACAAGGCCGTAGCTGTCAACCAAGTCGACAACTAAGTAGGCAGAAAAACCTAAAATCCTCACCTCTCGCTGAATCGTACGCGCTGCCGTGCTCCATAATTATGGGCAACACTTTTCGTACGAGTAGTAAAGAATTTTTCGTACCACCCATATGAAGCTGTACGTTAGCGATATGCATTTCGGCCGTGGCTGCCAAATAATGCAAGTTATACTTCTTTGCCAAGGACAGCGCTTCGTTCAGTAGCATTATATTAGTGGACCTAATGTTACTGAATGTGTGCTGTACTTCTGACATCATGATCATGGCTCTGATCCGAATCGCCATATAATGCAGGCTATCGTCTTCAGTCTTGCAGAAGTCGAGCACGTCGTGTAGAATCTCGAGGGCGTCCGTCGCATCTCCTTTCAAAAAGTACATCTCGGCCTTCAGCAGCTGACTCTCCCATCTATCAAACGAGGCTAACTGTTGAATGCATTGATCAGCTTCTTCCCATTTTCCTGCCATTAGTAATAATAACTTTAAAATTACGTATACTATATACATATTTAAAAAAAAAGAATAAATACAATAGTTTACATGTTCAATCTCAATCTCAGTTCAATAATAGACTCCTCTTAACTCTTATATTATTTTTTGTTTCTCTACCGTACGTTTAATGTACGATTTTAAATTAAACTAGCGGACCTGACAGACGTCCTATACACACGTCTTGAATACAAACATTTCTAACTTTTTCATTGATCATCTTGTGGACCAAATTGTAAATCTAAATCATTCTCGAATTCACTCGAATACGCACAAAAAATTTAATCGAAATCGGTTCAGCTGTTAAGAAGGAGTTCAATTACAAACACGCACAGAAGATTTATATACAGATATATTACATACCAGTCCGCAACGCAGCGTCAGCGTGGTGCGCGGCGGCAGCGCGGCGCAGCGCGGGCTCGGCGCGGGGTGCCGCCAGCGCCGCCGCGAGCGCGCCTCGTCCACGCCACTGTGCCGCGCACGCCGCGCCAGCGCGCGCGCACGCCGTCGCCCCGCCCCACGACCACGCGTGACCGCCGCCGACACGACACTCTTATGTTTATGTAAATTAAATTTCATACTCAGTATTGGGTGTAACTATTTATGAACAGTAAATAATTATTATGTATACGAAATAACAAAGAATCGTAACTTTATTAGTTTTGGTGCCGTTTATTTGCCTACAGGCTATAAATATCGCTTTTTATTGGCTTCTACGTCGACACAAACACCTCAGTCCCACTTACTCGTATTAAGATTGAGAAGAAGTTGGCAGTTTAATGACGCCATTTCTGTCTTTCCGTACAGGGCCCAAAGAGCGGCGGTGTTAGCCAGGCCGGCCATCGTCAGATCGGTCATCGAATGTAGATAGTTGATGGAGTCTCCTTTGTTTATAATCTGTTTAAAATTTCGTTTTATTAGATATCGTAGGAAGAAAACGATGTATTCACATAATTCTCGCTCTCTTTACATTGAGTCATTGTAGGTCGATAGGTATTAAATATTAATATGTTACTTAAAACAATAAGTCTATGTCGAACGAGCATACGCTTTGTCTAACGATTGTTGTCACGTACATGTACGTTGTTGTCAATGTACACGGACCTGAAACACTTCGGCGGGTCGCGCGGCGTTGACGGCGGCGTGCTGCGCCATGAGCTGCGCGGCGGCGGCGGCAGCGCGCGGCGGGCGCGGCACGCGGGCCAGCAGCGCAGCACGTCGCGCACGCCCTCCCGCCAGCGCGCCCCACGCCGCCGCGTGCGCCAGGCACGCGCCGTCCGCCGCCTCTTGCGCCGTCGACAGTGCCTCACGTACGCCCTCCATTGCCGTCGACCTGTCATTAAATGTCTTAGTATAATTGTTACATATCACAAATTTTGCAATTTATAATTTTTGAAATTGTATGAAAAAAGTTTCTCTTGCTTTTAGTTAAGTATTTTATATTATTTTTAACAGGCTCAATCAAATATTTTATCGATAATTTTATTATTTCTGTTATTTAGAGTTTTTATAAGTCTTACGTATGTCCGAAATGTGTGTGCATAGCCGCTCTATTCAATGCGGCATATCTAAAGTTTTTATTTCGATCATTGCTGGAATTTCCCGTGCCACATATATTAAACACGGCCCGGTCGAAACAGTTGTACAGCGAGTCTTGAGCCCCACAAAATTCTTTCATGCGGATGCAGTTGAGAAAACTAAGAAAATGCTGAAATGTAAAATAAGTGCGTATGTAAAAATATACAAAAAAAACGAGTGTGCTTTAGACCACACGACTAAAGTAAAACTAGCAATCGAACTACTGAGACTGAGATATATATATATATATATATATTTCATACACTTGCTATGAGACAAAGAGAGAAAAAAAATGTGTGCTCTCTCTTGCAGTTGCTCCTACAGTAATGTACAAAACGAAACTCTCTCTCTTTTCATCTTCTCTAACTTATATACGGGTCAACAACCGCCGCCGCCCGCTCGCCGCTTGCGGTCGAGCCGAAAGCGAGTACACCAGCGACTCCGAAAAATTATTCCAGTGTAACCGCTGGTCCCACCGAACACCCGCGGGTTAAGACAAATGGGGTAAAGGAGAGCCGCAAGGCTGAGCGTCCTCGAACCGTCAAGGACGAGAGCAGGAGGTGCGATGAGGATGGCGTTATACTGGTAGAGAGAAAAAAGAAGAGGAAGCTCGCCGTCCGCAACCACCGCGGCACCACACCCAGCGAACCCGAGCAGCGTCTGCGGTGCGAAGTTAGCGCCACATCGCTGTACGTGTCCCACCTGCACTGGTCCACGAAGGTCGAGGAGGTCGTGGACTGCATCCGAAAGAAGACGTCTTTCACCTTAAGGGTCGAACGTCTCGAGTCTCGCCACAAGGACAACTTCAGTTCCTTTGTAGTGAGAGTACCGACGCATCTTCTACCGATGACAAAGGACAACTTCAGTTCCTTTGTAGTGAGAGTACCGACGCATCTTCTACCGATCTTCGAGGTGGAGGAGTTCTGGCCGACGGACTTAGTCTATCGGAGGTTTCGGGGAAGGCTCCTCAACGAAGCGCGCATCACGTCGCCGAAAAATACGTGATAATCTACCGTGTGTGTGTAAGAGTGAATATGAATAATATAGAAAATAAGAATTCTGTAAAGTATTGTATAGTATAAAATTGTGTGTGTATAGTATAAAAATATATATCTGTTGTCTGATACCCGTAACACAAGTTCTACTTAGCACGGGATCGGATTCTATCGGATTATATAATTATTATGTATATTTATTTTGTATCTATTTTTATGTCTATATTTTGATTGAAAAGTATATTGACAAATATCTCCCTATCAACTTCCGTTCGCCTCGCCCGATCACGCTATTCGTAACGCTCTTGTCACGCATTCACCAGCTTACTCCGCAAGTCAAGCGTGTGTTTTGTGTTTTACTTGAAAAACAATCAATCATTCAATTTTTGTGTGCAACTTACTATATCGGGATATTCGGGTATGTCATTTATTATTTGCATAATTGTTTTTTGTAGCTGTTTAGGGGGTAAAGCTTTCCGTTCATTAATTTGTAACAGATTTGCCTGCTGTGCAGTGAACAGCTCTGCCTGTTTTCTAGACCATTGACATTCTTCTAAACTGAAAACAACCATCTTATTTATTATTATTGTTTTATAAATTGTTCTTGTTACTTAGCAACTACAAATAAACATTATTTCACTGTTAGATTATGCCAATTACTAACAAAAGATTTTTACAAACATTTTATAATATGTGCATACTGTTAATGTTAATGTTTTGTGTAATCACACAATTGTTTTTGTAACAAATAGAAACAAAAATTTAGAGCACAACTATTTTTATAACTTACAAATCTCTATCAACAATATTCATTCTTAATACAAGGTCCTGTGTTTTTGATTCTTCTGGTAGTAATTGAGATACATTAAATGAAGTTTGAGATTCCACATTATTCAGCTTCTGAAAAAATTTTAACACCTCTTTAGGTAGGTAAAAATAAACATTGACATGAGGCATACATATTAAATCTATACATTACTAACAGGCTGGTGCCTGCAACTTTGTTTGCATAGAACTAATGGAACCCTATTTATTTAAAGAAACCTTAATATGAAAGTAGCTTAAGTATTTCCTTATAACATTAGCTATCTGCCAGCGAATGTCCTGTGAAAATCGGTTTAGCCGAGATGCAGAGATTAGCCGGAACGAACAGACAAAAATTAAAAAAAATGATATTTTACTGTAAATACTGTATTATATACTTTCATATGCATTTAGTGCAAAGCTGTTAATTTGAAATTACAAACAGACACTGTAATTTTATTTATTTGTATAGATACCAGCAGAATTAAAATAGTAGACTTTTATTAAGGATTTTTTTTCATAAAGGATTCAAAACCAAGTTTTAAAATGTCTTTAATAAGGTAGTTCATACAAATAGTAGGTAGGTTTAAAAGAGATTTATTATGACATTATATATATATATGATGTTTATTCTTTTAAAAAGAGCATTTAAATATTCTTCCTAGTTATATTTGTATGGGTACAATTGGGTATTTGGGTTAATATAAGTTAATATAGTAAGAGGTTAATATAAGTGTTACAGTTTAACACTGACATGTTAGTGAGTCTTATTGAAGAATTTTAATAAAGAATCTTAAATTTGTAAAAAAGTAATGCTGTTGTCTAATTTTTCGAAACCTTGATATATTATTTGCCACAAATATAGTTAACTCATTAAAACTATCGCTGCAGAAGTGTGTATATTATAAATCTAACTACGACGAATTTATATCTACATTTAAAAAATTGATTACTTTAATTTCAAAATTAAAAGAAAATAACGAAAATTTTATGCTTGGGTTAGGCATCAAAAAGTATTTTGGCCCATTTGACAACATGCAAAAATTTAGTTTTTTTAAATAAATTAAAAATAATTAGTTATTACAATTTGATAAAAGTAAAAAGTATTAGGATTTTATGTGTAGTTTTGTAATTATATGCATTTCGTAGTCACAAAAAAGTTATATATTTTTTTACAACATTAGTGTAAAAACCTACATAATTAGTTTACTTACATCAACTACATAAAAATTTACTATGGTATGTATCCAACATAAATGCGCAGAATTACGAGATATCAGAAATGTTGTGCATATGGCCATACATTTTGTAGCAACTAGTATACTAGGGTGTGACGTCACTTACTATTACAACTTTTAAGTGGGGTTTTCACGAGACTAACAAAAGTGATTGAAATAATCCGCAATATCATTGATTTTTTTTATTTATACTACTATTCCTTTTGTACTGTCTAATTTTTCAACGCACTATTCATTTATGTAAAAAAAAATACAGGAAAATACCATATTGTATTTTGTACGTCATACCTCTTTACTCAATGACCTCATCATTAACCCGGGTCGTCCCTTCTGGTAATATACACAAAATGACTTGTACAGAGACACAACTTGAACAAATGTGAGCTTATCCAAATACAAAAGGATTCTCCTCAAATATAACCCTGAAAGTTGAATAACATAACACCAGTGAGCTTTCTATTGCTATGAGACAATTGTTAAAGGACATTTTACCATATTTTATCTTCTCAGTAGAGAAATTTATTAAAAGCTTACCTAAAACGCTTGACTTGGTTATAATACAGGGAATTGTCTCTACTTGTTGAATCATTAGTTTGTCAATTGAACTTGTGACACAATCCATCAATGCATTTATACCGTTAAAGTAAATATTTTTTAGACGGACACAAAAGTTTTCTAAATGCACATCTAACAAATTGAAACGGCCATCTGTCAACAATGACTCCAACTCCTTGAATTCCATATCAGGGCACTGAAACACAATAAAACAATTAAACTCAAGTTACTTGTTCATTATTCAAATTTATAACACAAGAAAAAATATAGAAACTGACAATATCATCACAAAATATGTGAAATTAATTTGTTAATTATGTAATGTCAGATAGTAATAAGATGTTAATATAATCTCATCTTTTTACTATCTTGATAATAAGAAGTTAACACTGAAAACTAAACAGAGCAGAGAGGTGTGGTAACTGGGTATAATAATAATAATAATAATTTATTCAGTAAAATACAATATGGTAATGTGTGTAATCTGTTGAAAAAGTATTTTTAAGTTTTTTAGAATGAGGCCTGAACTTTTCTTATTCTTTATGCTTTAAAATCTTAGTATATTATAGTATCTTCGCCGTCTCTGACGCCCTTTAGTGTAATGCATGTCGCAATGCTTGTCGACTTACCTGAATTAGTTTTAATGCCAGTATACAAAAATCTTTTCTATACTTTGGAGCCATTGCACGATCAATCATATCCTTTGCTGAAATATTTAGAACAGTGATATGAATCAACGAAATCGTAAGCTGTGGCTTTTTAATAAACTTAGGTGTTGTATATTTCATTTAACATACCTTCCATTTTCAAGAGCCCATACTCACGGATAAACGCAACTACTGCTATTTTGTGAGGGGTAATACTATCGACGTTGCCTTTTAAATTTATTAATTTCACAAAATCAATGTTTTCACTACCAACATCCATGATTATTATTTATTTATACTTTATCAATGTGGTTTTTTCGCAGCTATGTAAGTCATGATATAAATATGGAGTTAATTTTTACTTTGATTTATTAAATTAATTAAATTATTATGTATAACTTTTTTAAACAGTATACAACTTTTTCGTAAACAGTATAACTTTTTTTAAAATTTTGATATTTAAAAAAATCAGTATGTAGGTAAATATTATCCGACTTATTCTTCTTTTTTTTATATTTATATATGGCATCGGCATAAAACCATTTGCCAGTGTCAAGTTAAAAAGGCGGGAAATAGAACTTTCATTTCAATTTTCAACACCGTATTCCTATATCGTCAAGTCTAAAGTCTAGTCAAAGTCCAAATATATAGTCAGTATAGTCCATGAGTCATGTCAGTCGATTCAGTAAAGTGGTAGAAGCTTTACTGAAAGTTCCTAGGGAGTTTTGGCGACAACACATAATGGCAACAAATTCCACAACATCACCCATTGAACTCTATTCTTCTTTTGTTGAAATTTTAATGTTTTTTTCGAACACAGACTTATCAACGTCAAATGACAAATGGCTCAAGCCAAAAACACTATCGGACGCGTCCGTAAAGAGCCATATTCACGGTCCAGACTGAATATCATAGATGACAAGTACTACTGCAACTCAAAATTCAGCACCGGTACTTATACCCATAAGCAATGGCATCATAGTGTTTTATGTCAAACATTATTCTATAAACAAAAATCCTACTATTCCGCTTCAAGACCGTGGCCCTGGATTTGAAAGCTGGACCATGAAGTTAATAGATAAACATATTAAACAAAAACTCCGAAATGTTGTACTTACAAAAATATTTTAAGCTGTTAAAGTATAATATTTTCTGATGTACCTTAAGCAGAGGCAAATCCAAGCCGAGCGAGATAAATGCGCAGATGGGTGTTTGTCCCGTTCATGCATGTTGCCAACGAAAATATTGTTTGTATTCATAAAAAAATATTTTATAACCCTCCAAGTTTCAGTTCTCTACGATCATCGACTGTGCGTTGTTTCGTCAGTAATTCAGGTCATAAACCTTTTATCTCGTACAGACGATGACGTCACAGGGGTCACAAACATTCCGTCAACTTCAAATAACTCAGTCATATAACTAAAATTTTTCTCAATCATTTATTGACGGATTCCAAACTTCTGATGGTTTTGATCTATATTTTAATACCATTACGTTGAACATAACATTATCAACATCATTAAACTGCTCCGTTTATTGATATTATAGGTAACGTAAAATGGGGGGAATAGGTTCTAGGGCATAGATGTATAAATTATAGACGAGGCATGGTGAGGCAAAAACTGTACCCGTTTAAATTGCCCCACTTATGGGAATTTCGGGGCCATTTAGAAATTTGAGGTATGGTGAAAACAAGATTGCGTAACTTTTTCTTGTGTGAAGATTTGTTCTGTCAAATGTACGTCATAGCCGATTCTTAGTTTTGAAATCTTTGGTCTAAGGGGTGAATTGGGACAAAACCGGGTTTTGGGCTTATTAGACGAAAAAAATATCGAAATTTTTTGTAAGTCCTCGCTTCATAGCGCCCCTAAGGCTACACCTCAATAAAGTTTTTGCGACCTTAGTATTTCTCATTCTTTCATAATTTAATAAATGATAGGTATTAAATTTACTTTGCAACATTCCCTTACATATTCTGGTAATATTGAGATAGTCATTTGAAAAAATAAAAAACGGATAGATAGTTAATAGATCCAGGCGTTACTTTTCGGAAATCCATAGCATATTAATTAAATTAATTAATATTATATCTAGCAATATCCCGCGAAAAAATATTCTCAACCTGCAAGCAGATGTGTGAGTGCACGCATAAGCATGCGTAAACTCTCCTCCCACACTGCTTATACGTACACTCAGACACAATATCGTGCAAACACCACCACCACACAAGCAACAATGTCAGCAATATTATGCAAGGCCCTACAGCACCATGCAGGTTGCAAAACTCGACGCGCGTTTCGCCCCGAACCCGGAGCATCCTCAGGAAGTAGACATACGAAAAAAGTTCGTTATACTTGCAGACATTGTTGCTGGTGGTGGCGTTTGCACAATCTTGTTTCTGAGTGTACGCATAAGCAGTCTGGGAGGAGGGAAGTGATTTACGCAAAAACTCGATTAACCCCATACATGACCCAATTAACCCCAGACGAGGGTAAATCGGGTTAAGATAGTTTTTTTTACTTTTTGTAGATTTTCTGTTTAAAACTTACATTATAATGCATTGTAAATAGAGATGGGCAAGTTTTGACGCCCGGCGGGTAGATTAGGAATAATCCCGGCATTTTGGGCATTTATATATTTAAGCCCGATAAATGCCCAATCACTGGGCATTAATAAAATTGACACTGAATTCGAATAATTTGAGCTAGAAGAAGCTAAAAAACAATCAAGAACCCATTGTTATCGGTCGCCGGCTCAGAACTCGCCGGGTTAATTTATTTTCAAGTGGAGTAATTAAAGGTTAAATAGAAAAGCATACTTTACTCTGATATTATTAGTCTGTCTTTATTAAAATTATTTTTAAAAATCCTATTAAATTAACACTTTTTATTGGTTTATAATTAATATTGTGAACAAAAATAAGTTGGCGACTGCACATAACCAAACTGTTTTACTGAATTTAGCAGCGAATTAATATGTTGGCGACAAAGTTACTAAACTGGCGAAAGCTCAGGTGACAAAAATCCAAAAATCGTCAGTTAAAAAGTGACGAAATTTAATTCAAACTGGTCACGAAATTTATAAATTACTACCACTTAATTTCCGAGTTGTCAACCATTAAACGATGAAAGCAGTTATAAAACCTGGGCTGGGTTGATAAATTAATGGCTGCTAAAAATTCAATTTACAGGCTACAGAAAATCGTAATTTTGGATACTGTTGGAGTTATGGGTGTCATTTTCCTGGTTTCTGGGGGTGCTGGATTACAAAATTGTCTTCCAATGTCAATTTCCAAAATGAAGAATTTTCATTTTTCGTAAAAATTACATGAGTACTAATTTAAAAGTTCTTGGGAATGCTGATTAGGATTGACGATTATTATCACAGTATGTTATCAGTTATATAATTTTTTGGAAATTCAGGATTATCAAAAAAATCTCTTATCATAATGAAAATACGTGGTTACGGTATTACTTGAGGGGGAGGAAACTCTTTCAGAAGGGATCACCGTTTACGAGATAGAAGCGATATTAGAAAAAAAAATGGCAATGCTCTACTTTGAGACACGAGCGATGTATAAAGCTAAAGAAATGTTGAAAAATTCAGTACTTTCAAATTGTATTTTCTCCCATCATGAAGAAAATATGTGGTTGCGGGTTACTAAGGGGAGGAAATGTTCATTATTTTTTCAGTAGAACGCACCTTTTACGAGATATAAGCGATTATATTAAAAAAATAAATTAAAAAAAAAAAATTGCTGTCACTCGAGTGTTTAACAAAATAGATTTTTTTATTAAAAACAGGCTTTGAAACGAAATAATGTGAAGTTTATATGTTAACATAAAGTTATTTTACTTATGTAGATATACGGATAACATGTAACACAAAACGTCTTCACAACATGAGTAGGCTAAAGATATTGATAATAGAAGCATTGTTGTGTTTGTTTGGTACAAGTGAAACATCTCATGTTACTGTTCATCAAGGAGATATTTTACCACATCATGGACGATGCGAACCAATAACTATTCAATTTTGCCAAAATCTTCAATACAATCAAACTATTTTTCCCAATTTATTACATCACGCTAGACAAGAAGACATCGGGAATGAATTATATCAATTTACACCTCTCATTAAACTCAACTGTTCACCAGATTTAAAGTTCTATCTGTGCTCAGTTTATACACCGGTGTGTACAATATTGAACAATCCTATACCACCATGCCGTCAATTGTGCGAATCTGCCAAGCAGAATTGCGTTGGTAAAGGAGTTCCATGGCCCGAAAATTTAGACTGCTCAAAGTGGCCTGTATCAAATGGAAATGAACCACTATGCGTTGGATATAATAATGTCACTCACGAATCTCAAAAGCCTTCTGGATTGAAACCATCTAAAGTAGATTATAAGTCTACTAGTATAGACATAGACCCAACCAAATTAGATGGTGCAAAAGATTATGGCTTTGTTTGTCCAATTCAGTTTAAGATACCAAAAAATTTTGATTTGGAATACTCCTTAAAAGTGGGTGTAAAAGTTGAATATGACTGTGGAGCACCTTGTAATGGAATGTTTTTCACTGAAGATGAAAAGAACTTTTCTAGAATGTGGATTGGAATATGGGCTTCCCTTTGCACTATCAGTTGTTTATTTACTGTCTTGACATTTTTGATTGACACGGATCGTTTTCGCTACCCAGAGAGACCCATCATATTTCTATCTGTATGTTACCTGATGGTAGCTACAGCATATGTCATTGGATGGAACTCAGGTGATAGTGTGAGCTGCCAAGGACCTTTTACGTCCACTCTCAGCGGGGCAATATTACCAAACATAACAGTTATAACTCAAGGCACAAAACATGAACCATGCACAATCCTTTTTATGATTGTTTACTTTTTCAGCATGGCCTCAAGTATCTGGTGGGTAATATTAACCCTTACATGGTTCTTGGCTGCTGGCTTAAAATGGGGACATGAAGCTATTGAAGCAAATTCACAATATTTTCATTTAGCTGCTTGGGCAGTTCCAGCAATTAAGACTATATCTATTTTGGCAATGGGGAAGGTTGACGGTAAGTTCTTAAATATTATATTCTACCATATCCATAATCAATCAATATCCTTTTTATTCAAGCACAAGTTCAATGCTACACTTCAGACATTTTATTAGTATTATGTTTTTCTTAAAATATATTTTCTCCTTTGCGGGGTCTACTGAAGTTGCGGGCTTGCGGCCAAACAACTTTAAATAAAATGTGAGTTAATTATTGATTGATAAAAAATTCGGACAATGCGCCATGTATTGAGAATGACTGCTTTTTGTTTTGTAAGGTTATGTATGTGAGTGGAAGTATGTTAAGTGTTTTGAGGGATGTGTGTAGTGTTTTGGGTATGATTCCAGTGGTCGAAATGATTATGGGTATTGTTTTGACTGTTGTGCTTGTTTGTCTTGTAGGCAAAAGGCCTCCTCCAGAGCTCCTCTATAATACAAATAGCAATTAAGAATATTTCTGCCTTGCATTCAAATTGGCAAAGCACGAGTGTAATTAACAAACAGATAAAAAACATTATAATAATTACCAAATAATAAATATTTTGCCACACAAAAGAATATATATCTATAAAAATTCTTCTGTCTTATTATAAAATAATAATATTTTTTTTTTAGGTGATGTGTTGTCCGGTGTATGCTATGTTGGACTGTGGAATGCTGAAGGATTAAGAGGTTTCGTGCTGGCACCATTATGTGTGTACCTTGTGTTGGGTACAATTTTTCTACTAGCAGGCTTTGTTTCACTTTTTCGAATCAGAACAGTCATGAAACATGATGGAACTAAAACTGACAAGTTAGAAAAGTTAATGATACGCATTGGAATATTTGGGGTCCTCTATACTGTACCTGCCTTGATTGTGATAGCTTGTTTATTTTATGAGCAAGCATATTTTGATAGTTGGATGATGACTTGGCATAGAGACATGTGCTCTTCTCCCCTATATTCAATTCCATGCCCGTTTACCCACACAGAAGTTGAAAAACCTAAATTTGAAATGTTTATGATAAAGTACCTCATGACTATGATTGTGGGTATTACATCTAGTTTTTGGATCTGGTCTGGAAAAACAATAGTTTCTTGGCATCAGTTTTTCGACAGGATAAAAGGCAGAAGAGTAGAAGCATATGTGTAATTAATGTGTTCTTTTTATTAAAAAATAATAAATAAGGTTTATGTTCAAATAAGTGCATATCTGAAAATCTTGACAGCTACAGCATTTACATTTTAGGAGTATGATCAATATTGTTAGTTTTTGAGGTTTTTAATATATTACCTTTATTTACATGACATTGTGATTATAAAATTTTCTTCTACATATGGATAGTTTTATCAGATCTTTACTATAAGTTTAATAATGTACTTAACGATACTAAGGTCGCCCTGTGGTCGGAATACGCCCTTAATAATTCATATAATTTTTAAGTTTCAACTTTTTTACTAAGCAACCAGACCCCTAGTTGCTTAGTAAAAAAGTTCTACTGGGAAACTAACTCGACCTGTCACACAATACATCCAACATATTTGGATGCTCATAGTTTGTGAACTGATAGCAAGATTAAAAAGATACTAAAAAAAAAGTTTGAACTTTTTAAGGGTTCTTTTAAAGTATAAAAAAAATGTTAATGTTGTGACAGACTGACAAACATCAACATGTAACAAAATTGTACCTATCAAATGCATCGTAGTGTGTGTTAATAATCTGAGGTAGTGTGTGTTGTTATTTTTAATAATTTTATGCATTATTTATAAAAATACTAGTGTTTGACACACCTGCCTGCATAAAAACTTTTAATTTCATACTTCTCCAGTTGCACAATTCTCGTAAATACATTTGCTTTACATATTATTATATAATAATTTTTGTAATAATGCGTTTTGAGATTATGAACAAGGCTGAAATGTATATATATATACTATTGAAACACCACTATTAGATTTTAAGATAAACGGTAGCTTTTTTTTATTTTTTTAATAATTGAGGAGCTTTTCAATACTTGACTATTCAACTTTTGAGAAAAAAAAATAGTTTTTTTGTTTGGTAACATTCAAATTTACACTTCGCGAAAATAAAATTGGGCCAAAACTTCATAAATACATCAGAAAAAAAGATTAAAAATCATGATTTTGTCAAAAATAGATTAATTTAAGGAAATCGAAAAAAAAAGTTAATTATTTAACTATTTTCTCAGATTGTGAAAAAACAAAAAGTGGAATAGTCAAGTTTTGAAAAGAACCTCTTCAATTTAAGTTATTTTAAGAACAATAAAATGTACTGAATTAATATGAAATACATATTTTAGATAATATGTACAATGTTTTTTTTTTAATTTATACTATCACTCATGGTCATTGACAGGAATTCATACAGAGGGATGTATCTGTATTTTTACCGACTTCCAAAAAAAGAGGCGGTTATACGTTCAGCTGTAATATATGTTATTTTTTGTATGTTCAACAATACAATATCCTACAATATTTTATAGAACTCACGTTCAAATTTGCTGGTACCAACTTCAAAATTAAGAAGATAAATAGTTAAAATTTAGACTAGAGAAAGTCTAAAAAAAGAGTTAAAATAGAGAAATAGTTAAAATTTCAGCCGAATTTAAAAGGGTAATTAATTTAAAAATAAGATTTATTTCATATTTTTTTGTGTATTTTTACTTTGGAAATCGGTTTAATTTTTGTTTAATCACAATATACTATGACTATCATCAGTACAAGTGCACCTGCTTAGTCCTTGCACCCCTCTCCTGTCGCGTATGATTATCATATGAAAATAATAATAATAATAATAACACGTATGAAAATAATAATAATTGTGATATTAAGACTTAAAACTAATTTAATGTGGGGTTCTAGGTGCAATTTTATTTTAGACTAGCTTATTACCCACAACTCAGCATAGCAGTCTTATAAAAGTAGGTAGCCGAAGTTACTCCATATAACATGTACTTACAAAATCTGTTAATTTGTTACAAAGGTATTTCTAATCATAAAATTTTTCAATATTATATTTAATTCTAATGCTGATACATAATTTAAATTCATATCAACATAAAAAAATTATATGTATAAACTTAATTGAGCAAGCAAAAACAGTTGGGAGTACCAAACAATAGTATAATAATAAATAGATATTTTATAGCATTTTCTAAAACATAACACCTAGTTATGTTTTACATTGTATAAGTACCTACTTAATATAAAATAGAAGGTGGTGCACCATTTTAGTTTTTGGTGCAATATAAGATAGCAAAAACTATACCAATAAGGGTGTCAATACAGAAAAAAAAAACTACTTTTAACTTAATTTATTTTTATTTAAGACATAATTTAAATCCATAAATTTATTCTGTATATATAAAATCATTTAACACAACTTGCACCTTTCACACTCACTTAAACCTAGTGATATTTATTTTATAACACACTTTTATGCTCTTGTGTATTTTCCCCAAATGTGTAGCATGAACACAGAGGCAATAAATAGGAGAGACATCACTAAAACTGGAACTGGACCTCTGCAACAAAATAGTAATTCAATGTTCAAATTTAAGCAAATAAATGTTCCATCATTTATTACATTTTATAATCCGTTTTAATGAATTAATAATTTTATTTAGAATGATGTAAGTATTTAAAATATATTTTTATTTTATTTCAATATTATGTAAAATTGTATTCTTTAATATATTGTAAAATAAGGTATGTATGTGCCTTATTGTAAAATGTTTATTTATATTTTGAGTAACTAGAAACCACACTTATTAGAAATTCTTCATTTTTTTATAAATATTTATAAATTTGTTCTTTATTATTTGTAAACATAAAAAATATTAACATTCTGTTTAAAGCTTTTGATTGTATCTATTATAAATTATTATAAAGTAACTCACACTTTGACACCGGGAGAATCGTCAGTGTAGAAACGCCACATTCCACCAGATCCAGCTCCAGTGCTACGGTTTCTTGCCGCCGTAGTTGTTGTGGTGGATTTTCGTTGCCTCACTGTGCCCCCTGTGGAGGAACGAGGGGCAGCACTAGCTTTGGTTGGTGAGCGACTACCAGAACCAACTGATGTAGAACTCGGAGCAGGTGGCTAGTAACAACAGCACGTAATTTAAAACATAATTTATAATATAAAATGTATACTAGGTATAGGTTTTGGTGCTAAATATTTTATCATACATACCATCTTTGTTAACTCTTTTAAGGACACTTAGTATTAAATTATCAATCACTTTTTATAGTGTAGGCACCGAACTAGTATGAATTAAAAGCAAGTAGAGTGATTACTATCGTGTTGGCCACTATAGAATGCTACGCGTACAATGAATTTGACACGTAACCCATCAAAGTTACTAGTGTCAAAAACTAAATAAAAATTATAAAGCAGAATATAAGGCGCACTTTACACCGTCCAAGTCGTTAGTGCTTACAGTTTGACTTTTGACTACCGCCAGGCCACTGTGCATTTATCATAGCAGTGGATGGGCACTAGGTACCTTACGACTATTCTTTTCTACGGCTACAGTCCGTTCATAGTTATTTTACCTCAGAGTTTCTATCCATAAGTCGTTTACCTGCCAGAGGATAAATTACTCTCTAATTCTCTACGATAATTTTGATGGCGCTTACAGCGCCTTACTCACGGTCCAGCCTGCAAATCCAACACTGGTACTAATAGCCGTAACTATACATATAGTGTCAATCATTTGTAATTTTCACCTAAAAGGCCGCGATATTGGATTTGCAGGCTGGACCGTGAGTAAAGCGCCCGCGCCATACTCACGGGCACTCACGGCCCATCCAGTACGGGTACTAATAGCCGTCATTAGTGTCAATAGTGTCAATCATATTTTATAATTTTTGACTACAACTCCGCGGCCTTGGGCTTGCAGGCTAGATGATCCGGAATGTCCGGAAAATGCAGAGTATGAATCCGGAACTTATGGCGAAAATTCTATTTTCGCCATAAGTTCCGGATTCATACTCTGCATTTTCCCTGCCTTTTTAATTTTGCACTGTCAATGGTTTTATGCCGTATCGCTATAATATAAAAAAATTATTCGGTTATCAAATGTCAACTGTCAAAAGCCCAAAAATGAAAATGTTTTTATTTCAGCACGTTTTTTATCTCAAAATATTTTCTTTACAACATGTAATTTTGTAACTACAAGCTGGGAAATACGAGAAAATAGCGTGTTTGAAGTTAAATATAAACACTTAGAAGTCAGTCCCAATCCTTAGTTTTTTTAGCATGGTGCATAAATTACTCTATTTATCTCGCTGCTTACATTCAATTTCTAAGATTTCTAAAAATAACAAAATGAATAGTGATAAATGCTACTTTAGATATATTGAAAATCAAGATAAGGTTGATATTTGTTTTCTACTGAAAATAAAAGATACTTCTAGACAGTATAACCTAAATCGACATTCATCTGAAACATTACAAACTTTATGTGGTCGTATTTCCACAAACGTACAAAAGATCTTGTCTAAAAAGTCTAAGAAAAAGGAGTTACTAGATGCCAACTCGGTTACTGTAACTATATTTGATGAGAATAAATATCCATTACCACAAGATATGACTTGTTTGAGGATCTTTGATTACAAGAATATAAAACTCAAGATAAGTGAGCAAGTTTTTGACGTAGTCTTTAATGCACCCTGGGTAACAAGCTTAAGCTTACCAAAAATTATTCTCGTGGGATTCCCTGTGTATCCAGAGTATTTTGAAACCCTATACACTGAAAAGAACAATTCTAGTTTTAATTGGTATAGAGGTAAAGTAAAGAATTATAAAGGACATGAAACTTCTGACATACACATAAAATGGGAGTTTTTAGAAAACAGCTTTTACTACATTCCGACTAAAGATGATGTAGGTATGAAGTTAAAATTGGAGTGCATACCAGGTTAGTAATAGCTTAATCCTCGATTTTGATGTTTTGATATAACAAATTAAAATGGAGCAGAAGTGATGACCTTTCCTTAATGTTAAGTTTATTTATTTTAGCTAATTCAAATTGTGTGGGACCAACCGTTGAAGAAATATCCAAAAATGTTGTTGAAGCAAGCCCTGGACATTGCCCCTTTGAGACAAGGCAGTTGTTTACTTCATCGAGACTTAAAAATGACAGGTTTAGTTATAGTCATTAATTAACAAACTGCAGTTTAAATTCACTTTTTTCTGGTCTTAAACAATGTTATATTTTTTGTACTAAATTCAGCTGATAATTAATCAATTTTTTTATAATAAAAAATTATATGTACTAAAGGTATGTTAACATTATTCTTTGTTAAAATACTAATTAATTAAGAATATGTATAATAATTATAGTTTTTCAGCTTTCGGTGTGTTTCTTACAACATACTAGCAGATTTATACTGTGACTCGGATTTTACTAGAACATTTCTGCATCCATATTGTCCACCATATGCTCTTCATATTGATTATCGCAAGAATCTTTTACTCAAAGAAATTATTGGTGTGTATTTTAATATTCTGTTCACATTTTGTAAAATTTTATTGTGCAAGCTAATTCAAGTTGTGATACTTAGGTTACAATGCTGATGTTGTATGTCTTCAAGAAGTTGACAAGAAGATATTCCTAAACTGTTTGAAGCCATTTTTAGAATTTAATGGCCTTGATGGACAATTTTATAAAAAAGGCAAAACAGTTTCTGAAGGTTTGGCTTGTTTCTATAGAAAAAACAGATTAAGGTAAGATGCCAAAATGTTGATTATGTATTTAAAAAAATATAAAATGTAGGTACTTATTGGGAAGGATTCCACATCATTATTTTATGGGATATAATTAATCTTGCAAACAAAAAATAAGTTGGTGACTGCTGACTGCACATGAACATACTGTATTTCTGAATTTGGCAGCAAATCAATATGTTGGCGACTAAATTACTAAACTGGCGAAAGCACTCAGGCGTAAAAAAAAATACAAAAATCGGCAGTTTCGAATCGGTGACGAAATTTAATCCAAACTGGCAGCGTAATTTTTAAGCTGGCGACTTAATTTACGAGTTGGTTACCATTACATGTTGTAAGCAGCTATAATGGTCAACAACTATTAATCCAGATTGGGTTTATAAATTAATGGCTAACAAAAACTCAATTTATAGGCTACGGAAAATCGCATTTTTGGATACTATTGGAGTTTGTTTTCCTGTGGTATGGGTGTCCTTTTCCAGGTTTCCGGGGATGCTGATTACCAAATTGTCTTCCAATTTCAATTTCCAAAATGGCGAATTTCTATTCTTCTATGAGTACTAATTTAAATGTTCTTGGGGATGCTGATTAGGTATGTTATGTAGTTCACAGTATGTTATGTAGTTCGAGATACTAGCTATGTAAGCTATTTTTGGAAATTTTTGGAAACTCAGGATTAAAAAAAAATATTTGTCATAAGAAAAATACATAGTTTTTACAGGGTTACTTGGGGGGGAGGAAATTTCCGAGATAGAAGCGATTATAGAAAAAAATGATCTACTTTGAGATATGAGCGATGTATAAAGCTATAGAAATGTTGGAAAATTCAGGATTTTCAAATTACTTTTTCTCCCATCATGAAGAAAATATGTGGTTGCAAAGATAATAAAGGTTTTGGCGACTGGCTGGACTTAAGTTTTTATACCTTTTATATTTTGAATTTAAATGTATTTTCTATTGTCATACTTTTGATACAAAGTCATGTTTTTGATATATTAGTTTGGTGCATATCTCGCAATACAGTTGCCGCTGCAGAACATCTTTAATTTCGTATTTTAGTATTTAGAAGTGTATATTTCTATCATCTTAGCTTCATTTAAATACAGTCCACTCTCACTCGCTAACATTTTGGTCCTTCGTCGCCTTATTTTAGAATTGCTAACATTTTGGTCCTTTTTCGCCGTAGTTGTAGAACCATTTTTATCCTTCGTCGCCTTATTTTAAAATCACATTTTTAGTCCGTTTTCGCCGTAGCATAGAATCATATAGACTACCATCTTCCCATTTCATTTTAGTGCTTTTGATGATTACATTTTCGTTCGTGTATAAGAATATTACTTGCATTTAGTTTTCACCATGTTCACGCGATCAAAAGGTAAGGCCATCTTTTATGCAACGGCAACTGCAACAGAGACGTAACGGATTCAGCCCCGCCAACATTAATCATCATGCGCTGTCCGGTCGGTCTCTATCGAGAGTGCTTTAGCATTGCATGCTGGCACATTCGACCCTGTAGACACCGCGCCCTTTGGCGCGTCGCAGGCGTCCGAGGACTTCAACGTCGGCAATGCTACATTATCAAAATTAATGTCAGTTTGCATAATAGGCTGACACAATCGTCGCGATCGGTGGCCATACGCGCCGAGAAGCAGGCCCTGTTAGCGGACTTTCTGCGATGAGAGCGCGAGCGAGAGCGCAAATTCGCCCAACTGGAGTCTAAACTTGAGCAACTGGAACTACGATCAAAACTCGCCACCGCCGCTGCATTGGAGGCCAAAGATAAGTCTCGTGGTTCCCATATTGATAGTCTACGTCACCGTCGACGTACCACGTCGTGGATACCGGCAAACATGGCACCGGCAGGTAACAGGCCAGTTGGTACTCTGGCTGCGACCTTGGATAATCTCCAAGGCCCACCCGTGCAGTCGGTTGCTCCCACCTACGAGGCCCCATTACCACATGCCACCGTCAACCTGTCACTACCCGCACAGACCATAGGTAACGACATAAGCGAAACCGTGACGATTAATGAAATACTGGTAGTATTTCATTAATTAGTAAAAGTAGCACTCAAGAGATGGGATTCTCTATCCCAGGGCCATGCTCAACGCTCTGCAACAGACTTACGTCCTATCCGAGATCTGCTGCAGAGAGAGCGCGAACCCAAAAATAAGTCTCGTAGTTCACTTATTACTTGTCGAAGTCGCCGCCAACTTAACGCGTCGTGGGCACAAGAGCGAAACATGGCACCGGTAAGTAACATGCCAGGTGGCGCACCGACTTTTACCTTGGACAGTATCCAAGGCACGCCTGTACAGTCGGCTGTCTCCGCCAACGAGGCCCTCTTACAAGCCACAGTCAACCAATCGCCACCCTCACAGATCATCTTGGGCGTCGACATCAGCAATCGATCGGAACTACGAGCAGCGTTAACAGCGTCCAGTCTTTCGCATACTATTGCATATGAACAGACGCCGCAGACTATAGTCAGGACCGACTCTGCGACAGTTTTAAAGTGTATTTGGAGCGTTAATCTAAATTTCAAACCCTTCCTGGTCCACTGGTTGGGAGAGACAGTAGAACTCTCCAACTCATCTTATTGGAGATGGCTCCCTTCCTCTCTCAAGAAGTAGGGCTTCTTGTTCAAGCGACAAGAGCCTTTCTTTCATTTCTGGCGCTGCCACCATTTAGTAGATGTTGGCGCCTTATGCGAACCTCCACTCGCGTCTTTCAATGCGGCAGAATATTTTATTATAAAATATTACGAACGGCCCGCTTTAATTTCGGAACTTTCATGTCCATAGGCCGGGGCCTATGACATGACGTCGTGGCACCACGTCGTGGACGTGGTGCCCCCGGGGGGGCACCACGTCTCCTTTACTTCTCCAAGAAGCCGACCTCGCCATAGAAGATAAGACGTCGCTGATGCTCTCGCAGTGGGACAGTCTCGCCAAGGAAAGCTTCCTCTCGCAGCCCCTGCCCAGAGTAAGCCGAGTCACTTTGGTAGCTACGTTCCTGGACATGGACGGTCTCTCCCGAGTCGCATATGGTCTCCTCCAAGGACACAGACGCAACAGATCGAATTGAGAGTGAACCACGATGTAAAAGCTCCGAAAATCCTAGACGGCCGTCACGACATACCTTGCCTACATTATTACATGAGGTTCTCCACGCGTACCGGCCTCGACAATTATACAACCAGAGCTGCAGCTGCACACCTGGCAATCGCCCTCATGTCAGACGGCGCCGCCCTCACCGCTCACAGAGGATCGCCGGCAACTGAGTGGCGCTTATTGCCACCGGCCGTTCCACTAATCGCGATGTCGTTAGTATCGCCGAGGACGACCAGCTCCATGGCCGGAGACCCGTCACAACACTGCTGGCGCGAGGTTCTCGGCTGGACACAACGCCGCGACTGGCGCGAGGTTCTCGGCTGGATACAACGCCACGACTGGCGTGAAGTACTCGGCTGGCAAAACACGTTCTGGGCCCGATGGCTCCAGGAGAGACCAACGCTGCGCAGATGAGGACCGGGCGACCAACCACTCCGAGACCTTTAGGAGGGGGACGTGGTGCTCGCCGTGAACTCCGGACAATTTTAATAAAACTCCAGCCAGCTGCCACCGACAGTTTGTGTTCCACTGGGGGCAGGTATGTTGGCGACTGGCTGGATAGACTTAAGTTTTATACCTTTTATATTTTGAATTTAAATGTATTTTCTATTGTTATACTTTTGATACAATTACATGTTTTTGATATTTTCGTTTGGTGCATATCTCGCAATACAGTTGCCGCTGCAGAACATCTTTAATTTCGTAGTTTAGTATTTAGTAGTGTATATTTCTATCATGTTAGCTGAATTTAAATACAGTCCACTACCACTCGCTAACAAAAGGGTGTAAAATTTTCATTATTTTTTCAGTAGGACGCACCGTTTTTATTGTTAAAATATGTCCGCCATCTTGGAATTTCAAAATGAATGTCTTTTTCGTATCCAGCACCCCCTGGTACACGACACCCATATCAATTTTACGAAAAGTAAATCCGCCATTTTTTAATTTCAAATTTTAAATTTTAATTAATTAATTATTATTATTTTTAATTTTTTTAATTTTTATTTTCACCCCGCGAAACCGAGAAAAATTAAAAATGGGAATTCGCTCCTTTACGTTTCTTTATGTGCGGTCGTTTTGCTGCCTAATATGTTTTTTGAATTACCTACATCAGGGAAAATATAATATGTGCCTATTCTTAAATTAAATGTGTTCTCTCAAATTGTCCCCAAGATGGTTATTTGTTCATCAAAATAATGTCTGTCTGATAGTTTGGAATATTCTGTGAACAAAACTGGTATTGTTTAGTCGCCAGAATTGGAATTTTTTGTTTCTTACATTATATTGCCAACTTGGTAATTTAGTATTCAAAATTCGGTTTTTTAACACCCAAAATTTTATTGTTTTATTGCAATTTTAAATACATGCCTAATTTTATTTATCACCCCGCTGCATGATAAACATGTCTTAATTTACTATTTAGTTAATCTGCCAGTATAATAAAGTTTTGCATTTCAGATTATTAGAGAATAGCAGTATATTGTTAGCTGAAGTAATACGAAAAGAATCATATCTAGAACCAATTTGGAACAAATTAAAAAATAATGCACCATTAGTAGAAAGGTTAATTGATCGTTCTACAGTGGCAAGTGCTTCGGTTTTGCAGTTCTGTCATAATCCTCATGAAGTACTTCTCGTGGGCAATACACATTTATACTTTCACCCTGATGCTGATCACATAAGATTGATTCAGGGTGGTATTGTTATTTACTGGCTGCAGCACCTTAAAGAAGATTTACAGAAAAGGGTAATTTTCAGCAACTATTGGTCTTGGATTTATATACTTACACAATGTATATGAACAAATCGAGGTATTTTCTTATAAGAATAAAAGTTCTAGAGGCTTTAGCCTTTATATTTATATAAAGGGAAATGCCGATTTTGTCGTGTTTTCGTTTCCACGTGGCCATCAATCATACCTTGATTTTTGATTATAAATCGATATAAGAAATCAAACATGCTACCATTTTTCTCTAAGCTCAGTATGAAGTATGAACCAGGATTTTATTTCAGGATTGAAAGACATTTTTTTTAAATCAGCCTGTATTATTATGCCATTTGAAAGTGTTGTTAGCAACAAACAATTTTTGTGAAGTAATGCAATATGGCAAACTTAAGGAATGTGTTGTGTTTTAAAAAAACTGCTTCATATTTTGAAGAAATGTATAAAATGCTGAAAATAATAAGCTCTTCGAATTATCAAAAATTTAATGTTGCGGGGATGTCCTATCAAAAGTCTTAGTATGTAATGTTGCAGTTTTAGCTCTCATTACTGAATATTAGAATTTTGAACTCAATATCCTCATGCAGGAATCAAACCCTAAGGTTTTGGAAAAAAACAACCTGTATTTTTTCTGTAATGTATGTATGTAATGATGTAAATCACCATTTCATAGTGTCGCTGGTAGGCAACAATTTCTAGAAATTTATTGTATGTGAGAAAATTGAGGAAAGAGCTTAGTTTTTGCATTTTATTATTTCCCACACATTTCTTCAAAACATGAAGCAGATTTTCAAAATATAATACTCACCTTAAGTTTGCCATATAACATTACTTCCCAAAAATTATTTTTTGCTTGCAACATTGTCAAATGGACTTTCAATCCCTAATATCCTGGTTCATTACTGAGTTTAAATAATATTGGTCATAACAAATTTGACTTCTTGGATCAATCTAAAACCAACAAAAATCAAGGTTTGATCGATGGCCTCGCGTAAATGAAAAGGCTACTCCTTCCATAAAAATTCCGGCAATTCCCTTTTATGTAGATTACTTTTTTACAATTGTAGCATAATTAAATAGGTAAATATTTTTGTGATAATTTTAGATGCCAGACAAGAGAATTTCTGTTGTGCTTTTTGGCGATTTCAATAGTGTCCCAGCATGTGGCATTTACAAGCTGTACACCACTGGAATAGCTGCAGACACTTTGCCAGACTGGAAATCAAGTATGTACTCAGATCGATTATGACTTAGCAAGTAATTACATAGCTAAAAACTATTATTTTATTTTATTTTTATTTTATTATTTTTTTATAAAAGCTATAACCCGACTACGTAAATTATATAGCGTATGTTACCCGGGCCATTATTACCACATTCATTAATCGGATCAGTGGTTTAGGCGCTAGGGTGGAACAAACAAATATTATATACATACAGACTGTCAAAATAATTACCCTTCCTTTTGGCTTCGCCGTAGTCGGGTATAAACAGACTCTTTGCCCTTGTAACTGCATACATCTTGACATAACTGATATTTTACATTATTATTTTAGATGAGAAAGAAGCAGTAACAGGCTTAACATTAACGCAAAATCTTCAACTTGGTAGTGCTTGTGGAACTCCTGAATTTACAAATTTTACAGAGGGATTTGCCGACTGCCTTGACTATATCTTCTATGAAAAAAATAATTTTGATGTACAACAGGTACCGTATACGATTTATCTAAATAATACTTGTTAAGTCAAGCAAGTCAGTGTTAGCAATCAAAAAAGTAGGAATTTTTACAAATAATTATTAAATCAAATCTTTTTTTTAATTTCATATTGGCTATTAAATAACACTCACAAAACTGTCCCTACGCAATGCCTGCCACCGGTTCGGGGACTAATCCGGCGAAAAGAACCGGTGTAAGAAACTCGCACGGGGCCATCTTTTAGCAAAAAAAAAATTACAATGTAATTACTTAATCTACTTATATAATATAACAAAGGCTAGGATACAATATATACTTCACAGAAGTAGCCTTGCAGTTGGCAATTTTATTCCCAAGGTGTGCAATCATCAATAAAACCATTGACCCTATTACCTATAATAAGCTTTAGCACACAAACATTCTTTAACTCCTTTTCTAAACTTATTAATGGAAGATCTGAGATTCTATTTTATAGGATATATATATATATATATATATATATATATATATATATATATATATATATATATATATATATATATATATATATATATATATATATATATATATATATATATATATATATATATATATATATATATATATACATATCTCAGTTGTATACATATCTCGGAGATTCAAAAGGGCACATTTTGTAAATTGAACGTATTGCAGCAAAAATATTGTATTCAAGGACGTTACTTTTTTTCTGTTATAATTGTTGAACAAATCCGCCGCTACAATGTTTTCATTTAGTCTATTAAATAAATCTGAATCAACGTAATTTTCTTTCTTTAATTTATGCAGGATATCTTTTAAAGATTTATTCCGATCTTGAAGTCGTCTAATTTTTTGATTTAGTATTTTAATCTTTTTGGTCTGTTTTTGAACGACTTGTTCTTTTTTTATCAAACTTTCTTTTGAACGTAGTTTTCTAGGAGTGTATAATACAGATAATGGTTGCTCCAAATTAACTCTTGATCCATGTAGTTATGAATTTGACACCACATGTCACTGCCGGTTCCAAATGTGATAATACTTTCTCTGTTACTGGTAGAACCTAAAATAAAAGTGATATGGAATAAATTATTATAGAACGAATGATTTGATAATTACTTGCGAAAAACACGTAGAAGTACTGGATTGTGATTTTGAAAATGTTTGCTTCGAAGACACAACAGTGTCTGTCACTGATTGCCCTGATGGTATCTAAAACAGAAATTATAAGAAGTGAACATACTAAATAAATAATTATTAGAAGAAAACATCGCCAATAGTATATGTATGTTGATAAGTACTTGCGAAAAACACGTAGCAGCGCTTGAATGACTGGATTGTAATTTTGAAAATGTCTGCTCCAAACTTAACACGACTCTCTGTCACTGATTGTTCCAAATCAGACATTACAATTCCTGATGCTGATAGATTCTA
Organism: Phengaris alcon alcon; assembly: GCA_037179445.1. Taxonomy (NCBI): domain Eukaryota; kingdom Metazoa; phylum Arthropoda; class Insecta; order Lepidoptera; family Lycaenidae; genus Phengaris; species Phengaris alcon. The sequence continues at coordinate 663,157 of JAYRCH010000435.1, read as the reverse complement.
CAACAAAAAAGAATAAACGGACATGTTTTAAAACATCAGCATTAATTGTTCTCAAAAATAATTGTCTAAAAACTATTGTAAAAATAATACATAGTTTAAAAAACTAAAAAGCACGCTACATACAGGTACTAGTGAAGTACTAGAAATATGTGTAAGCGCTGGTTGAGCATCGTTCAAATTTGGCTCAAATAACAACTGAAAAAAAAATTGTCGCTTTGAAAAAAGAAGAATAATAAGCTCATACTGAAGAGCATGCACTTCTAAACAACAACAGGCAACGTTAACTTGGGCACCGAGTTCAATTTTATTTTAATAAACTCGAGTAGAAACATTCAGACAGCGTAGGTAGGTCAATATTCACATAGTTTCAATTAAATAATTATTTAATCACAAAGTCAATTTAATAAATTAATATTTAAATTACAAAATTTAAATTACATTTTTTGGCATTGAAAAATTAGATACTCTCAAACGCCCCGTCTCAGTGCTGTACAAATAATTGCTATCAAAATGAATGCTGCATACGACACTGGATTTCGTTGGTTTCCAATTACTTTCTCCTCTACAATGTCTGATAACATCTATCCAGTCATTTTTCCAAGTTTCATTAGCTGAAGGAAATCTAAGACAACAATATCCACTTTTGTAAATTAAGAAATTAATTATTGTATTCCTGCCTAATTACTGGTCAATAGTATGCCAAAAACTTACATGACACTAATAAAAGACAATAAAATAAATAAATTAATTAATTGAAAATAATTTCAAATTTTCCCCGTTTTTGGGGAAAATTTCCCCACTTTGTTATGACACTACTGACCTGTTGAAGTTGAGGTTTTAAGTTCCAAGCAATTGAATTAATATTTACATTATTATATCAAAATACTTTAAAAATATGTTATCTTACCTATGAAAGGTTATTCCTTGATGTATTTTATGTGAGGTTGTATTGTTCTTGCACCATTTTACAACACAAGACGGCATATTTATTTTTATTTTTGAATTACAAAAGACGTGACACCGCGATGCAGTCAAATTGCGTAATGGCGGTACAATCGGCTTATTACAGTGCGAGTGTGTGTGTAAGATGTGTACGTATGATCGCCTCGGCTTATTATGGGTGCTTCACTTTTTTCTTAATGGCGATCCGTCCGGCTATTATTTAAACGTCCTTGATTGTATTAATGTCGGCGGTATTTCCCCATAAAAGGATACCTGTTCCTACCTGATGTAAGGCATTCTAAATAATATTCTAAAATAACTAAAATAAACTAGTCGCGCCGTGTCTTCGACAGAAATTTCCTTAATTTTTCTGACTGCATGACTGACATGCTGCAGAACTGAGCCTATCTGCAAGATTAGCAATATGAGGACGCCACTGAAATTTACTATCCATAAGCGTTATACCTAGAAACATAATGGGTGCCACTAAGTTCCTTTTCTCATCATTTAATAGTATACTGGTTTGTACTCGCCTAACATTGGGCAAAGTAAACATTACATTTTAATTACTTTATTTAAAAGCAAGTTGTTAACATTAAACTAATTTACTGTTTTCGAGAGAAAACTATTTACCTTGTCGTAGTTTAATCGTCAAAAAGTACTATCTCATTATTATTATCTTTAATTAGAGAAGGTAAGTCATTTATATAGATGAAAATAGGAAATGGGCCTAAAATAGATCCTTGTGGGACACCTAATTCTATTTTGGTCCTAGTGGACCTTTTGCTATTTATCTCCACCCTTTGAGTTCTATTTTTATGGTAAGGACTCAAAAGGTTGAAGGAAAGTTTTAATGTTAGTGTTTGTGAATTTTTAACATAACACGGTAAAGTATCGTGTCGCCAGTCGCCAAGCGGTAAGCCAATGTAACATACATATTGGCATCTCGATTCGTTAGGAATATATATGGTTATAATAATAATAATTAATAAATAACATTTATTTCACGCTGCATATATATACGCCTATATTATAAATTCCTTACATACTAACATACATATTATATACTTAAAAACTACACACTGTCACGTGTTGTCGGCGACGTGATGCGCGCTTCGTTCCGGAGTCTCCCCTGGAACCTTCAGTATACCACACCCGTCTGCCAGAACTCCTCCACCTCGTCGCGTCGGTACCCTCTGGTGACTCGAACCTCTCGAACGAACGTTACACATTGTATAGCAACGCGATTATTTATTGACTATTGTTGTCTTTGTTACAGGTTGTTCCATTTCCTAGCAATGAAGAACTACGCGCCCACGTTGCTCTGCCTAGTATTGTTTTCCCATCTGATCACATCGCTATTGTATCAGATTTAAAAATAAAGTCCAAATAAATATTTAACAAAACGGGACAATGCTAGTTTGTCTTGTCTATCCTATATGAGCGCAAAGAAGCGAGATCAGGTCAGAATACTAGTATATATCTGTTCAATTTAAGGGGGCGAAACCTGCGTTCGCAAGTATTGGCATATTTTGGCGTTCGAAATTCTGCCATGTACCCTAACCTAACTAACCTAACCTAGTATCTGTCAAAACCTCAGAGTAATAACTATATCATAGAGACCCGGCTATTTAGTAAGCGATGAAACATATATCTTTATATATCCCATATGCTAACACATTATGAGTGCCATAAAGTCACAATTTCAACGTCGTAAAAATTGACTCCAAAAGAACTCCAAGGCATGACAACTGACAACCTTAGAAAAAACAAAAAGATGTTTTGGGAGACAGATACTAGCTGTTACGGCTTCTAAATTTAGAAGTTCGAAAAAAAATTATGGTAACGCTCTTTACGGCGCTGTTAAGGTCATTGACCTCACGGCTCACACAGCTGATGTATTGATGTTATTTAGAAACATCTTTGCCTCTTTAAATCACGGTCTGTTTCTGTGAGGTTAATGACCTCAGCGCCTTAGAGACCGCTACGAAATTTTCTTTTTATGGAAATTATTAATTATTTTTCTGCCTAAACGTCTTTACATAAGCAGTAGATCATATGCCCAAAATATCCATAATTAATTTTGAACAACCTTACAATATACGGTAGTAACGGTACATACACCAAAAAAACATTTTATTTGTTGTTCCGGCTCCGTTGTTCCGGCTCTTTGTTCCGGCTAATCTCTGAACCGGCCGGACTGATTTTGACCGGACTTTCACTTGCAGATAGCAAATGTTATGTGGAGTAACTTTCTCTTAGGGTTCCATTCATAGTTCCACGCAAACGAAGTTTCCGACGCCAGCTAGTTAATAATACTCCAGTGATTTTAGGTTTTATCTACGGAAAATTTCCTAGTGAGCTGAATTTTTGTATAATACACCATTATTACGGCGTTGTAATGAAGATATGAAAAATCGACATTGATATCGTGCCGGCTACAAAAGTTATAAAGGTCAAACTCAGTTATTCTTTCACGCAAAAACTACTGAACGGATTTTTATAAAATTTGGTACGGTAGTAGTTTAGGCTCTGGATTAAAACATACACTCCTATGCTGAGCTTGTATTGGGTGGTAGCTGTGCCGCTGCGTTAGCTGGCTCTGTGGTGATTTCTGTTACTTCGGCAGTTTTAGTGGCCGACGGAAAAATGTGCGAAACGCGGGGAGTGTGCGGGCGGCCATGATATATGTGGCAGTGGGCGGTGGTGGTGGGACCACTCTTGTATGACTTAGATTCAATTTTAGTTAATATTGATGACTTTGATTTACTACTCCTTGTACCACGTCGTCGTCGCGGAGTTACAAAATGATTTAGCCAATATTAGTGCACCTAAACCAATGGAAACGATAGAACTCTCGGATTCCGACGATGGCAAAACGGCACATTCAAATAGAGAGCATGAAGGTTTTCCTATACTTAAACAAGCGATAGTTAATAAAACTAAATAGATCCTAGTAAGCTCGTGGCTTGTAGATAGATTAACAGTTTAAGATTTATCGAATAAAAAACAAAGAATATTAGGTAAATGTTTACCTATAAATAACGAGCAGTTAGCAAAGGATTTCTTTAAAGAATATGTAGATCCTAAACATAAATATTTTGTCTACTTTGAAGATGATAATTTTAGACGAATATTTTCTAAAGTAGTTACGGAATTATAATTTATTCGAGTGTACATAAAGGGTAGTAGTTTATCAGAATCAGAGGTAGATCAAATTGATGTTGTACGTAAATACTATGAGGGCAAAACATGCCATCGTGTAAATGAAGTACATACGAAAATAAAAAGGCATTATTGGTGGAATAATATGAAAGAAATGATTTAGGCTATAATAAACAGCTGTAAACAGTATAGAAAAATATAATATGAAAGGAAATCGATTCAACCGCATTTACAATTAACGCAAACTCAAAATAGTCCATTTCAATAATGATTTATTGATCTTTTATACATAGAAAATAAATACTATTTAAATATTGTAGATGCATTCAGTAAGATAGCTCAGGCAATAGATATACCTAATAGAAGTACTCCAGAAGTAGTCAAAGCATTATTTAAATATTTTAGCATGCAGGTATACCGATAAAATAAATAGTGATTTAGGAACTGAGTTAGTATTAGTTAATAAGATAATTATTAAACTTATATAAAATTTACATTCATGTTGGTACCCCTAATAATCCAAATTCAATGGCTATCGTAGAACATTCTCATTCTACACTTATCGAAATTTATAGACTAGCTAAATAAGATAAAAAAGATTTAGATGCTTGTAGTGTTATGACTTATGCTATTATAGCTTATAACTATTACAAGATCATAGGTAGCGTCTCAAAATTCTGTACGAATATGTAGCAGAAAAATTTGTTAGTGACAAAAAAGAAGTCTAGAGATAAGAAAGGTGGTGAAAACCAGGTCCCCAATATTAAGGAAAGAGATAATTTTTTATGAAAAATACTAGAACTAGAAAAGCTAAGCTAATTACCTAGGTTTGAGGAAGCTGAAGTTACTGGGGAGGTTTCGCGAAATATAATACCAGTTAAACTTAAAAAATAGGAATACCAGAGTAGCAATAAAAAATACAAAACGGCCTCCACAGGTGGTGTTTCCTGGTTCTAAGTAACTAAGTTCACAACATGACCAAGAATCCTTAGCATAGCTCCGAAAGTTAAAAAGTTAATTCATTGTGAGAATTAACTTTTTCAGCCTTAATTATTGCCGATATAATTTTTATTAGGGTACAAAGTTAACAATTCATAGAAAATTCCACCATTCTTGATTTAATACGTATGTGGTAGCATTGAACTACAGGTTTTTAGTCTTTTACATATCTCATGTGTATATTATAATAAATAATGTAAAAAAACAAGTCGTATTTTATATAATTATTAAATTATGGAGTTTTGATTTCGACTTATGTTTCGCTCACCCGCAGTAGCAGACCAAATTTGAAAGAAACAGTTTTGATCGCTTCTTGAATTATTGGTACTGTTTATATATAAAAAATATAGGAAATCTCTGAAACTTGATACATTTCTTGATATTTCTGTGTAAAAATATCGTTGATAGAATAATATAATAACAGAAAAAAGACATCTGAAACTAACAGTGCTTGCTCGAAAGAATGCTTCCGCCATTGCTTTTCTTTACGACATCTGTACGGTTGACTTTTATATGATGGCAACTTTAGTAAGTAAGTTATTGGAAACTAAAGTATATCTTCTAGCCAAAGAAATGCTAAAATATACCCTACGAACATTACAAAAAGGAGTAAAATCATTAAAATGTGCCCTTTCGTAACTGGGTACTGTAGTGTCCATAGATAATTTGGTGCATGAAAACATAAAGCCAAGGGCACAACTAGTCCCCAAGAGCGGCATATTATATCGTATGATGATTATTTACTCATGTTCTTTATTGTAATCTTTTAAACGTTTTTGAAATAATTTCCAAATAAGAGGTAATGTAAAAAAAGATTATTTGTTAAGAATCACTTTTATTTAGAAATACTTATTATAGTTAAACTAGATATTATAGACACAAACTACGTACCTACAAATTATTCTGAACCCAGTGTGTACTGGCTTTAGCTAAATACTTTATATTCATAGTGGGTACTGGGGTGTAACTAGTAAGGTTTTGAACAGTTGGATTTAAAAAGTGTACTTAATCCTACATTATAATGTGAGTTTTAAGGACAAAAAGCATGTATAGCGTCTCCGTGCTTCTTACAGTATCCAATTCATGCTGTATTTTAATCAAAATGATAATAAATAGCTAAGCAAAGACAAAAAAATGTTCACCCATCTGCCTGAGGCGGAAGGCAGTACAGTTTTATTTCAAAAAACTTGGGTGATTTTGCAGGTATTAATGGAATTTTGTTCACAAATTAATCAGCGAACATGTAGGCACTATCAAGTATAATTCGACTTACCAATTACTTGGATATTTCACAACTTCTTTCACAAAAACAATTGCACTTAGGTGGACAAATTGCCTCGTGGCGAACGCCCGACTTTGAAATGAAATAAGTCATTCGCATTTGTATGAATCGTAGCGACATCTAGGTGAAAAGTATGATAAAATTTAGCGAGAAAAGGATGGATGTTTGTACTAGACGTATTTTTTACGTGTTTAAGCAGGAGAGATATATTTTTCGGCGTTCTACTTCTTGGTCACTCTAGTGTGACCAAGAAGTAGTAGTAGTGAAGGTGAAGCGACGGACAAATGATCTTGGGTACTACAGTATCCAAAGTGAAGCCACTGGTCCAATGCGCCTCACGTCCGGTGAAGCGAGAGGTTAAAATTATTAAATTGTTTTGATATTTCAACAGACTTCCCTCAGTTCACCGTACCCTTGTTTTTTCATAAAACCTACTCTTAAGGCAGAGTGTCCGTCAAAACACATTCACAAAGGAGCCGTTTTTAAAAGAAGTTGTAGATACAAGTAAAGGAAATGAGTTTTGCCGGGGAGATCAATGGGTGAAGTTGTGGAATTTGTATTTTTACAATAATTTGTATTTTTTCATAAATCTGTGTTATTTCGATTCTTAATGTGTAATATTGGTAGAATATTAACCATTAAATATTCATTAACGTGCACAAGTGTGGGAAAGTGGTACAATTTCTAAAAACGTGCTATTTTGTGTTGGCCGCCAAAACTCCCTAGGAACTTTCAGTAAAGCTTCTACCACTTTACTGAATCGACTGACATGACTCATTGACTGCACTGACTATTTATTTGGACTTTGACTAGACTTTAGACATGACGATTTAGGAATACTGTGTCGAACATTGAAACGAAAGTTCTATTTCCAGCTTTTTTAACTTGACACTGGCAAATGGTTATAGGCCGATGCCATATATAAAAAAAAGGAAAGGAATAAAACCTCTATACTTCAGTAGTAGTACTTATCATCTATGCTCTCTACGAACAAAACAAATCTTCTAAGGAAATACCTACCTATCAAGAGATTTGTAGTTTGTTGTAAACACTATCTGGCAATTGGCATTGGCAGTGAGTATATCAAAGAGTACATTATATAAAGGGGTAGTTTAAGAAACTCGTCATAAAATTATCATAATCATTTATATCACCTTCTTTGCTATAAATGTACGGATAAGTTGTAGAAACCAGTTTTTATGACATTGAAAAATGTTTAAAGTATATCGGGAAGTTACTATGAGATTTCCAACAAAAGTTTCTGGCTGGATTTATGGTAAGCACAAGTTTTATTAAATAAGCACTGTTGTTTTGTTGTTTCCTATAATAATCTGTATGTCCTTTTTTATCAGCTTCAGGCCAGTTTGGGAAAACTATACATAAATCTCCATTATTCAAGTATCCCCAAGTTTCTGCTCTCAAGCTTCCAACAAATGTGGTTAACATCAATGAAGCCGAAATTGGTAGATTCTCACCCCTCAGGGATAGAGATATGTCTGGGCCTGTAATAAATGCTCACAATATAAAACATGAATTGTCTTGTATTGACATCACATTACAGTCTGATCCGCATGTCAATAAATATGACTGCCGAGGTGCGCTGAGTTTATCATCCAGCATGCAGAGTAATGTACCCAGTCCATTCTCTGGAAATAATACACATTTAAACATGCCAGGATCTCAATGGGGACAAGGATATAAATATTTGTCTGACCATTTGCATAATGCTCATTATTTATCATTAAGGAATGAATATAAGAAGAACCGGACTGTTCAAGGTATAAACTAAGTAATTAAATTTTTAGCTTTCTTGGATGCAAATTTTGCAGTAATTTAGGTTAGATAAAAAATATCCATTGCAGGTATTTTCATAACTCAAATTAATAAATAATATTTTTGCATAATATTATTAGTACCTGGGAGATCAAGCTTTGTCTAATCAAAAAATATAAAATGAAAAGGATCATAAAAATTTTCACTGAAAAAGACGCAGTTTCCATGGGATAAGACCTCGCTATTTTGATTTTTCTTCCTAAAATTCCCTGCATACTAAATTTCATGGAAATACTTGAATCCGTTTCCGAGATTCAGATTAAATAATATATACAAGAATTGCTTGTTTAAAGCATAAAATAATAACTAATAATAGAAACCTTATAGGCTATTTTTTCAAATAGATATTTGTTGTTATGTGCAGCAAGATTGTTTTTTTGTTGTTGCAATTTTTAATTAACTAAAATTATATTTTTATCTCTTCAAAGCATAGTTGTGATGATGACATCAAGGAAAATGAGTACAGATAATACTTCATCTCTTAGCACTAAGGATAAATTTAAAAAAGCTATAAAAGAATATGGATCAACAGTTGTTGTATTTCATGTAACTATATCACTGATGTCCCTGGGTGGTTGTTATCTTCTTGTCTCCAGGTATGTGCGGTGACCAATATATTTTAATATTTTTCCTTTTATCTCAACTCTGTTCAGATCAAATTTAATTCAAAAGTAAATGAAAAAAACAATAGAAAACATAATGATACCAAATTAAATTTCACTTATTTACTGTGCAATAAAGAAATACAATGACACATTAATTTGGTTAAATATAAGCAGTTGTTTACATTTACATAAAATTGAATCTGAACAGAATCCACTTTTTACATAGTATAAAACCACTTTACACTTCTCAACCATCTCCACCATCTCCACTCAACTTTTAAAGGGTTTTAATGTTGTTTTTATAGACCTATGTAGTATTTGAAGAAAATAGGTAATGGTAACTTATTAATTACAAGACAGAATATTATATAAAGAAAGAATATAATTAGAGGAAGTTTCATATTATGTTTAATACATATTTACATCAGAATTTTCAAAACCTAGTTTATAACCAAAATAAAAATGGGTTGGGTAAAGAGAAATTGCAAACGACTTTTTTCATTGGACTGCAGTCAACACTTAAAATAAAATATGTTTTTAATTATTATTTCAGTGGTGTTAATGTTCAAGCAATACTAACATATTTCAACTTGGCTGAATCAAATACAATTGCATCAAATGCTGGGACTTTTGTGATAGCGTATGGGGTGCACAAGGTTTTTGCACCAGCTAGGATAGCAATAACTCTAACTGCAACACCATTTATTGTACGTTACTTAAGAAAAATCGGGTTTTTGAGAAATAGTAATATCGGTGGTGGTAAATAATTTTTTTACATAAACAAGGAATAAACATATATTTAAAGTATGTTTGTGATTTTATTATGTTGCTGTTGCTTATAGATTCAGGAAAATGTTTATTTAATAAATAAACATCAACAAGATTAATAACCACAAAAAAATATTTTCATGTAAAATTATGCCAAGACGATACCAAAAGACTCGCACTGTCAAAAAGTTATCATATATTACACGCCCTAACTCTAAAAGGCCTAACTTCATAAACTCTACACCTTGGGCAAAATAAGTGGCTTGGCCATTTCGCTACGTACCGTTAAAACGCAAATGAAACTGTTCATTACATGTTTGTTAAACTACTGTCTACTGCTCTAGCCTAGCTAAAAATGGCCGCCATCACTTTTTCACACTTTTTGGTCGAGTATTTCGTACTAGATGCGAATTGCTGTTAATTTAAGTTTACCACACACAAGCAAAAGTGTTGTTGGCCAATAATAGATAGAGTAATTGAATTGACTTCATGTATAGGTCAAGATGTACAAGACCGTTATTTATTTGACTTAAAAGGCAGAAAAGGCTGACTACTGGTGCGGGGCTGACTACTGCTGCCGTTACCTCCTTAGGTCTTTGGATAATTTCAAATGATAATTAATTTGCTGTTTATGGACTGAGATAGATGTGGTCTAGCGTTTTCCTGAAGTAGTAGTGGCCTAGAGCGAATGACCAACCTTGGTTGTTTAGCAGCTAGCTTTTCCATCATGATTTGCAGTTGCTGGCAATAGACATGTAACATAATCGTCTGGCCAGATTTAAGAAAGCTGTAGTGAACGACATCGGCACTAGTCCACCAAACGCTCACAAGTAACTTTTTTTGAGTCAATTTTTGCTTAGGGCAGGCTTTGGCTGGTTCGCCAGGGTTCAGCCATTGCGATGAGCGTTTCCGATTATCGTACAGGATCCACTTTTCATCACAAGTAATGATGCGATTTAAAATCCTTTCATTATTGTGCCGGTTGAGTAATGTAACGCAGCAGTCGACACGCGATTGTCAGTTTACTGCACTTAATTCATGAGGTACCCACCTTTCAGGCTTTTTCACCTTCCCAATTTGCTTCAAGTGGGTTAAAACAGTTCTATCACTAACACCGCAGCCTGCAGCTAACCCGGACGTGGTTTGCGATGAATCCGCTTCGACAATAGCCTTCAAAAAAAATTCTTCATTATCAACTTTGGTCTCCGGCCGTCCACGGGGCAGGTCGAAATTTCCAGAATGAAAACGTTGGAACCAAAAACGTAATGTGTTTTCTTTTGCGACGCCGCCGCCATACACATTAATCTTTCGAGCCGTTTCTGGAGCACTGGTGCCACGGTGGAACTCGTACTCGAAAATAATACGGTATTTCAAGTTTTCCATTTTGTAAACAGAGTGACACAAAAAACCATAAGAAAAAAAAAATGAATTACGGTTTTCGAAACACAAATGCATGAGTAAATACCGGTATAAATTTGAAATTGGAATTCCTAACCAAAGAATTTGAGATCAAAGTGACCAGTACGACAAAACGCCAAGTTCATATGTAAGGACCTAATATAAAAGATAGAATCAGAAATTCTAATAACAAAATAAAAACCACATGGTAAATAATTGCTAGTGAGACTGGAAAAGTCACCTGTCGTAGCTCTGACTTTGAACTTTGTATTAATAATAAAAATATTGCGTCTGCACACAATTCGGTTTTACTAAAGGTAGGTCTACTACAGATGGGTAGGAAGTGTGGAAGGTATGGAGCTTCTTTGTAGTATATTTGAAGCTTGGAAGAAGGCGCAGAATGCATTAGGGGTTTTTTGCGACCTTTCCAAAACATTTGATTGTGTAGACCATTCTACACTAGTCAGAAAATTACACCACTATGGCATAAGCTCTGAATAATAAAAATAGGACTCAAAGGGTAGAGGTTAATAGTAAAAAGTCCACTGGGACAAATAGAATTAGGCGTCCCACAGAGATCTATTTTAGGTTATGTCTTTTTCTCATATCTACATAAATGACTTGCCTTATCTAGTTCAAGATAGGCATGAGATAGTACTCTTTGCCGATGACACTTCACTAATATTTAAAGTGAAGCGACAAATATCAAATTACGACGAGGTAAACAGTGCTCTTTCAAATATAGTAAACTGGTTTAGTGTTAATAAATTACTTTTAAATGCAAATAAAACAAAATGTTTAAAGTTTAGCTTGCCAAATGTTAGGTAAGTACAGTACAGTACAATTTACTACTCAATGAGGAGAAAATGAACTTGGTAGACTCCACTGTATTCCTAGGTATTACGCAAGAGTCTGTGAATAAAAGTGATAATCATTGTATAAACACTAGAAATAAGCATAAGCTAGATGTACCAGTGATAAGACTTATTAAAGTAAGTAAATATTGTAAGGGCCAATGTATACGCCTACAATAGGATCCCAGAAAACGTTCAAAACCTTTCTATTAATAAATTTAAAAAGTAGTCAAATAACGTTTGTGTGCTAAAGCTTATTATAAAGTAAATGATTTTACTAACGATTGCACATCTTGAGATTAAGATACTCCCCTGCAAGGCTGTCTCTATGTACTTTTGATTTTTTTTATAAAATACACTGTCGGACACATAAACTGCATCATAGTGTAAGAACACATTCAATCAAACTTTATTACGAAATATGCAAACATTTTACATTGATTGGTATTGGAAAATAAAGGCTGGTTTATAAACACAAAAACAAAATCAAATTTAAGTATGGTCACTAAAGAAAGAAAATATTCTATAGAAGAAATCTTGTCAATTTACTAAAGATTAACTCGTTGTTACGTTAATGTTATGATTGATGGTTATTTTTTTTTGTTTTGTTACATGTTGAATTATCGTTACTAATTGTTTAATTACTAGTCTGTTTTCATTTTAAATACGTTTTTCTCTCACGAATATGGGCGTATCGTCCGAAAAAGCCGCACAAATTGTTGCTCTAGTGCAGCAAGGCCTAGACCAACGAACAATTTCTGCAGATTTAAATGTAAACCAGTCTACGGTTTCCCGAGTTTACAAAAGGTTTATGGAGACAGGTTCATTCAAAAGAAGACGTGGAACCGGCAGAACTCGGGTGACAACGTCTCGTGACGACAGGTTTATTGTGACAACTTCCTTGCGAAATCTGTTTTTAACGTCTATAAGCATTAAAAATGAGCTCCACCAGGTACGTGATGTAGCAGTTAGTGCACGAACTATAAGAAGAAGGCTAAAAGACCGTAATATCACACCTTTGCACCAAAATTGTCTGCAGCTCACAGGTAAGCTCGACTAAGGTTTGGTCGTGAACACTTAAATTGGACTGAAGAGCAATGGGCTTGCGTATTATTCACTGATGAGTGTAGGACTTGTTTGTACGGTGCTGACGGTCGCAGACTAGTCTACCATTACATTGAGGAAAGGGTTCCATTTGGAGGCGGGTCTTGTATGGTTTGGGGCGGCATATCGATGTATGCTCGAACTGAACTTGTGTTTATCGACGCAGACACACATGGCCTTGGTAACCGTAGTTTAACATCACATCGTTATATAAAGGAGATATTGGACCCTCATGTAGTACCTTTTAGCGGATTTATAGGCGAAAACTTCTTTTTACATTCTGATGCAGGATAATGCTCGTCCACACGCAGCGAGACAAGTTGAGCAATATTTTATTAAGGTTAATATTCGTTCCATGGATTGGCCAGCACGTAGCCCGGACCTCAATCCGATAGAACACGTGTGGGACAACCTAAAAAGAGCTGTATTTAAATGTAAACCAGTAAAATATAACCAGCCTACGGTTTCCCGAGTTCGCGGAAGGTTTATGGAGACAGGTTCATTCAAAAGAAGACGCGGAACTGGCAGAACTCGGGTGACAACGTCTCGTGACGACAGGTTTATTGTGACAACTTCCTTGCGAAACCGGTTTTTAACGCGGTGGTACCTTTTAGCGGATTTATAGGCGAAATCTTCATTCTGATGCAGGATAATGCTCCTCCGCACGCAGCGAGACAAGATGAGCAATACTTTACTCAGGTTGAGATTCGTTCCATGGATTGGCCAGCACGTAGCCCGGACCTCAATCCGATAGAACACGTGTGGGACAACCTAAACAGAGCTGTATTTATAAGAAATCCGGTCCCAACAACGTTAAGATATACCTCACGGACCTGGAGAAGCACGGACACGCCTCCTGATTCTCCTACTCGCTACCGCAGGAACGGGCAATCAAGGTAGGCATCAGGGGCCTACCTTCTTCCACGGACACCGAGGAAATCAAGGCCGGACTCGCCGAATTGGGATACGTGGCGGAATACGTGTCCCAAGTTTCGGCGAGGTCTGAAATCGGTGGCTGTATATATTTCGCCCTCATTGTCAGGGCCCCAGACGTCGTCTCCGGCATATAGAAAGTCACCGAACTTTTAAACATGACGGGAATCTGCATCAAAGCCTGGCAGCGCCGCAGCGGCCCGGCCCAATGCCACCGATGCTTCCAATTTCGGCACTCGAGCCACAACTGCCACCGTAAGGTGGCTTGTGTCCGGTGTGCCGAGGAACACTCCGTGCGGGAGTGCCCCCGCCTCCCCCACCGAGGCGCCTACCTGCGTTAACTGCTGGGGGACCCACCCTGCTAACAGCAGGAAATGCCCAGCCTTCAGTAAGGCAGCTCGGAAAATGCGAGCAGACAATGCCCGCTTTCCCCCCTGCGCAAACTCTGACCAGCCTCCCTTCGAGCAGGAGGCCCCACCTCCTCCGCCAACTTCAACTTCACTGATGGCGGAGGCAAACGACTACTCCCCCAAACAAGTCGCTCCCTCGGCCCCGGACTAATCCGTGCGGAGGATAAAGAAACCGAGAACCAGGAGGAAAGATGCCGCATCTCCTGTGGCCATCCCCTGTGCTGCCGCCTCTTCCACAGCTAGCACCCAACTGGAGCTGGAGCCACCCACGCTCGCTCCACCGCAGCCTGACCACACGCGGGCCACTTGGCGCCCACAGCGCTCCCCGCGCACACCCAGTGCCACCTCCTCGGCCATCACAGCCGTGGAAAAAACCACCGCCTCGGAGCCCGCAAATCACGCGGCTGCCCCGCACTCTCAGCCTCCGGTGTCTTATCCGCTGCCCCAAGAGTTGGTGCAAAGCGAGGCCCCCGCATCCACAGCAGAGCTTCTGCAGACTCTCCTCTCCCTGGCTATGAATTTTGTACAGAAAATTCAAGCCGGGGAGGATATATTCCCGACTCTCCTGCAGGCCGTCATTGAAGGCGCCCCCACTTTGGCCGAATTAATAAATATCTGGCTCCCCAGGCCCTAGCTCGGATCCGCGCCTAGATATCTCCGGTATCCAGAAGCTCCTATCAGAGGAGCCGATTGTGATTGCCGGAGATCTACGACGCACGTCCCGGACTCGGGACACACGCGTGCTATGCACCCCCCCCCCCCCCCCCCCGCGTTCCTCGAACGTGAGTAATTTTTATTTAAAAGTTACAGATCTCCATTTTCTCCGAGCGAGCGGAAGCCACGGGCCCGGTCCAGATGCCGACCCGCTGCAGTGGCACACCCGCTCGCCAAACGGCATCCGCCTACGCATACACCAGACCCAGGGAGCATCGCGGAGCCACGTTGCCGAGACGCCCCCATGCGCGGTGCGCCCCCGACAAGCACCGTTGGATCGATGCCCACCCTCCCGTACCCCGTGTCGGTTATAAAAACCGGCGCAAATACATTTCTTGTGCGCCTGGAGTATGACGAGGGGCAACCCTATTGCCCCTTTTGTCAACTCCGTGGCAGCCTTTTCCCCCCCGACATCAAAAGTCTGTGGCTCGGGAACTGGCTGATATTGGTTCCCCGCCCAAGGCCCTTTTCAGGGGCCCAGTGTGAGAAGACGTAAGTATTTTCACAACGGTTGCGGAGCTCAGAGTTGCATTGTCACAAGAATGGGACAATACTCCGCAAGATCTTTTAAAAACACTGATCCGGTCGATGCGAAACCGACTTGAATCAGTTATTAGGGCAAGAGGAGGTAATACACCTTATTAAAAACAAAAAAAAAACTTTTTTTTTCTTAGTATTGTAAAATTTTCATAATAAAGCCGTTTTTGTTCTATTCACTGTTTCATTCCAAAAAGCTGCAAAAGGAGTAATTTTATTCTTTTAGTGAGAACAGTTGACCTATATACACTCATGAATTGTTTTTTTTATCAGAAGAACCAGTGCACTTTCACCAATCATATTTCATTGAAAGTTATCTTGCACTATGATGCAGTTTATGTGTCCGCCAGTGTATATATATAATATATATCCGAAAAAAGCTTGTTAAGTTTCATTTGGAAATAAAATTTTCATTTCATTTCATTACGGATATTTTGGGCATAAGATCTACTGCTTAAGTAAAGTCATAATGAAGAAAAATAATTTTAAAATTTCGAATATGTAAAATATATCCTACTAAATAAAATTACATTGCTCTCTCTAAGGCGCTGAGGTCATTAACCTCGCAGAAACAGCTGATTTTAAAGCGAAAGTAGTCTGCTTTCGCTTTAAAATCAGTATATCAATTCAATTAGCTGCGTGAGGTCCTGGAAGTGGACCTCCGTAGGGTCGTAAAGAACGAAATGTAATTTTATTTCGTTTTTGCTTTTTTCAAAAATTTTAAATAATTTTTTGCCTAAGCATCTTAACATAAGCAGTAGATCATATGCCTTCACTTCATTCACGGACACTTACCTACATATTAAAATCAATCTTCAATGGCTGTGTTGACTTTTGCCGGGGAATTCAATGGCTGACGTTGTGGTTTTTGTATTTCTTTAATAAATTTATTTTGGTTCTTAATGTGTAATATTGGTCGAATATTAACCATTAAATATTCGTTAACGTGCACAAGTGTGGGCAAGTGGTACAACTTCAAAAACGTGTTATTTTGTGTTCAAAACTCCCTAGGAACTTTCAGTGAAGCTTCTTCCACTTTACTTAATCGTCTGACATGACTCATTGACTGCACTGATTATTTATTTGGACTTTGACTAGACTTTAGACTGACAGTTGACGATTTAGGAACACGGTGTTGAAAATTTAAACGAAAATTCAATTTCTCGCCTTTTTAACTTAAAAAAGGTTTTAAGCCGACGCCATATATTAAAAGATAAAAAATAAATGGCTGTTTGGCGGATAAAAGCGGTAAGCGCTGTCAACTGCTAAATGCTATTTTCCTCTAGGACGCTAAGTTAGCGTTAACCAGCGAACCTAACCTAACTTAAATATAATTGAAAAAAATGTTTATAAAGTATTCAAATATATATATATATATATATATAATATACTTACTTACAAATATATTTCACAATTTTTTGGGCTGACATTACTGTTAATTTTATTAACTTTATATTAATTGCACAAACGATTTCTTATCAAACAAAATAAATAAGCAAAATGGCGGATTGTGTTAGCGCTATTGAAGTTAGTAAACGTGTCCTGACCGACAACTATATAATCCGATTTTCAGCGCTGTCAAGCGCTTTTTCCCCCAAACACACCCAATGACAGGTAGATTTGTTAGCAGGGCGGCATATAATGCATAGTTGTTACTTGATATAGATGGGATGGCTCAGAACTAGAGCCTGGAGACTACCTATTTATATGAGATCGATAGTCGATACTAACACAAGGCGAGCGTCTTTCATATTGATGAACTACTTAAGTATGGCGTTTCATGTTACCGAGTCCAGTGAGAATAAGTCTCTGAATTCACTTTCAAGTAACATTGGTGAGATAATCAATATCTGGTACGTTTGTAAATTTTAAATTATTTATTTTATTGCTTTATCGACGTAGCAAGGACGATGGTAAACTATATGAAATTAAAATAAATAAACATGGGTAAGTGTGTACCACTTTTGTACCATATTGCCAGTATATGATTGTAAAGTGGTACACCGGATCTGTTTTCGACTGTACAGTCTAGCCAAGTAGTAGGTACCTACTCAGTAAGTACCTAATACCTATATTACATATTTCTGAAATAACTTTTCCCGACGGTAAGAATATTAGAATATGCAAAGGCAATACGAATAAATTATGATGACCCGACCGGACGTTCTTACTGATAAAGGTATATTTTCCCTAACTGTACCTACTGAATGTTATATGGTTATTAAAAAATAATACCTACTAACTTTTCACGCATAACCAGATAATAATAAGTCAATAACATAATTTACTGATAAGAATGTCAAATGTTTCTTCACAATTACGCAGATACTTGGCTAACAACATTGTTTATAGTTTAAACATTATGTATTAAGTACATACATTCTTAATATTAGCATTCCAGTTCCAATAATTCATTCAAGACATTAGGTGTGGACTAAAGTTGATGAAAGTCGTGATGTATAACATAAAAATTAACTTAGTTGTTTTATTGCACAGCATTTTATCATTACAGTTAGTTTTTTGTGGTACCAGCAGGTAAGCAAGACATTACTAGTACTAAGGTAAATTGCCCGCGTTAAATTGGGTAAATTGGGTCACCCGTAATAGGACATTGTATAATTTGATAGTTTGATAGATTTACAAACCTTCCTATTGAATGAGTGATTCAATTATTTTATCGATGAAAACTGCAATTAAGTATATTAATTAGGTAGGTACGTTGCCTACTTTAAAAGTTATAAGGGTACAGTCATATATTTATAACCTATGTTACGTCAAATACTTAAGCATGCGATTCCACGCACATAGAAATGAATTTCCCTCGTAGTCATGTTGTTACAATTATAATAGGTAGTAAGAAACCAGAATTTGCATATACATAATAAGTATTTTATCTTTCGTCAACAATGAGTCCCGTATACTCACCGAGTTTTGTATAGTTTAATATGTACTAATCAACGATCTTATATACACAGTACTAATAAACAAAAAATTAAACCGACTTCCAAAGTAAAAATACACAAAAAAGTATGAAATAAATCTTATTTCCTTATAATTACCCTTTTAAATTCGGATAAAATTTTGACTAATTATCTACACAATCTGCATTATTTTGAAGTCGATACCAGCCCAAATTTATCCTGATAAATCATTATTTTATAGAGCTCATGTTTAATTCACGGTCAAGAATTTAAAAGGGGAATTATTTAGAAAATAGGATTCATTTCATACTTTTTGTGTATTTTTACTTTGGAAGTCAGTTTAATTTTTTGGTTAAAAATAATATTTTTTCCCTTTTTAGTGATATTTGTTAAATTATTATTAATACATTTAAAGGACGTTTAAAATAAACGATCGAATGTATAATTGAATGCGCGCCAAGCTTCCATTAGGTGTTGTAAATAAGATGATAATGATTATTATTGTAAGTTACATAGTAGCATATGCTTGCCGTTCTTTTAACAATGATGAAATTTTCAAACGCGTATCTTTAAAGACTGAGAAGTTCTGTTCAGTGCTTTTGGATCCAGGGTATACCTTGGTGCAGAATCTTACCTTTTGGTAGCATATGCTTGGGTTTCTTCTGAAAAAGTCGAAATCAGTATATTATGTGTCCATATCAATTTCGAGGAGTTCCCTCGATTCCTCATGGATCCCATCATCATCATCAGGTCAGGTCAGGGCGGAATTATCGTTGAATATATATATTGAATGATAATTCCGTTAAATAACATTTTTTTTTCAATCATGGGATCCATCCAACCGTTATATATATATAGCGGTCATAGATTTAAATTATTGTTATGCCCCGAAAGAGCTGATGACGGGGTCCATAAGATTTTGGGTGAAGGTATACCCTGGATCCAAAAGCATTGAACGGAACTCCTCGGTCTTTAAATATACATACGTGTTTGGAATTTTCAATATATATATATATATATATATATATATATATATATATATATATATATATATATATTGAACGATAATTCCGTTAAATAACAATTTTTTTTCAATCATGGGATCCATCCAACCATTATATATATAAAGCGGTCATAGATTTAAATTATTGTTATGCCCCGAAAGAGCTGATGACGGGGTCCATAAGGAATCGAGGGAACTCTTCATTTATAGTGATTTCGGTTTTTTTTTCCGAAATAATTTTAGCAAATAAGACTGCTGGATTTTGGGTGAAGGTATACCCTGGATCCAAAAGCATTGAACGGAACTCCTCGGTCTTTAAATATACATAGGTGTTTGGAATTTTTGGCACTGCTTTAAATTTTAATGACCTCAATGATGATGATTAACTGTAGCATAACAGGAATTTCACGTCAAGTGGACAACTAAAAAAAAAGAGGTCGTAAATTTTGTTTATACTCTGGTCAGTTATACTTCTAGCAGACGTGGATGTGTACACACAATGTTTTTTATGTATCATACTTTATTGCTGAGTTATGAGCTTTTAAAAAATACTAAGAGTGAAGTCCGTTATTTTTGGATGCTTAATATTTTCATAAATTAATTTGTAACAAAAACCAAAAACTATTGTTTCTTAAAGTTAAAAAGTTGTAAATTTCAATTTTTTTATTGAATTCTAAATTTGTTTTTTTTTTGCGTATAGTAAACCGGAAGTGAAAATTTCAATTTTTTATTTGAGTATATGTATACGAGTTACGATTGTTTCTACTTTTTATTTTTAAATATTTTATTGTATACCTTGAATTAAAGCTTTAAATATACTTATTCTTCACAAAAAAAATTAGGACTTAGAGCACATTAATATAGAGTACATAGTTACAAGCAATCGGGTTTATGCGCTTACATGCTAAAATACTACGATACTAACATTTTATTCCTTCTTTCTTAACATGAAAAAATACCAAAATAAACGATTTTTTTAATAAAACACATTTAAAATTATAAATAAATGCATTTGTTATAATAACAAGTTCATACAAAATAGTAATTTCAAACTATGACAAGACTGTGAAATACACCAGTAGGTAACGCCAAATCGTAGCTATAATAAACCGGCCAAGTGCGAGTCGGACTTGCTCAAGTAGGGTTCCGTACCATTATACCAATATTTTACTTACTATTTCGTTATTTTTGTACGAAGTTTTGCAAGTAATCGCATTTTACAAGTTAAGTATCTATAACTCTTGAACTAAGAAAGTTATATGAGCCGTTATAGTTTCCCTTCAAAGTTCAGCACATGGACTATCATCATGACTTTTTTCAGATTTTTGAGCCAGCCGTTAAGCTTTTAGAGGGACATTTTAACAAAAAAAGCGCTAAAGAAATACAATACTACTCATCGTTACTTGATAGAAAGAGACAGCTAGTATATATCTGTCTCGGTATTACATTATTTATATCGCGATATTAAGTCCTTTATTTTTTAGTTGAATATTTGACCGCTCATCAACTAGACGTGCTACTATTTCTCTAAGTACACTCTAAGTCTTAAACTATTAGCGATCACTTTAATTTTTTTTTGTAAATAATTAGTACATTTAACGCTTTATGGCCTCCCCCAATTAGGCGTGCGCGACCTCGGTGCGTGTCAGCGATGCGGGCGCTGTGTGCGCCCCGCGAGCGCGCTGCGTGTCAGCGATGCGGGCGCTGTGTGCGCCCCGCGAGCGCGCTGCTTGTCAGCGATGCTGGCGCTGCTCGCGCCACTTACACGCCCGAGGAACGCGCAAGCCTAATTCAAGGTTAAAATATTTAAAAATAAAAAAGTCTAAGTTACTCAAATATCGATTTGAAATTTACACTTCCGGTTTACTATACGCAAAACAATTTAAATTTAGAATTCTATAAAAAAAACAAAAATTTCAACTTTTTAATTTTACGATACAATACTTTTTGGTTTTTGTTAGAAATTAATTGATGAAAATATTAAGCATCCAAAAATAACGGACTTTACTCTTGGTAATTATTTAAAAGCTCATAACTCAGCAATAAAGTATGATACGAAAAAAACATTGTGTGCACATCCATGTCTACTAGTAGTTTAACTGACCAGCTTACAAAATTCACGACCTCATTTTTTTTGGTTGTCCGCTTGACGTGAAATGCCCCTATAAGCAATGCTATTGATAATCATCATCATTACCATAATAGTTTGTGTAAATATTTTGTGTAATAAATAAAGTTACATTTTAGATCGATATCTATTAAATATCTTAAAAAGTGCGTCGCAGTGTGAACTGACTCTTACACTTTGTTTAGAATCAATTTAATCTTATTGTTAAATAAAAGGAAATAGGAGAAAATAATACCCTCGTAAAATGGTGGCAAATGTTTGTACCTTCTTGGCTAATATTATATTTCACTTAATTATCCACTAAAAAGTAAAAAAAAAAATTAAACAAAAAATAAAAACCGACTTTATCATGTATAAATTATATACTAAAAAGCGAAAAATAATTATCCTTCAGCCAGTGAAATTGAAAATATCCTCTAAATTACCTAACGGCTGTTACCTTCTTCAAATATGACAAGATAGAGGAAAGGACATGTTAATACTAAGCTAGTTGATTATTTGTTAGGTGAATTAAATTATTATTTTTTTGCTTTTTAGTGCATAGTTTGTACATGAAGTCGGTTTCTATTTAAAAAAAAAAATAACTAACCATTATGTACATTGAAATAGAACATAGTATCTAATAAAAATAAATAAAACATACTTAGATATAATTTTAGCAATATAATTAACTAACATATTTTAACAATGGTAATTTCCATTTCAGCAACGATGTTTCAATATCAGATGGACGATTTTTATTTGACTTTACTAAAAATGATGACGTCCATGGGTGGCAAGAACAGTCTGATACTGTACGGAGTGTAGGAATGTCTAAGGCTGTATTTGTTTTACATCAAAATACAGAATTCAGACGAGCTATATTTTTCGCTTTATTAAACCCTCAAGTAAACGGTGCTGGGTTTGCTGGAAGTCGAGCTCTTGGAAAATATGACCTAACTGGCTTCTCTAAGCTACAAATTTTGTGCCGCGGGCAAGGCCAGTTTAATGGTTATAAAATTGTACTGAGACATAAAGGTTTGAATGACGAACCAAATTACTCGTTTGAACAATATTTCCAGGTTTGCAAACTTACTACTTATCCTGCTAATATTATAAATGTGAAAGTTTGTTAGAATGGATGAATGTTTGTTACTCTTTCACGCAAAAACTACTGAACGGATTTCGATGAAATTTGGTGTGGTTGTAGTTTAAAGCTCTGGATTAAAACATCGATACCTTTTATCCCGAAAAAGTACAGTGTTCCCGCGAGATACTGTATTTACGCGGGCGGAGCCGAGGGCAACAGCTAGTTTCTAAATACGATTGATGTACGTTCAAGGAAAATTAATATTTAGCAAATTAACCTATATAATCTAGTGGACTGAGATCACCTTCTGTAATATGACACACATTTTATCAGTAAAAGTTTATGTGAGTCTGGCGGGACTGGGATCTCGGTCCATAGATATGTTATATTTTTACTTTCCGACGGTAAGTGACTAATTACGTCTATAAAATGCATTCGTTTTCCGTGACCTTATAAAAATGATATTATATTTTGTCTTCGATATAGTTAGCTGTATCCTCCGTTTAGACCTAAGTATTGTTTTAGCTTTTCCAATACATACAAACAATAAAAATATGAACCTCATAATTTTCAGGCGCCCAAAGATGAATTTGCAGTAAGAAATTTGCCATTCTCCGAATTCAAAGCATACTATCGAGGGAAAAAAGTGAATAATAACGAGACGCTCGACATATCGCAAATAACAAGTATAGGCATTCAAATCTATGGTGGAGTTTATCAGCCTATAAAACAAAGAGGTCCAGCAACATTGGAAATCGATTGGATAAAATCTGTGTAGCATTGCTGTAAAATGAACACAAAGCACAATATTATGAATACTCACTCAGAACTACCCCTATTGGGTGTTGCCCTATTACATACAATTGTATTTTATAAGTTTGGACACGAGTTATAATAAACACAGTTTGATTCAGCCTGAATTGAACTGTGCAAGGGGCCATTAACCACAGCCACTACCAGCCATCGACCACAACCTGGTGGATATTGCGTGATATAACTAGTTTTCATACATCGTAAGCTTAGTGGCTCTCTTTAAAGATTTCCCTTAAATAACAGCCAATTTAAAATGCAAAACTGTTTGAAACAAATAAAAAAAATGTATTAAAATATGTCAAACAATATATTAGTTGTTTCAATTTTATTAAATCCTATTCCTCTCAGGTATAAGTTCATTTTAAAAGTAGACTTTATTTTAAAGAATAACGTCAAGTTTGTCTCTACAGTGGACAAGTTTAATGACTTTTACTGAAGTTGAAGATTTTATTCCAGAAAATATGACTATAAGGATATGGCTTTGACATTAAAACGAATTTAGTATACGAATTTTATAATATTACTGTTTGTTATTGTACATAATACACCACTAGTTGTCCTAATATTATTGAAACATATACACTCAATCCATAAATTCCTGAATCATAATAGCTTACATATTACCAAACTTATCGTTGTCGTGTAGGTAACAATAATGTTAAAGCAGTCATAGCATCAGGGAATAGTGAGTGGTAGTTGACCAAAGGAACATAAGCTGCAGTGATTACTCGTCCCGCAAACCATCTTCCATGTAAAGAATTTACTGAAGCAACTGCAGTCGCAATAGTTGGACACTTGCAATATACATTTCCTTGGGGTGATGCTTTATCAACATAAACATGTAGTACACCACCATGTTTGTTGCATTCACTGATCACATCATCTCTAATTTCAATATCCCAGCTGGGGTTTGATTCCCTGAAACAATTTGTTTTCTTATCCCACATGACCTGCATTGCAATTCAACTTTACACATACAGTAATCAAAAACTTTGTGAATTACGCTTTTGATAACAATATTTTGATAATAATTAGTTTATAGCAAATGAATTAGAACAAGTCATTAAAAAAGGAAGAAGAGAGAAATTACTTACGTGGCTGGATCGAACATATTATTGAGCATGAAACATTGTGTTGCAATTGGGGGAGCCACTTGGGGTTGGGGTGCAACTAAAGTGGATCCGGCGCCCATTAGTACTGATGCCGCAGCAGGTGGGATCTATGAAATAAAAGTTTGAATTTTACGCTAGATTACATACTAAAATATAATTATTAAAAAGGAAATATGCAAGGGCGCGTTTGTAAGACCTCGTGGAGACCACGTGGCGCTTCCGAGCACCTATTTTCATTAATAGCAAATTGAGAAAAAATCGACTAGGCCTCACCTCGTCTAACTGGACCCTAAAGATTTCTTTGCAAATGAAAGAAAACATCTATGAACGCTTTCACACCATGTAAATCTGGTCCCGTGGTAAGTTATTGAAGAACTTGTGTACTGTAGGTGTCTTAGACACAGGTAAGTTTTTCTTCCAATACATATATTTAATAACAATTGATTATAATATTATATGACAAAAATTTCAATAAAGCCAAAAGATCTGATTATGAGAAGTCGATTAAAGATCAATATTCTTTACTTTGAGAGGAAGAGAACATTTTAGGTAAAGTTCGCGAAAAAAATTTCTAAATTATTACCTGTAATCCTGTTCCTTCAGCCAGTTTAAACATCAACTGCAAACGACCGGTAGCTCCTAAATCAACTCCAGCTCTATCCAACTCATCAGCATCAAATCGGGTGCTTGTTCCTCCATCAGCTCGTTCTGTGACATTTCCAACTTTCATAGGTCTTCCTGCTAATTCGAAGCCATTCAACTGTTCCATTGCTTTTTTTGCATCAGCCGCATGGTGGAACTGAAAAATATTATTATTATATTATTTACGACTTGCAGCAGATGGATAAGGGCTGCCCAAGATAGGAATGCAACCGTTACATTTTAGATTGCCTTTGGGCTTGTTCAGCAGAGAACTGCAATAGGCTAACAACAGGTTTATAATTTACTTCCAGTAACTTGTTTGCCTCAGCTTGCTGCTTTTCTTTGTTATTTGACAAAGATTATATAAACAAACTCACTGTTAGAAAACCATATCCTTTGCTTTTTCCTGTGTCAGGGTCTGTCATTAATTGGATGTGGTCTATTTTTCCGAATGGTTCGAATATTCCCTTCAGCATATCTTCAGTGATGTTAAAGTGTAGTGATCCAACATACAGTCTAGTGGGCCCATTGCTAGTTTTTGGTGCCAAGTTTGGTAAAGTGTTTCCCACTCTGTTCTTTTCCGCTTGAGTGTGCTGAACAATTATTGGAACTCCAAGTAGTTTTTGCCCCGTCAATCCCAAAGCCTACAAAATAATAAAGCATAATTATTTTTGATTTTGACAAATTTCTAAAAGATACAATATATTTACTAACCAGTGGTACAGATTCTGCATCTTTAAATTCAATATAAGCTATTCCTTTAAATCTTCTAGTCTTATTGCAAGTGATAAGTCTTACATCCCTAACTTTGCCAACAGAAGAGAAAAACTCTTCTAAGTCCTTAGCTCTAATTCGCTGAGACAATTGCATACAAAACACTGTACGCAAATCTCGTTCTTCTGGGGGCAAATCATCAAGTTTAGGCTCAATTCCTCTAGACTTAGACCGATACTCTGCCCTTGGCTCTTTCTCTGGAGTTTTCTCTTTCTTATATGGTTCTTTATCACGACTACGAACTCTTTCCTTACTACGTTCACGTTCTCTGCTACGTCTCTTCTCTCGATCTCTATACTTTTCACGATCCTTGTCTCTTGTCTTTTCTCTCTCTTTTTCTCTATTACGATCTTTATCTCGGTCTCGACGTTCTCTGTCCTTGTCCCGATCTCTTTCTCTCTTATCATCCCTGTCCTTAGAAGATCGACGCACGTCCCTTTCTCGTGATCTCCTTTTTTCTCTTGATCTGCTTCTTCTAAAAAAGAATCCATATTATAAGAATTATTACATAATTTTAAATAAAAAAAAACAGCTTTAAATTAAACATGCAGTGAGGGTAACTGTGTGTCTCACACATGGAGCAATTATAGAGAGATGTTTTAAGTAGATTTCAGTATGAAACAATACGTGATATTTTGCAGGGTGAGTCTGAGTCCACTCTTCTACCGGTCAATAGCAAAACTATGTACTTTACGTTATCGACCTTACTAAGTAGTTTTGCTATCTCACACTGATACTGATGGATAATGATGAAAAACTAAACATTGCTTTAATATCGAAAAGTCTAAAGGAAGTAATGCAAAAAAAAAGTATGTAACTACGATGGTTAAAATAATATTATATTAATATTAAATTACCGCATAATATAAAACACAAGCCTCTCCTTTTGTATTTATTACGTATGATGATAAAAAATATTATTATTTTTATATTAAATTACTGCTTATTATTTAGAATAATATACTGATCAAATCACGGAATATAAAAAACAAGAGGAAAGGGCATAGCCAGAAAGTTCATAGAAAAGCGCTGTCGCCAAACACACACAAAAACATTTTACGCACATTGAAAATTAACCAATTATAAAGGTAATCATTTCTCGAAATCACAATGTAATACCTAACGACCATTAAGTCTCGAAAACTCGAACTCAGTGTTGCGCGAGAGGAAAATGCTTGTTGTTTCAACTAACATCGGGGAAAAAATATACCCTTAAAATAGAAACCTATACTTATAAGATAAGTAATAGTGCACACAAAAAAAAAAAAAAAAAATATATATATATATACTGCTTTAAGTATTTTAGAAAAGGCGTGCTCAAATTACGCAAATCAACCCTCAGTTGTTGGTGTTTTATGAAAAAACGATATATAATATTTTTGTCTGAAGTATTGTTATCTCAATGCTGAATAATCGAACTGTGTCGGTATGTGCTTGCTTTTTTATTTTCATTCTTCGTTTGTTATTTATTTACGGTCAAAGTTACGTTAAAATCCGATGTTTGGAGGCTATTATCTTCTAAACTAAGTTAAATTTTAGATACCGACCTAGATAAGTGTAATCGATATTACGCTCAAATTTTGGTCTACAATGTTTGACTTTAGAGTAAATCATCAACAGTGTTTGTATGGAGAAAAAACCAACTATTGCAGCCATAAGAATGACACAAAAAAAAACAACCATAACGTCTTTACAATAATGTAGAATTTAACAATTACAAGTTGTGACTTTTATCGGCATTTCTACAACGTGCTTTCGACCATCTCTGACTACTTAGTTTAACGATTTGACGCTAGATTAATAGTAGCACGCAAATTTGCACTTTACTATCATAGATTTAGGGCTGATTTTGTATGAAAAATCTGTCAGTCACATATTTAATCCTCAGGTAAGAGTTAACTGACGATTGAAAAATCAGCCCTTCTTCAAACTAGCGTACTTATTTTTTTATAGAATGATTAAACAAAACCGTTACACCTTGTTACTACAAATAGGGGTGGGATGATTAAAAATGTTAATGATGTTGGAAAATAGATTGGATTCTAAAATAAATCAATATAATAATATGTAAAAGGGTATAAAATTATTGTTCGTGCAAACAAAAAATAAGTTTGCGTTTGATTGCACATGAGCATACTGTGAATTTGGCAGAGAATGAATATAATGTTGGCGACTAAATTACTAAACTGGCAAAAGCTCTAATGCGGAAAAAATACAAAATTAATCCAATCTGGCACAGAAATATGGCGACTTAATTTCAGAGTTGTCAAACTGTTAAATCATGTTACCAGATTGGGTCGATAAATTATTGGCCGCTCAAAATTCAATTTCAAGGTTACAGAAAATCACATTTTGGATTGATCTGTTTTAAAAACAATAAATCCCGTATAGAGCCCTAGTCTTCCTGTCTCTTTTTCGCAAAATGGATGAGATGATTCGGCGGTGTTTGTTTACTCCTATTCTTCGGTTCATTGAGTGCGTACGTTGTGAGTTTGAGTTATCCGATTACTTTAGCTTGTTTTACGGATTGAATATGTCCGAAATCTCGCATATATTATGTTCGAGGTCGTTAACACTAAATTGCACTACCTAATCCGATCACTGGGCCACTCATTACCTATTTCAAGTTTCGTCGACGTCACCTAAAGCCTTCGTTAATAAATGGACTAAGCAACACAAATAATTTTTCAAT
This sequence comes from Phengaris alcon alcon, assembly GCA_037179445.1. Classification (NCBI taxonomy): domain Eukaryota; kingdom Metazoa; phylum Arthropoda; class Insecta; order Lepidoptera; family Lycaenidae; genus Phengaris; species Phengaris alcon. The sequence goes on along the minus strand of JAYRCH010000435.1, from coordinate 634,459 downwards.
TCGAACCCGTAGTTCCGTTATAGTTTAAATTTTATGTACATACCTATATTCATTCTTACAATATAAAATTGTGACTTCTTTTTTAATTAACATTAATTTTACCCTTGTTGTTTCACCAGGCCCGCAATAGTTAGAGCAGTCTACTCAAAGTAACTGACATTGGCAACTCACTGAGGTCGCCAAAACTAAAAGAAGAAGAAGAAGAAGAGAAATCCCCAAATAAAATAAATCTAGTTTTTATATACACATAAAATGTAAAGCCTGGAACCTAAAACTCGAAAAATACAAAAAGTTATCAAATCCCGAGGTGTACACAGTACAAACGCTGCCAGTACATTGATTTAGGCCAACCAAGATTTAGAGTTTAGACCAAGTCTAAATCACAGAGCACAGTTGCTGATGCTGTCTCCTTTCTATAATTGCTCCATGTTTCACAGTACAAAAACAAACTTAAATTTAAAAACCTTACCTTCTACTGCTTTCCTTTTCTCTATCTCTGTGCCTATCAGAATACTTGTCCGACCGATGTTTTGAAGATGTGTTATCCTGTCACACAAAGCACAAGGTAGAACCAGCGCCACAGCAACACACGCCGAGTGAATAAATAAAATTGCATTAGTTAATTGAATTATTATTTTGTGAATTTGCATCAAAGACATATGTATTGCAAAATATGTCTTAGATGTAAATACACATTTGATTTGCTTTTCCTATACTACAGTATACATTCCAGACATTTCGGCGTGTCGAAGAAGGCTGTTTGCGATGTTGTTCCCTGATCTACACTTACCATTTGGGAAACCATTGAATAAGGTTGTACACAGCGCTAACATCACACAGGGATACTTCTGCAAAAGATTTACGACCCATCAGCTACCTTTTTTTTATATGGACTGTATAGTAAAAAATGTTTTGTCTCTTGTATGTTAACATTGATTCTTAAACTTAAATTTAGAGAAAATATATGTTTGAGGATACCTCGTTTTGTTCAGGTCGGTGAAGTATGCTGGATTATTACCACAAAGTTCTATAAATACAAGAAATGATTCTCAAATGTAAATTCTTTCAATAGACAATAAAAATTACAAAATTTGAGTAACTGTTCAAAGATGTTTGAATACATACTACAAAGAATGGCAGAAGAATTTAAAACACAGAAGCTACTTCTTTATAATAAAATATAGCAAGTGTACCATTTTCCCTCACATATAAAATTGTGTAAACTTTAAAGCTGATGTATTTTAACTATTTATTTGTAATAAATATGATTTCTGTACATGACGAAATTATAAAACTACATATAAAATTTTAAACAGCCACCCCTTACACATCTTTGATCAGTTTTCCTAAACCTTAAAATTATCCATATAGTCATACACTGATTTAAATCACAATATTTTATTAACAATGATAACTGACAATATTACTTAGGAAATAAATTTGATTAAATGAATTTTATGTTTCTAATAATCCCAAGGCCAAGTACATAATTAAGTTTCTAATGTGCATGTTTTCTATTTTATATATACTTTAGTAACAAGAATATACAGGATGTTATTGCAGTCAGTGTCCAAACTTTCAGGATTAAAATATTATGTACTCTTGTTATAAGAAACTTTTACTATGGGATCAACTTTCCTACTAGAAAAAAAATCTGCAATTTCCTACAAAAGGGCTACGGCATAGATAACATTTTGTAGGAAACAGCTGTTTTATTTCAAGTAGGAAAGTCGATCCCATAGTAAAAGTTGCTTATATTCATTCACTCCTGGAAGTTTGTAGACACTGATTGAAAAAAAATCTTGCATATTTAAAGAAACACACTAATAATGAATCTTAAGCATAATATTATGCATAACTAAAATAACTAATTGAAATAGATTCATAGTTCTCACTTGTTTTACTCACCGATTTAATGTATGGTGCTTCCAACATTGCCTCAACATCAAAGTCCTCAGCCATTCTGAAAAATAATTTCATATAGATTAATTTTTAAATGTCATACCAATGTACCACCTATTTTATATATATCTGTTCTGTATTATACTGAATATATATCTATTCCGTATTATACTGAAAAAAAACTGCCTATTTATTTCAACTTAACACTTGGGGTAAGTAAAATTTTTAAATCTATTTTTCATAAAATAACCATATTGGTAATTTATTATATTGTTGCCCATATGCCATTATGGAATACTATTACTATTTATACAATCATTATTTTGACTAGGTATACCTAATTACACTTATAAATTATAACAATTTACATATATGGTCAAGTAATATTGAAATAAGTGTTTATTTTAATATTACTAGTCTTTCATATTGAACACTCGCTACAGCCTACAACCCTAATTAACTTTTTAAAAACATTGTAGTTTACTTCAGCTACTCATTTCAATGAGAATCAACTAACTTATATTATGAGCGATTCTACATTAAGGGGCAAGTGGTGTTATCTTCAGTTTAAAATAGCCTTTTCATAAGCATGTTGTTTTTTTATTGCAATTAATTCTTTATATGTCCCATCATGGTATAATGTCTAATTCTAATTTCCTAAAAATGCTCTTTGAAGGCCTAAATTTCACTCCACTGGCCTGCGCCCTTGCCTTTTTAAGTTAAACTTGCAGATAACTAGAACCTATTTTTTATCAATAATTGTCTAACTATTTCTGCAAATCAAAACAAATTTCTTTCTAATCTGCCTACAAAAAACCCAGACAGAAAATGAAGTCCGGTCTGGACGCCCTCTAAGCTAGGACAAATCCGGGGAAACCTGGACGGATGGCACCTTATTTAAACAAGAAAATAAAAATACATAATAACATATTGTCTATTTTTCCATAAAAAGGAACTATTTCTATGGTGGTTATGCTAAGAGTGCTGGCTGGTTCCTTTACCCTGAACATATAAAAAGTAATAGGTATACATAAAATTACTTGCACTTCAGTGAAATTATATAGAAATAGTACAATAATCGTAATATAATATGTTCCACCTTACTGATAAAAATATTTACAGGATGGTTATCTAAACACCAATGCTGTTTGTCTGTCAAGTGACTTATCCAATGTATCAGACAAAAACAGCAACATTGTTTAAGTTGTCCGCTGTGTACAGCTTGGCATAAAACTAAAAAGAGTATTTCCTGCTGTCACTGCGTCATAAACTCTTTTTGCCAAACTGTAAATATTTATATTAGTAAGGAGTGTGTTTAATGAAAAAACTCAAATTTTTGGCCTTGGCCGAATGTTCAAAGAACCTACCTATCTAAAATCTAGCATGTTAACATCCAATTCTTAGTAAAAGCTAAAGTAAGGTTCATGCTTAAACTGCTGAACTTGAAATTTAACACAAAAAATTATAAACCCCGAACTTGAATAATGACTAGGTATTTCTTATCCTGGAAAGAACTACATATTTCCCTATTCGATAGAAATATTGCGCGAAGTTTCGAGCAGTCCTGTATTAATACTATGTACCTAGCGTTAAACATTGTGAAGAATCATTGAGAAACTTACATTACGAATTGCTCGAACAATAGATAATTAACAAGATTCAAAATGATCTGGTTTTAAATACCTATTCAAATTGAAATAAGTACATATTTAATAGGCAAAAAATGTTACCTATATTTTAGACACTGTATGGAAGCATTTTATTATAGCATACCAAATATTTGATCAATTTTGGAATAGCAGACATATTTTCATCATTTCATAGCAGGTAATAAGAACGGAACGTGAACCGTATGTATTTATCACAAAATGGCGTAGGTAGATATATTTTATCTCGATGTTTCTATACCACGACATTACCGTATTATCCTCATTTTACTAACCTTATTTTGCTGTTGAAGTAAATACGTAAATAAAAAAGAATTGATCAATAAATCTGCAATATTATTAAATTTTTATGGAAAATTATCACAAAAAGCTGGAAATGCAAAGCTTGAGCAAATTGCTAACCAAGTTCCACAGATTATGAATTACGTAGTAGTGAATAGTGATGATCGACTCGAGTATATAACCATAGACGATAAGACGAGTAACTCGAGTTTATTTAGAGATTTGGTCTTTGGTCTAGTTAGGTACTACCACAGATTAATAATGGGATACTAGTATGTTACTACTCGAGCATCCTACCAAACGCGATGGCGACTATTATTCTACGTCTATGGTGTCAGGAGGCCATTTTAAAGAAGGAGAAGAAAAATAATGGTGTCAATAATTTATTTTGTCGTGAGAAATTAGTTTTCCGTGAATAACTTTTTATTTGACTGCATTTCATTATTTCAATTCTCATAAGCTTGCCTTAAATATCTGAAGACGTTCGATATTATCGTTTCTTTATTCGTTTTAATATCTAAATACTGTGTGAACGAAAAACTGTAAACTGTAAGGAAGTAGTTTTGTGAAGGATAAAAACAAGTGGAGCTATCGTGGATATACCTACACAATCGAATTCTCTTGTGTAATTAATAAAATAACAAAATTTATTGAATAAAATGACTACTGCAGCGAGACCCACTTTTGACCCTGCTAGAGGTGGTCAGGGGCGAGGGGAAAAGGATCTAAGTGCCATTTCTCGCCAATATTCAAGCAGAGATTTGCCTGGCCACACTAAATTGAAGTACAGGTATCATATCATATAATTTATATATTATAATGGACACATTGTATACACTTGCTTTATAGTTATTCCAGCCCCACTGTGGACTTGCTAGATAAGCTATTTAAACTGGAGCGGGTCAAGAAGGTGTCATAACAAGACACAGTTCTGGCATTAGCCATTTTTAAATGTGACAATGGAATTTTTAAATATAACAAGTTACTTTTTTCTTAGGACAAGTAATAAGACTTGTTATATTTAAAAATTCAAACAAATGTATGCCATATAATTTAATGTGTATGCTTAACAAATGTTATGCTTATAGTATTTATATGCTTTAAGCAATAATGTCAAATTAATAATACGTCTAACTAAAGTTAAATTATGACCAGTATTCATGGTCCCTATATTGAATAGGTGAACTTTAACAAATTGCACATGCTGTCCTATTAATTAAAAAAAATAATAATATGTATATTTTCAATATTCATTTTTAAAGAGAACCAGGCCAAGGTACAACTGATGAATTGCGCTCGAGAGATTTTCGTAAGGAACTAGATGAAAAAGAGAAGGATGTGAAAGCACCAGGAGCAAGGAGACAAAATGAGCCACCAGTAAAAAGATTTAAAATTGACCAAGTACCAGCAGCTAGTTTAGACGCCGACGACCCACTTGAAGGTGATTCCTCAGATTCAGATGACTCTGACGACGACACTGCTGCATTGTTGGCTGAGTTAAATAAAATTAAAAAAGAAAGAGCAATAGAACAGGCAAAAAAGGTTTGTTAATATGTTGTAAATTTATAGTAAACTTAATCATCATGTAAATAAGTTTTATTTTGTTTTTTGCTAATATTTTTTTCAAAAAAATTGACTGACTTAATCACATATTTTATATTAGTATTATCAAATGAGTAATTATGTTGAATTTTTATGTAATATACACTATTGTGTATAAAGTTACTTAACCTCAAATATAATTTTTAAGGAAGCTGAGAAGAAACAAGAAGAAGAAAGAATAAGAATGGAGAACATTCTTTCAGGCAATCCTCTTCTAAATTACTCGGCCGCAGGTCAGAAGAATGATTTAAAGGTAAGGTAAACCCTTTATTAAAAGTAGGAAATACTTTATATTACTTAATATTGTCTCTACTACCAAAGCATGGGATTATTTTATTTGTTCATTTTATTAAATTACGTCTGGTTAAGTTTATTTTATTATTTTGGATCAATTAAATTCACTTGATATTAGCATAAAAGCCTAAATGTAATAATTAATATTTCTTCGTCTGCTTTTACATTTTAATTCTTGATTCGATTTTAATGAATTATTTTTTCAGGTTAAAAGGCGCTGGGACGATGATGTGGTCTTTAAAAATTGTGCTCGCTCCGAGCCAGAAAAGAAGGCTAATACATTTATTAACGATTCATTGAGATCTGGATTCCATAAAAAATTTATGGAGAAATATGTAAAATAATTGTGTTATTTAATCTCTAGGAAGTTTTTGGATCTCACAAATACTGTCTGCCTAGATTTAATTGAAATTAAAATTAGTTACATACAAAAAATTAAATATTGTTAGAAGTAACTTGTTACACTTATCAAGTTATTTTAACAAGGATTGGTAATTTTGTCTCTTGAACATAAGAATTGTCATCAATTGTGAAATGCATCTGTTATAGTCCACACTTGTATAAGCTTATACAAGTGTGGACTATAACTTAATACAGCTGTGTATTATGTATATTGAGTGCAGAATTCGAAACTGCTGTACAATTTAAGAGTTACATTTGAGTTTGGTTTTCTACAATAAACGTAACATAAGTTATGAAAATGTTGAGTTTTAATATATTTTATGGCTATCAGGCAATCAGATTCAGGTAGATGCAGGTAGTGTTCACATAATTTATTTGTATTTTGACGACATCAGTCACAATACAATAATTATTGTCAATGTCATGTCACTTTGATATTAAATCTATACATAACTATACTATTATTATTTATATTATATTATATTATTTATATTTTTGTGTTTGTTCCTGATTCACTCAAAATTAAACTACTGGACCAATTTCAAACATCAGAATGCTACATTTTTCCCATTACATATTATAGGATATATTTATTACTAGAATAAATAGGCATACCTACTTAAGCTTGAATATTGTGACCTAAGGTGTAAAAAAATTTGCCACATGTCTTTCATCGCATACACTGTTTAAACTATTGATGATAGAACAAAATAATGTTATGCAACATTATATTATAATTTACTAATATCTACCAAAAAGTCCGCGACAGCCTATACCTAGCTACTATAGTTTAGGTAGTAGAATAGTAGAACAGCTAGTCTTCTAAAATTTAATTAAATTACAGGGACAAAAAAAAATTTACCAAAGTAATCATTTTTTTGTCCCTGTAATTTACTCATCGCTTGTTGAGAATTATAGCGATTCCTATAACGCGCAGTGTTCACGATCGCGCATTCGTGTAACCAGTTACATTAGGTAGATAATTAATTAAAGTTACATCCGCCAGCTGCAGGCTGCCATCAAGATACATAAGAACTGCGGCCGGCCTAGGCGATCGGGACTAAATCGCACGAATATAAAGGCATAATGAATGCCTTCATAGTCTTTAAAATAAGCACTAGGTAGAATGCTGAATTAAATTATTATTAGGTATCGTGCAATGTCGCGCGTGTGTAGCCGTACGCGGTGAGCGTGTTAATGTTTACAATTCATAAGACGGAGTAGAGGGGAAGCGGTAGCGAGCGCGGGGCGGCCCACCTTGAGTGGGCAGGTTCAGTGGCTGTGGCTGGGGCGACTCACGTTTCCGTGACCGACACATTCTCGCCAGTCGCCAGTCGAGTGGGCGCTCTGACGGCGTACACAGTTACGAGAGGGCAGCGAACATGGCTGACCCGAGGACGGCGTGGCCGTGTGTGTGTGTTATATCGTTCGTTGTGGCCAGCGTGGGCGCCCTGTCCGGACTTTACGTGGACAACGGTGTCGATCAGACTGTGATACATCATTTTATGACGAGACACGAGAGGCAAGTGGTCGAGCACGAAATATTGGAGCTTTTGGGTCTCGGCGAAAGGCCGCGGCGTTCCCAAACACCGCCCGCGCCGCTAGACCGGTCAGCTCCGAGTTTTCTGTTGGATGTTTATAAGCAGCTTGCCGAGGAACATGAACAAACTCGGCCGACTCGAAGCTCGGAGACGGCCCTCAGCGGAGAGGAGCAGCAGGCGATCGACCAGAGTGATCTGATTATGACGTTCCAGAGCAAAAGTAAGTTTACTAGCAAAATAACGTGCAAGACACAATCGATTCTTACTTCTGAACTGTAATGAAACTGTGGAATGTAGTGTTTTGTTTATAATAATATATCTACTATATCCACTCTACATCACATTTCTCGGAACTTAATTTGCGGTCTAAAGTTATCAGTACCAAGCGTTCTCTCGTTATTAAATGCACTTAATTGGTATCTACTTACCTACAGTTCATTGTTTACACATTTAAATAAATGTATCACATACCTAATTCATTATGCATTTAAAAAAATCCTTAGCAAATTCATAGTAGGTATTGCAGTTGCAGTAGGTATTATTAGTGCATATTCTACTAACGTTAAAGATGTGAAAGTTTGTTAGGATGGATGTAGAAGTTTCGGCTCTCGATTAAAACATAGGCTACATTTTATCCCGACAAAGTACAGTTTTCCCGTGGCATACTGTTTGTTCAATGATAATTCCGCCGTCTGTGGACCGATTTTCAAAGTTCTTTTTTTGATGTAAAGGGGACCAACTTGTGATTATACTCACAAGTTGGTCCCGTTTTCGCCAAAGTGGTGACCTGATGATGGAATCCGTGAGGAATCGAGGGAACTCCTCGAAATTTATATGGACACATAGTGATTTCGACTTTTTATGAAGTAGTCTAAGCATATGCTACCAATAAGTAAGATTTTGCACCAAGGTATACCCTGGTACTTTACTGGTATAAAGTACTGAACAGAACTCCTAACTCCTTATAGTTACCTATATACATGTTTTGGAATTTCGGCGTTCTTTAGAGAACTACAAGCATATGCCCCTATGTCAATTACGGTAATCATTATCATCAACACCATCGTCATACCATACATCATTACATTATGATGATATAATAGGTACTTCTCATAGTATTTTACATCGACACGGATATCTTTAAACATTAGTAATTACTTTGCCGTATGTAAACCTATTTGCAAAATTGTTTTGTTGTTGTAAAGATTATAATTCGAAATTTGCCCCTTAGTCACCATAGTGGAGACCTGATGATGATGATGATGATGATCCATGATAAATCTAGGGAACTCTTCAAAATTTATATGGACACATATACTGATTTCGACTTTTTCTGAAATATTCCGAGCATATGCTACCAAAAAGTAAGCTTTTGTACCAATGTATACCCTGGATCCAAAAGTACTGAACAGAACTCCTGAGTCCTTATAGACACATGTTTGGGGATTCCGGCGTTGTTAAAAGAACTGCAAGCATATGCATCATACCACTTACAGTAGGTAATCACCATCATTAGATACGACCATGTTCACAGGAAACACCAACATATTATTATCATGACATAGGTATTCACTACTCATCAGGCACAAAAAAGTATGAAATAAAACTTAATTTCTAAATAATTCCCCTTTTAAATTCGACTAAAATTTTAACTATTTCTCTACTCAATGTTCCTAATTTAAAAGGGGAATTATTTAGCAAACTCTTGTAACATCTTAGTTATACTTTAAGCGAAACAATCTCGTAAATATATAATCGGTTTCTCGAAAATGGCTGCAAGTATTAGGTACCATGAAATTTAGAATGCAGGGAATTTTGGGGGAGAAAAATTAATCTAGGTACCTAGGTCTTATTTCAGGGAAACTGCGAATTTTTAAGCTGACATGTTTTTTTTTTCGTCGTGCAACAATATAGGTACCTATCAATAATTTATGTTAATATACGAGTATATTAGGTCTTTACCTATGAAATTGCCGTTTTGTATGAAAAAATTGAAACGAATTTTTTTCATGTATTTTTTATTTGTATTAATCGAAGTAATCACCCATGCAATCAATGCATCTTTGCCAACGCAGTGGCAGTTTATTGATGCCCTTCTTAAATAAATCAGCTGGACGGGAGGCAACAAATTCTTCAAAGGCATTTTCTTCCTGCCAAGAAGTTATCCAAATTCTGGAAAAAGTAGTAGTCTGTAGGCGCAAGGTCTGGTGAGTAGGGCGGATGACGGAGCTTCCAACCCCAGTTCTTGCAACTTGGAGACCGTCTGCTGTTCAGTATGAGGTCGCGCGTTGTCGTGCAGGAGCAGCGGAGACGAGCGATTGACCAATGCTGGTTGGAGATGTGCCAGCTTCTCCATCATTGTGTTCAGTTCTTCACAGTACACATCTGCAGTAATGCTCACCCCGTTTGGTAAGAAGCTGTGATGAATCACACCGGCGCTAGACCACCAAACAGTGACCATCACTTTTCTAGGGGTAAGTTTTCGTTTAGGGCATTGTTTAGGTGCTGAACCAGGATCCAACCAACTTGCTGAGCGCTTGCGGTTATCAAACACAATCCATTTTTCATCGCAGGTAACAATGCGGTTCAAAATTCTTTCATTTGTGTGTCTGTTGAGCAGTGCAAGGCACGTCTCGACGCGTACTTCGCGCTGGCGATCATTAAGTGCGTGGGGCACCCATTTGTCAAACTTTTTTACCTTGCCAATTTGACGCAAATGGACCAAATTGTTTTGACGCTAACGTCGAAAGCTGCTGATAATTCAGCAGTAGATTGTGTATCATCAGCTTCCACAATCGCCTTTAGTTTGTCATTGTCGCCCAAAGTCTTCGGACGACCGCGAGGTTCATTTTTCAGGTCGAAATTTCCAGAACAGAAGCGAGCAAACCAATAACAGGTGGTGCGTTGGTTTGTAGTGTTAGCTCCGTAAACGTCGTTGATGTTGCGTGCCGCTTGTGCCGCGTTGCTGCCACGACGGTACTCGTATTCCATAATTACCTACTCGAATTTTTAACGTATCCATGATGACGAAAAATATTGAAATGCGATGAAAATGTAACACTAATCAATAAACAAACGACTATTTTTGGAAAAAGAATACCATGTTTTTAAAATAAAATTAATTTGAAATTAGAATTCTTAGCCAAACAAAAATTATTTTGATTTGAAATGGCCAGTACTGCAGAACGGCAATTTCATAGGTAAAGACCTATTATATGTTAAATGATAACATTTAACATTTAACATATATAATTACATATAATTTTGCGTATGTCTAATTTAGGCTTTTTTCGAAAATTCTGAATGTTAGGGTTCGAATGTTCGAATCGCGTTCAAATAAATATTGTTTTCTATTTATATTTTTTTTCATATAACAGAACTCCGAGCAAAGCTCGGTTACCCAGGTACTATTTATTTATAAGATACACTAATAAATAAATAGTAGATAATTTTTAAAATTGAATAACATAATACTTATAAAAAATAAACATAAAAAAATAACATCATTGTTTTGATAAAATTGCCGTTTAGCGTCTACATGTCGTGAATTAGTCTCTAAAAAAACTAGAACATTTTCTATTACTCAAATATAATACTTACTCACTGTCCAGCCTGCAAATCCAGCACCGGTATTAATGGCCGGTATTAATAAATATAAATATTCGTCTAAAAACTTGCAACACTGACAGCTACAGCATCCAGATCACATTAAAAAAAAAAAAATGATGATGACATTTTGTGTTCCGAGAGAACAGCAAAGATAAATTGTAAATAATAATTGTTGAGGTAGCAACACAAATATTTCTTTATAATCTGTAGAGATGACGAGAACATTAACCATCTGATGTTTGAGTGTCCAACGTTTGCCATACAAAGGTTGTTGTTAGACAATGCGATTAGTGGCATAGCAGAAGAAAACTCACTAAGTGTCCCCCGCCACATTGTAGGATTATTAAAAAAATCTGTTTATTTTGTTCCCATTTTTAAATATATTGTCAATACTGTTGGAAAGGTTTAGATCTTTAGTTTAGATAAACACATTGTGTAATGTATAGGTTATATTTAATGTCATTTTGTAAAATTTTATACTTCTCCTACTTCAGTTAATAATGTCTTATATGTCAAAACTCAAAATGTATCCGACTGAAGGACTTTGTATCCATGGTCATGAATAAATAAAAATAAAAAAAAATTTATAATCTGTAGGATAGACTTTTTTGTTATCTGTGGTTTATGAAAACTACTTCTTCCTCCCGGTAAAAAAAAAATGTTTTTTCTAGAATGATGTGCTAGGTATGTTAGAAATAAGTAAAAGTAATAAAAGTGAGTTGTTTCAAGTTAATGCAATTTAATTACAAGAACATTCTTCTTAAACACAGATATTCCAATAATAATTAAAATAGGTAACAAAATAATCAATTGTTTTGCAGTACCTATTTAAAAACGAAAGACGGCATTTTTATGACGGCACTACGATGTGACGTGTATGCGGTATGGCGCGCGACGCTCTGTTTAGCACTGCGTTGTAATCGTAGTAGCTTTTGATTTCATAGTAGGTTTTATGGTTACACCCAGATGTTCGATGCGCTCAATCTGGCTATTATTTATATAATCTGAGTGCTAAGTGTGAGTTTTACTTTTTTTGCCACCTAGTTGTAAACGCGACAACTAGGTTAAATCACATACAAATTTCTAGTAAACGCCAAATGCACTCACGATCGAATGCAAAAGAAAAACTCACACTTAGCACTCTAAGGGTTAAAATATTTAAACAGCTTTTTAGCTCCATAAAAAGGACAAAAAGAAATAAATTATAGGAACACAATTTGAAAAAAAAAATGGCGGAGAGAGCAAAAGTCGTCAAATTTTATAAAAATATAATAGTCCGTAATCTCGTAAAATATAAATTTAGAAAAATGCGTTTCATTGAAGAAAATATTGGAAATGATGGGAACTAACCTCTAACGTGTAACCTGTAACCCTAATCCCTATATTATAAGGGTACCGAGACTCAAGTGGACTTAAAAACGGCTTTTGTAGTCTATCTTCTTGCCCTCACTTAGGTGCCCAAAAGTACTTATGAGGTACAGCTACTTTCCCCGTAGGTACTTACTACCTACCTTCTAGAAGCCAGCAGCATAGGTAGCTAGTAGATATTTACTGACGAATAATAATTATTGAATAAGTATTTAATAATAATAAGTACATAGGTAATTAATTTTTAAAGTTTTATATTACGATCGGACTGTCTCCTATTCAATAATGTATTTGCACTCAAATGACTCATAAGTATCTAACCTTGTTTCGCTCCTGGGTATAATAAAAAAAGGATGAAGGCTTCCCAAGAAGTCTACAGGTAGAAAATGAGTCACAAATGGTCCTTATATTACTTATGTCATAAATTATTGTTGATCTTTTCAAAACATAAATGAGTGGAGGCGCCAGACGTGCCTTGTCCCACTCCCTACGATTAGGTAAACATCCTGTGTTTTTGGTTTTAGATAAATATATTCATTAGATATATATATATATATATATATATATATATATTTTTAATCTTATTAAAACGCGTTCTTACGAGTAGCATTGTTAGCAAGGTAAGGGGTAGCAACAAAAATATTTCAAAAATAAAAATTATCTATACCTACCTATTTATTTATTTAAAAATATTGGGTAATAAGCAATTATAGATAAATTACCTAGCAGTGGCGAAGGCTGGTTCTCCTTTATAGGGAAGGCCTAGCCTGTATAATAGGTAGAGATTTGGATTAGGGTCTTCAGAAGGTAAGCGGTAAATGAAGTCGTTAGGAATGGAGTTACAGGAACCTCACGCCAGTGCCGGTTTTGGCAATACCAGCGCCCTGGGCTAGATTAAAGTGACGAAAGTGAATAATTTTAATACCTAATAGTATTTAGTGTATTTTGTAATTGGAAGTTGTTTGAGTACTTAATTTAGAGAATTTACGACTTTGTGTGAGCGAGAGATAGAAAAGTACGCCTGCGGCGCCTCTTTTTATTCCTTCGCCCCGGGCGGTCGCCAACCTTCGCCCTCCCCTAACGCCGCTACTGCCTCACACTACTGTTACCTAGCTAATATAGTTAGCTAAGCTACCGTATGAACTCAGAACTATGTAATGAAAAGTTTGAGCACAAATGAGCACACGCCGTGTCAAGGCCAAGTTCAAGCTAGCAGAACTGACGAACAGCACCGTGTGTAATATTACACGAACCATATTAATAAATAAAGAATAGCATTAAGCAGGAGGTCAGTATGTAAAGTATCCTTGTTACTTAAACCTAAATTAAGTTTTAATCTGAAAGAGCTGCACAGAGATTCGCGCCAGCAGTTTCATTTCGTCCTTTGAGGTTAGTATGTCAAACTTTCGTGGAGGTAATTTTTATAACCTTTATAAAAAAAAAAACGCGCGAGCCTTACAGTAGTCGCATAATATGTTGTGTAACATTTTATGAATATATTTAAAAAAACAATGCTTAGTACAATTTTTTACATGATAAAAATACGGAAACTTTTTCAATAAGCTGTGTACGCTGTGACAGAAATCAACATCAAAATTTAAAAATATTTAAATATTTTTTTCGAATCTGATGGCTAATTCTACCACCGCGCGCTCATTTGTCAATTCAAATATTTTCAAATTCAAATATTTCTTCCGCGACTTTCTGTTATACACTTCCGTCCCATTTCACGTTATCACTCCCTTAAATTGCAAGAAAGCAGGAGAAAAGATGTTACACATCAAAAAACTATTTTGGAAGTTATAGGGCACTTAACTTATTAAATATTTCAAGATTTTTTCTGTGTATAGATCATTTCAGATTAATAGTCGATAATAATAATTAATCGTTCTTTTACTCTCGAAAGCTGGATGGGTTCGTAAGTACCCGGTAGCCGGATAGCCGGTGCCGGTTGCCCGGCGGTAAACTTATGGCAAATTATGCCCGTATCTACGTGTGAAAGCTAACCAACATGGCCTTCTCGCCGTCGGGTACCCGGCACCGGCTACCCGGTAACCATAAGAAGAAAAACCATAAAAAAGGCACTGTGGTGTTACGCCGCAGTGATACGCCTGAGCGGTCTCCTTTTTGACAGTTAGGCATTACACTACCTACCTTCCTATCCATAATAGTAGGTATCTCTTTCGTACCTACTCCTACTCATGGTACGTAATTTTTATGTTTTGAGTTGTTTTTCTGTCCTGTTTTTATGACTTTTGTATGTAAGTCTTTGTTTTATTTGTGGTGTAATGTCTCATTGTGTCAAATAAATGTTTATTGTTATTATTATTATTATTAAAAAGAGAAGTAACATGTGAAAAACCACTAATAATTATGTCTGACGTATCATATTTGTACCTATTATTTAAATGACATTGCGATTTAAAATCAAAATGAAGATTTTCTTGTTTGTACAAGGCGCACCTGCGCGTCAATGGCAATTATGATTTATGATAAGTATTTATCAGTACCGGATTAGCCATATAGGCGGAGGCACGAGCTACGGGCCCCGCGCTCCAACGTCTGTCCGGCCGCATCGAACGCGGGAGCGTTAAAAATAGTTTCCTTACGTAGTAAAAGCAGCGCTGAAAATAGATCTCTACGCTAATACAATAATGATGGAAGTCGAACACACGACAGCAATTAAAAACACGCTTGTGAGTTCGATTTTCAGCTTTATTGTACCTTGCCCAATAGAGCTGAAAATAGTTCAGAATACAAAAAAGTATTTAACTAGCTTTTTAACGTTCCACATTAGTAAAGGTGGCGCAAGGCGTCGGCGATGTGGGCAACCGCCTATGTGGCCCCATGGGGGCCTCGCGCCTCACAGCCGAAAAAAAAGTACGGAAAATCTAAAAGTACACGCCACAATTTTTTCTTGTAATGAAAACATAATAATTAATTGTCAACTGAAAGATATTTCACGAAGTCATAGATCGTTAACAGTAAAAACTTTCATAATCCTGTGTACAAATAAGGTTTGGTAAAATCAATTACGGATATTTTGGTCATAATATGATCTACTGCTTATGTAAAGACGTTTAGGCAAAAAAATAATTAAAATATTTCGGAAAAAAATACTAAATAGAACTACATACGTTTTTAGCGGCGTTCTTAAAATCAGTAAAATATGAAAAAAAAATCGGAATTTTTTTGGCTATTGCTTTTATTGTATTTTTCCGAAGTTAATAGACTTTCAGGTTTTAAAGATGGAATGAAGGAAAAAAATTATGCTCGCTCGCGTTTAACATACAGAACATATTATATTATTTAGTACCGACGGTAATTATATTTTCTGAAGTAAACATTCTTTCAGGGGGAGTAAAGTTTAGTTTAGCCAGTAAAATAAAAAAAAAACTTGCTCGCTCGCTGTGCTCGCTCGCGTTACATATAAAGAGCATAATATTATGCTAGCACTCTCCGCTCGCTCGTTTTTCGCTTAGGGGCCCCGCGGCAGAATATGCTACGTGCCTTGCGCTGCCGTAATCCGGCACTGGTATTTATTTTAAAATCGTCTAACCAGACGTTTAACATGTTAATGAATATTGATTTCTTATGTTTACGCGAATATTGTTCATTGTTTTAAACACTTACAAAAAAAAGTGCACCGCGACACAAATATAATTAGTGAAAGTGCAAACTATTTTGATTTACTTCAATGATAATGCTAAGACTAGTTCTTAATCTGAAAAAAAAAATCAATTCATGTGTGCATATGCCAACTTTTCTCATTAAAATAATCAAATTACTCCTTTTGCCGCTTTTTAGAATGAAACAGTGAATAGAACAAAAACGGCATTATTATGAAAATTTTACAATACCAAGAAAAGAAAGAAAGTTTTTATTTTTATTTTTAATAAGGTGTAATACCTTCTCTTGCCCTAATAACTGATTCAAGTCGGTTTCGCATCGACCTGATCAGTGTTTTTAAAAGATCTTGCGGAGTATTATCCCATTCATGTGACAATGCAACTCTGAGCTCCGCAACCGTTGTTGGGACCGGATTTCTTATAAATACAGCTCTTTTTAGGTCACACACGTGTTCTATCGGATTGGGGTCCGGGCTACGTGCTGGCCAATCCATGGAACTCAACCTGAGTAAAGTATTGCTCTACTTGTCTCGCTGCGTGCGGACGAGCATTATCCTTCATCAGAATGAAGTTTTCGCCTATAAATCCGCTAAAAGGTACCACATGAGGGGTCCAATATCTCCGTTATATGTGATGTTAAACCACGGTTATCACGGCCGTCTGTGTCTGCGTAAATAAACACAAGTTGAATTGAACTGAATTTATCGATGAATATCGATATGCCGCCCCAAACCATACAAGACCCGCCTCCAAAAGGAACCCTCTCCTTAATGCAATTTTGAGCATATCGCTCTCCTCGTCTACGGTAGACTAGTCTGCTACCATTAGCACCGTACAAACAAGTCCTACACTCATCGATGAATAATACGGAAGCCCATTGCTCTTCAGTCCAATTTAAGTGTTCACGAGCAAATCTTAGTCGAGCTTGCCTGTGAGCTGCAGACAATTTTGGTCCATTTGCGGGTCTGAAAGGTGTGATATCACGCTCTTTTAGCCTTCTTCTTATGGTTCGTGCACTAACTACTACGTCACGTACCTGATGGAGCTCATTTTTAATGCTTATAGACGTTAAAAACCGATTGCACAAGGAAGTTGTCACAATAAACCTGTCGTCACGAGACGTTGTCACCCGAGTTCTGCCGGTTCCACGTCTTCTTTTGAATGAACCTGTCTCCATAAACCTTCTGTAAACTCGGGAAATCGTAGACTGGTTTACATTGAAATCTGCAGCAATTGTTCGTTGGTCTAGCCCTTGCTGCACTAGAGCATCAATTTCTGCGGCTTTTTCGGACGATACGTCCATATTCGTGAGAGAAAAACGTGTTTAAAATGAAAACAGACTAGCAATTAAACAATTAGTAATGATAATTCAACATGTAACAAAACATAAAAAAATAACCATCAATCACAACATTAATATAACAACGAGTTAATCTTTAGTAAATTGACAACATTTCTTCTATAGAATATTTTCTTTCTTTCGTCAAAGTACCATATTTAAATTTGATTTTGTTTTTGTGTTTATAAACCAGCCATTATTTTCCAATGCCAATGCCAAATGTAAAAAGTTTGCATATTTCGTAATAAAGTTTGATTGAATGTGTTCTTGAACTATGATGCAGTTTATGTGTCCGCCAGTGTATATGGATAGGAGATAGGTGTAAATGGAATAGAGATGTAACGGAGTTCCTTTTTTTGTAGAAGTTCTACAAGAAATTGTACGTCCGCAATCGTACCTCCGTTCATTGAAATTGTAGGCGCATGTACGAATATACCTACAGAGTAAGAATATGTTCTTATGTACTTATTAGGTCATAAAACATATGAAATTGGCGTTTTGGAAAGGAGGAACATAAAGTCGTTTTTTTTAAACATAATATATTTATTTAATCAAAATATATTCCTATGGCTATCTATGCACTTTTGCCGTCTCATAGGTAGTTGATTCCTTTACTAAAAAAAACCATTCGCATAGGAATCAATAAAATCTTTGAAAGCGCTTTGGACTGCCCCGTCGGAATTGAATTTTTTCCCTTGTAAGTGGTTATCTAAATTTCGAAAAAAATGGTAATCTGTTGGAGCAAGGCCCGGGGAGTAGGGTGGATGTCTTTAGACATTCCAATTGAAGCTCCTCTAATTTGGTAGCCGTCTGTTGTGCAGTGTGTGATCTGGCGTTGTCCTGAAGCAGCAGTGGCCTGAGCGAATGACCAACCTCGGTTGTTTAGCAGCTAGCTTTTCCATCATGATTTGCAGTTGCTGGCAATAGACATCTGCCGTAATCGTCTGGCCAGATTTAAGAAAGCTGCAGTGAACGACACCGGCACCACCCACCAACATAAGTAACACCAACGCTCATAAGTAACTATTTTGAATCAATATTGGCTTGGGGCAGGCTTTGGCTGGTTCGCCAGGGTAAAGCCATTGCGATGAGCGTTTCCGATTATCGTACAGGATCCACTATTCATCACAGGTAATGACTCGATTTAAAATCCCTTAATTATTGTGCCGGTTGAGTAATGTAACGCAGCAGTCGACGTGCGTTTCTCGGTTTGCTGCTCTCAATTCCTGAGGTTTCAAGTTTTTTCACCTTGCCAATTTTGGTCTCCGGCCATCCACGGGTCTTGTTCTGCAGGTCGACATTTTCGGAACGAAAACGTTGGAACCAAAAACGCACTGTGTTTTCTTTTGCGACACCGCCGCCATACACATCATTAATCCTTCGAGCCGTTTCTGCTGCACTGGTGCCACAGTGGAACTCGTACTCGAAAATAATACGATATTTCAAGTTTTCCATTTTGTAAACAGAGTGACACAAATAAACTAAAAGTGGAAAAAACAAATGAATTACGGTTTTCGAAACACAAATGCATGAGTAAATAGCGGTATAAATTTGTTTTTGTAATTCCTAACCAAAGAAGATATATTTGAGATCAAAGTGGCCAGTACGACAATACGCCGATTGTATCATATATAAGGACATAATATTAATTTTAATACCAAAAAATACACCTGAACCTACTGACCACCAACATATAGGTTATATTATTATACATAACAATCACGATTTTAATGTCTTTCCGGAATCATCGTTTTTAGGGTTCCGTCCTTATGGTTTCGTCATGTCCGTCCGTCCGTTTTCGGTTTATCTGGATGGTAAATCGAACGGTTAGTGCTAGAAAGGTGAAACATTGCATGACTTTACCACGTCGACATAGTACCAAAATAAAAACACAAAAAAAAAAAATTTTTGGGCCACCTATTATATATTTTTTGTAATTTTAACATACATGTAAAGTGAGGATGATTTTTTTCTCTTGTCTGCCCCATAATGTAGGGTATTATTAGATAGGTATTCCAAAAAACATTCAGAGGTTGAAAAGACGATTTTTTGATTTAGGTATCAGTTTGCGAGATATTCAACTTTAAACCGTATTTTTTGTTAAAATAATCTAGCCATTAGAATGTCCCATTCTAAAAGCTTAATGGCTAGCTCAAAAAACTTGAAAAATTCATGATGCTAGTCCCTATTATGAACTTTGAAGCATATATCTAACGGCTTATATAACTTTGTAATCATCACATAAATCAGAAGTTATAGATGCCTAAAAAACGGACCCGGTTGATGGATTGGCGAATCCGTCGCCCATTGCACGATCGAAGAGCGTCCGGTGCCTAGGATTGCTCTCCCGGAGGAATAGCAGCTGTCGTCGACAGGCTGCTGCGATGGTTCTGCTGATAAAAGCAGATGCCGCTTACTGGGCCGATGCTGTTATCGCTTAGACGGGTCCGGCGGCCCAGCAACACGCGGAGGAGGAGGCACGTGCGTTAATCACGCACCCGGGAGAGTCCCGAAAAAAAGAGGACTAACTTAAAAAACGTCGTACAAAAATAACGAAATAATAAGTAAACAAGTAAAATATTGGTATAATGTTACGGAATCCTTCGTGCGCGAGTCCGACTTGCACTTGGCTTGTTTTTCATACATCGTCTCACATCTGTCAGTTCCATAGAAAAAACTGCTCTATTTTATTCATTCTTGCTCATAACTACTATACTTACCCGGCGTTTTTTGGGATTGCCCTTTTGGACTGAGATTCCAGATGCGTCTGACTACCCTTACTCTTACTCATAAAATGTATATTGTATCAAATTATAGTATTAGTGTGTACGATGAATAATGCATATGGCATACCCGCTCTCGCAACAATTCCCAGGTGCAGGGAGCCAAAGGACTGTTCATTACCATACTAATGTAGCTTGTAGCTGGCGAACGAGGTTAAGTACTACGGAAGTCGGAATGGCTACAGCTGCCAAATTGATAATTTGGACAATAATTATGCACGATGTATGTTTGAATAAAACCAATAGACGCAATCACAGCTTATTTATTCGTGGGTAGCCCAAAATCCCATGAAATATACACACTGCTGCACTACACAGCTTGATTTCAGCATCTATCCGTCGTGACTCGTGGTATGAACATATGAGATCTGTACGCCAATTCTTGTAATTAAAATTATTTAATTCACAGTAAGAATGGCTTCTGTCTTATACTCCAGTGATTTTAGGTCTTATCTACGCAAAAATTCCTAGTGTGCTGAATTTTTGTATACACCTTTATTATGGCGTTGTAATGCTATATAAATATATATAGTATAAATATATATAATATAAATATATAATATAATTCAGTTTTTCTGCAAAAAACTGATTTTCGTGACGATTTGACATTTACTCGTATAATTTATTTACCCGGCACGATATCAATGTCGATTTTTCACATCTTCATTACAATTTCGTAATAAAGGTGTATACAAATCGTGGGCGTGCGAGGGAGAAAATATACCGAATTGAAAATTTTTTAATACGAGGATTAGCCTTTTGATGGCAATACTCCTAAATTCCAGAGCACCACCTGGGTGCGCTGCGGCAGGGTCACGGGCGGCACGTGTGGTTCGACGTGGCTACGGCGCCGGGCGACGCTTCCTCCCTGCTGACCGCAGAACTGCGGATACACCAGGCGTTCGTCAAGCACGAGGACCCCACCGCGCTGTACACAGTGGTCGCCAATAGAGTCATCAATGTCGATAGTCTAGGGTAAGTTGTATTCGATACGGTCAGTCAGATTTGAATCGTAACGAATATGCCACAGGAAAAACTTGCATCTAGATTCGTAGAGTCGACGTAAGTTATTCCTATGGCACATTCGTAGTTCATACACATATACACAATAATAGGTAACTACAGTACAAGTAAATAATTATATTTGTGATGTGAGAATATCTTTTGCGAAGCTTCCTTTTTCATACATCACATAGGTGTAGTTATTTATTTATTCCAGTTCATAGTTAACACAGGACAACGAGTGTCGGGTCAGCTAGTATTCAGTAATAATGACATGTGAATTGTGAATATTTCAGCGGGTTGGAGATGGAGCGCGTGGCGGCGGTGAACACGAGCGCGAACGCGGAGGGCTGGCTGGAGTTCAACGTCACGGGCGCGCTGGGCGCCTGGCTCGCCGCGCCCGTTGCGCCTGCCGACAACCGCGGGCTGTTCATCACCATACACCCCTACACGCAGCCGGGTACGTTGCATTTACGAACTAGGAGAAACCTCTTAGATTGTTCAAAAATTACGGCCCACGGTAGATCCGTAGCTTATATATAGCTATAGCTCTCATGTAGGCATACATAATGATACAAAATTTATTTAATTTGATGCATCATGCACCTATTCGTACAAAGTAGTAGCGGAATCACCTTCACCGAACTAGCAATTCGTGCAAGCTGCGTCCCTAGGGGCGGATCTACCATATGGCTTTTTGGGCTTCAGCCCAGGGCCCCGTGGATTCAAGTCAATTCAAAATCAAAAATAGACGATAGTGCAAAGAAATCTATAATTTTATCAGATCGTTAGTATTTTACTGTCTTATTTTTTTCTATTCTTTGAGAAATTAGGTGGGCCCCTAAGTAGTAGTCGCTCAGGGCCTCCTAAACTTAACAGTCACGCCACATTAAGGCTAATGTAGCTGGGTTAACAGTTATCACGGTACGCACAAATATGACCCATCGAAATCGCTAATTGATTATTATTATTAAAAACTTTTCATTTACAGAGCGCCACGCAAAACCAGAGGAAATAGGAATTGAGGAAACACACGGTTCAAATATGGAAGGAAAACAGCCGTTTATGGTGGCGTTTTTCAAAAACGGACCGAAACTGGGCGGCGCGGACGCCGGAGCGCGGCGCAAGCGAGAGGCGAGGCGGTGGAGGTCGCACGGATATTCTGAAAACTACTTACGAAATCCATTGACAGGTAACAAATATAATACCTACTATAGGTACCTACCTACTTTATCATACTTTGTTTAAGGTTCTTAAAATAATTGTAAATTAATAATAAAAGTACGACATGTCTAGTACTAAGTAGTAACATAATAGTTACACAATATAGGGGAGTCTGTTTGTACCTTTGTCAGTTTGTCAGTTTTTCAGTTATTCCTTATTTATGTTAAACTCACTTACTGTACATAAGCCATGTTTACATAAGGTATACCTCACCTAAATAACCGAACCGGTCGCGAAGGTAGAACGTACCCGGTGTACCTTGCCCAGTATCATACCTTGGACAGACAAAAAAATCCGGTTAAAAATTGTAATACAAACCAATATTATTTTTTTTTTTTTTAACTATCTCTAGTAACATTTTTATTAGTATAAAATAGTTAGCAAAATTAACAACAAACTGTTTATACCTGCTAATTAGACAACTCATTATAAAATATGGTTCATCTACAAACATTTTAATTTAAAAATGGCAAAGTGCTGCCATTTTTTCATCCATACATTTGCTACCGGCTAAGGTATGTCATCTTTAAAATAACGGCGGATTTTAAATATTTTAAAGTTATCACGTAACTTAATTGATCCTTTATTAATTGATAGATGAAAAAAACGTACGCATTTAAAATTTATTAATATAACAAGTCTAAAACTATCTGACTTCTAATAATAGTAAAAATAAAACTTTTGTTATATAAAAAAATTTGAATGTCGATAAATTCAAAGACCGGCTTAATGATGGTAAACGACTAATTCTATATACGAGATCACCAGAATTCAAAGCTTTGGTATATGTAACAAGGAATAATATGTTACAAAAAGTCAACTGGCCAAGTTACAACTGGCTCCGAGGTACAACATATTCCCCTACATGAATACATAATAAATATATTGTTATGTTGTTTTAGATTCGTCGCATTGGACCACCAGAAGTTGTGAAATTCAAACACTTTATGTCAGTTTTAAGGATTTAGAGTGGCAGGTTAGTTCGAACTTTATGTACTCGTGGGCACATACCTAATGTAGGTAGTAGGTACGTAGTTTAAAGTTACCGTGGGTTAAAAAATAACTGGTGTCCCAGTTTTGTATTAATTAATTCTCTCCTATTAATCTACTTTTAATATCCTAACTATCTTTTGCCTGCTGCTTCGCCCGCGGTAGATTGGATTTACACGATATCTTTAGGTATAATTTACAGCATACGACACTTACAAATTGTAGCTTTCTATTAGTAAAAGAATTTTCAGAATCGGTCCATTAGATCCATATTCCAGAGATACGCCCTACAAACTTACAGTCACAAAATTTACCTCTTAATAATGTTACTAGCTTTTACACGCGGCTCCGCCCGCGTATATACATTATCCCCCGGGGACACTGCACTTTTTAACCGACTTCATAAAAAGGAGGTTATTTCGGGATAAGAAGCCTATGTGTTAATCCAGAGCTTTAACTACTACCATGCCAAATTTCATCAAAATCCATTCAGTACTTTTTGCGTGAAAGTGTAACAACATATACCCATCCATCCTAAAACTTTCACATTTATAATAGTAGTAGGATTATAGATAATTAAATACACTAGCATCATTTGCCCGCGGCTTCGCTGACGTGAAATTACTACCCCTAATTTTTACCCCACCTAGGGGCTGAATTTTAGAAAACGCTGAAATACGTAAGTCATTACTTTTTTCGTACTCAATTCATACGACTTTTCATGCAAATATGTCCAAGGAATAAAAAGTTTCATACAAACTTAATTTTTACCATCCACTAAGGCAGGATTTTTAAAAATTAAACCCAATTTTGAAAAATCCTTCCTTAGTGGATACCTACGTCATATGAGAAATACGAGTACGTGTGCAAAATTATACATTTTTTGCCTTAAGGGTTTGGCCAGTGCGTTGATACGTATCAATGTATATATCGTATGTTGTACATCAGTCAATCAACTTTGCCTTGTATATTTAAAGATTAATGAGGTATTAAGATAGAAACTACAATACAACGAATGTTCTAGCACTCAATTATTGTTACAGGATTGGATTATCGCTCCGGACGGGTACGGCGCGTTCTACTGCAGCGGAGAGTGCAACTTCCCTCTGAACGCCCACAAGAACGCCACCAACCACGCCATCGTCCAAACCCTGGTTCACCTCTTGAACCCAACGCAGGTGGATGGACTTAAATCTATATATTATATTATACGTAGGTCGCAGCTGCCAGCTTAGCGTAGCACAGTATATTAGCAGTCGGTGTTAGTAGCACGCGGTTTCATACTTACCAACTAGGCTTTTCTTAATTTTTTAAATTATTATTACCGCTGATGGCAGCAGAACCAGAACAGAGTATCTATAGAATACCCTGGTGTTCTGGTGTTGTAAGAAGAGACACGAATGCGTTGCCGGTCTTTAAAACTTACACCTGGGTACACTCACTTGTTTTTTTTTGTGAGGCCGTGGTATCTCTTCGTTGAAGCCGGTTACCAAATCGTTTGTATTCGAAATATGACGCTCCAACAGTTTAGTTAATATTAGTGTTTGGTTTTTGTTAACATTACTTACGAGTTACTGCAGTTTTTGTAACTGCGTAGGTCCCTAGTGTTAACAAAAATAAAGACCTAATACTATGGAATAATATATTAACCGTGCACCATATATCTGTCCGCGTTAAGATAATAAGTGCAGACATATTTTCAAATCATGCAGTCGTGGGTGGCGTTTGTAAGTTCATGGTCAAGTGGTTACTTGACCATGAACTTAACTGACGTTATTATATAGCGTTGGGATTTGTACATTTTACAGTGCTGTATATTATAGTACTGTATAGTACTATTGCATTGTTTGATTTTCATTCGGTGTTCTGGTTTGCACATTAAATGAATATTTTCCGTCGCAGGTGCCGAAACCGTCATGCGCGCCCATCAAGCTGTCGCCGATATCAGTGCTGTACTACACGGACGATTCGAATGTAATACTTCGCAAATACAAAAACATGGTAGTTAAGAGCTGCGGTTGTCATTAATGAAATATTACAATCATTTTAAATGTAACCAGGCCAGGTTTTTTTTTGGCCAGCCAAATTTACTCCGTTATGCATGTGGTTCTAATGTCTGGAAAGTATGAACGAAGGGCCAAAATGTTGTATCGCCTTTGTAAAGTGAAGCGACTATAAAGTAAGTTGTATGTAAAGATGTCCATTGTCCTTAAATAACTTTTACTAAAGTAGGTGTGGTATCTTCATATTATTATGTACTGCTTCAAATTAACATATACTTACATAATTTTATTATTCGGTGTTAATTAGCGAAGCCATAATATTTTATTTAAATGTGTACCTATTTAGTATTTAGTTATAAAAGATAGCTAGTCTTAAAATTTACTGTAGATAATATTAAAGTTAATAATTTTTTACAATATTAATTTTTGACAAGAGCTTGTACAAGGTATTAAGATTTTTAGTAGGATTTTTCCTCAGTAAGATATAATTTATCATTTAAGTTTTTACCACTAACTTACTTTACGCAACACCAACAGTAATTTTGTTAACGTAAGATGGTACTAAACATCTTGGTTTCGAAATAAAAAAAGCATCTTACTGCTAATTAATCTATTTTCTTGCCTTTTTAAAACATTGTAAAATGTCAAGTACTGATAAAATATAGGTGAATTAATAAGATAGGTAAGTAATTTAATCACAATATTTTTGACTTAACATATATTACATTTACCTAACTACTTTATTAAATGTAAAATTAGTTTTTTAATTTGAAATACTGGAAGAATCCAGTTCATGTCGCGAATTCCTCTCTGATTCTAACTCCTTTTCGTAAATTAGCAATTAGAACAAAAATCTTTAGCATGCAAATGTATTTATTTATGCTACGATGCCAGGCGTAGTATGGCCACAGAGTAGAAAATATATTATAAACTTACGTATAGAGAAACTGCTTTCATAGAATCCCAATTTTTGTGAAAACAAATGAAAACAGAAAAAAATTTCAAGAAATAGATCCAAATTTGAAAATTTTGACGTACCTTTCAACCGACCACAAATTTTCCACACAATCGTGGACACACCGTATGCTTGTAGTGGTGTAATCAAATCGAAAGCTAACTATGTAGCTGTTTATCTGTTCCTCTTTCTTTAATCTGTGAAACGGCTACGCCGCACGACAAGACTACGACGCGACGCTACGCTTGTACACTACCTACAATTCAATTGTGTACTGCAATCATTAAAAAGTTTGTTTTCCCTTTACTCCCCAAGAACGATTTGTTGTAAGTATAATCGCCTTAGCTTTATGAGATTAGAGTCGGCAGCCACGTCCAATTATGTGAATTATGTGCCAAAATCACTCTTCACTATAATACTTAATGAATGTTTGTAATTGTCAGTATGATAAATAAAGAAATTAAGACTTTTTTATAAATATTGTTATTTTTCTTATTTCAGAACCCACTCGAACAGAAAAAATCAGTCCCCTTAGCAGCTTAGGTAACCCACCTAAGCTGCTAAGGGGACTGATTTTTTCTGTTGCTTTTTGATTGCGATTAATGAAGCGCGCCTACGGGTCAGTTCACACTGAAACGAGACGATACTCGACGCGGCGCTGTATTTTTAAGATAGCTATTCAAAATTGAACTTTATTTACTAGGTATAACACCATAAGATACATTTGTCATAATATATCATCAGTCATACACAGTACACTGCACATGCGGTGTGCGGCGCGGTGCAACTTGAAATTCGAACTCTTACAATCAAACGTGTATCTTCTTGCGTAAAGTGAATAAATTTAAATTTTGAATAGCTATCTTAAAAATGCAGGACATTGTCGCGTATAGTTTCGGTGTGAATTGACCCTAATGGAATCAAATTGAGCGTGGGTCGACACTTGCTTGACCGGTGTTTATAAGACGTCGACTACGTGAGAGTTACTAATAATAATTAATGTTGTGGATAACCGATTAGTCTTATATTACCTATTCCAAAATAACTAACTGTTCATCTGTTTCTAGAAAGCGGAAATTAGTAGCTATTTTTCCGGTAGGTAGTGGGATGTTCCAAAACGTCAATCTTACTTTCAATTTCTACTTTTTAGGGTTCCGTACCTCAAAAGAATAAAAACGAATCCCTTATAAGATCACTTTGTTGACCGTCTGTCCGTCCGTCCGTGTGTTTGTTTTATTCTGTCTGTGTTTTTTATTTCGGGAACGCGTGGGAGGTATCGTATTGAAATTAAAACCGTTTGGTAACCGTATATTCAGGTCTACGGTCCCTTGAAGCTGTGAAAAACACAGACTCCTAAGTTAACTTAAAAGATAGACAAGGTCGTTGTTGCCACATATGCCGACGCTCTCAAGGGAATATATTATCTTACGCCGGTTCTTCTCGCCGGGCTAGTTTCCGAACCGGTGGTAAGAATCATGTAGATCCAACGTACAGAAAGTGTATAAAAATAACAATTTTAAATAAATAAAAAAAAGTCTAAAGTCTAAGAGGAGTTGAAATTTTTAGATTAAGCTAATATATGTAGTTCAAATGGATAATGAAAGGGCACTGGCGTAGTTCAGATGAGGTCCCAGAGTTCTCCAATAGCGTTGAAGTGGACCACCGAGGGGTTTTTAGTGGGTAGAAATCTCCACATACCCCTAGGTCTTACCCCCAAGAGAGTTTTTTAGGATGATCTTAAGAAGATTTTCCCCTCGAAAAAAAAGGAATAAAAAATCATAATGAAAGGACTTGATTCCCTGCTTTTTACGATGCATAATTTTTATTTAAATATAGCTTTTGCCCGTGGCCCCGCCCGAGTAAATCCAGTATCCCACGGGAACACTGTACTTTTCCGGGATAAAAAGTAGCCTATGTTTTAATTCAAAGCTTAAACTACTACCATACCAAAGTTCATCAAAATCCGTTCAGCAGTTTTTTCGTGAAAGAGAAACAAACATCCATTCATATATCCTCACAAAATTTCACATTTATAATAGAAGTAGGATGAAAAATGATAGCTTATCTATGCAAACTTTCATCACCCTTTGTCAGGCTCGAAATAAGACTGCGAGACTCGATTCCTAAACGATTAACGGAATTTCTACGTATTCCTACGTAGTACGGAACCCTCGGTGGGCGAGTCCGACTCACTATTGTCCGGTTTTTTATTCCGGCGCAGAAAAAATAAACAATAGGTGTGTTAATTCGAGTATACGCTATTGGAAGTTGGAACATTCTTTTATTATATCCGCATTATATCTTACTTAAGCCGTTGTACTTAAATACGCTACGTTAACACCTCATTGGACAAATTTATACTAAAATAACTAACATTATTAAGAGGAAGGATTTTGTAACATAGGCTATCATAGGCTAGGCAAGTTAACATATTATAGTTTTTATAAAAAAATATAGTTATACGTTGCATTAGTCATATTTTTAAACAATTGCTTAGGGATTTATGAGCTCTCTATGTTCTGTCAAATATAAAGCATTTTGAAAGACAAATCAGAAGACTGGTTTACCAACGTAATTGCTCAGTAGGTACCTAGACAACCATCTTAATTGATGTCCGATAGAAATTACCTACTCGTACAATACAAACATCATAACATTTTTACCAAAGCCCCAATCTACCGTTTACAAACCCCAATAAAACAAAATTAAAAATTTATTGAAATTTAATTAACATGTCGACTTTTAATTATCTCAAGCTTGTTGATTATGTTTATATCGCTTGTTATAAAATATATCCAGACTGCGTGATATCAACGATTTATACATACTTAAATATTCTAAGAAACTCGTCGATAGTCGTTCCATTTCCGATTATTATCAGTATTTGATAGAGACTTCAATCGTCATCTTTGTTATACTGATATCAAGTTATCACTTCATTTTTATTTACAATTTACCGTTAGTTACTGGTGTACACAGTTTACGAATTTATTTTAAAAATCTCATGATTTTCCATAGTAATGGTGGTGCATCCTGGATCTAAATAACTTAAATATAATGCTCAAAGTTATCTAACGCGTGCTCGGAGCGGCGAAATCGGGGGCGTTAGTCAGCGGTGTCGACAGTCAAGGACGTAGCAGCCTCCAGCTCCGGTTCGGGCGGTCGGAGGCGTGTGGAGTGCCGTGGTGTGGAGGTCCGAGGGGGCCATCCTGAACAGTATTCACTCGGCATCGACGAGATACATCGCACGTACACGCCGCTTCCTGAAATAAACAATGCATTCCGTGTCGATCGACGCACGCCACCTGTTGTAACTGAAACTTACGTTCGAGATTACTAGGAGTATATATTGAATTAAAAATGTGGAAGCTGGATTTATATGCATTTTTATATTTTGCATCAATAGCTTTTGCAATAAGTGAAGTGAGTGTCGATACGAATTCTAGTGTATTCAACAAGTGTTGTGCCGGGGATCAAAATTTAATAAAAGTCACCGACAACTTTAACTCCAGCGAACGATTCGAATGTGTCAGTCGGGAAAGTTTGATGGACGATTATAACATCACTTGTGACCCTTTTCATGTTGGTGCCAGTATTGAAATAAACGAAGGTATACCGTTCGAATGTGATGAACTGAAAACGACGACTTTAAACAAAGCAGACGAGGAACTTTACGCGGAGGATGACCATTGTTATGATACACTCGTCGCTGAAATATTTAATGGGAGCATGAAACAAAATATTCCAAAATTTGTAGCTCTAAGTTGTAACAATATTATAAATAAAAATAAAACCTACTCCGAGCCCCCGCTCCGGCTTCATCGCGTACACAAATGTTGCCCGAAAGGTGAAAGTTACGACGGGCAATATCATCAGTGCAGAAAGTCCTCCTTTAAAGATGATGATCTTCTCGACTGGGGCTTAAAGTTGAGCAATAATAGTTTATACGAAGTTCAATACGGACTGAATTGTAAGCTCGGTGAATATGCTGTCGAGTTACGAGATAGTTTATACACACTCGACATAGTCGGTAGTACCTTAGTAATGATAGAGAAAGAAAGCATAAAGAAAAGTATCGCATTGCCCGGGGAGTGGTGTATTGACAGAGATTACAATACGAACGGACTGGTAGCTCGTGTATGTACAATAGATTGCGAAAAATTTGGTGCTTATTGTGTTACCAAATGTTGTCCACCCGGACAACATTTCCGGGTGAACAATTGCAACGCTTTCATTAGTAGATGTGTACCCAACGAAGACAGGGATGTTTTTTACAACCTTTCCAAGTATTTGAACCCTTTAATGATTACCACTGATCGAGAGGACTTTTTAGGTAAGTAAGACTTATTACATTTTAATAATTAAAAATAATAGGATCTCTATAATTATTATGCTAGGACTTAGGTATTAAATAGTCTATTGAAGCCATAATATTAAGCATGTTAATGAAAACTAATGGCTAAATATTTTTAACCGACTTCAAAAAATGAGGCAGTTATGCATTCGGCAGTATATATATATATATTAGGTCCTTAAATCTGATATTGGCGTTTTGTCTTACTGGCCACTTTGATCACAAAAATATATCTTCTTTGGTTAGGAATTCCAATTTCAAATTTATACCGCTATTTACTCATGCATTTGTGTTCCTAAAACCGTGATTCGTTTGTTTTTTCCTCTTTTGGTTTTTTCTTTGCGTCAATCACTTTACAAAATGGAAATTAAATATCTTATTATTTTCGAATACGAGTTCCACTGTGGCACCAGTGTTGCAGAAACGGCTCGAAGGATTAATGATGTGTATGGCGGCGGTGTCGCAAAAGAAAACACAGTGGGTTTTTAGTTCTAACGTTTTTGTTCTGGAAATTTCGACCTGCAGAACAAGCCCCGTCGACGGCCGGAGACCAAAGTTGATAATGAAGAATTAAAGGCTACTGTGGAAGCGGATCCATTGCAAACCACATCTGAGTTAACTGCAGGCGGTGTTAGTGATAAAACTGTTTTAATCCACTTGAAGCAAATTGGGAAGGTGAAAAAGCTTGAATGGTGGGTACCTCATGAATTGAGTGCAGCAAACCGACAAACGCGCGTCGACTGCTGCGTTAAATTACTCAACCGGCACAATAATGAAGGAATTTTAAATAGAATCATTACCTGTGATGAATAGTGGATCCTGTACGATAATCAGAAATGCTCATCGCAATGGCTGAACCCTGGCGAACCAGCCCAAAGCCTGCCCCAAGCCAAAATTGACTAAAAAAAGTTACTTGTGAACGTTTGGTGGACTAGTGCCGGTGTCGTTCACTACAGTTTTCTTAAATCTGGCCAGACAATTACGGCAGATGTCTATTGCCAGCAACTGCAAATCATAAGGGAAAAGCTAGCTGCTGAACAACGGAGATTGGTCATTCGCTCTAGGATACTGCTGCTTCAGGACAACGCTAGACCACACACTGCACACCAGACGGCTACCAAATTAAAGGAAATTTAATTGGAATGTCTAAGGCATCCACTGTACTCCCCGGACCTTGCCCAAACAGATTAACATTTTTTTCGAAATTTGGATAACTTCTTGCAAGGGAAAAAATTCAACTCCGATGGGGCAGTCCAAAGCGCCTTCAAAGATTTTACTGATTCCTGTCCGAATTGTTTTTTTAGTAAAGGAATCAATGAGTTACCTATGAATTGGTAAAAGTACATAGATATCAATGGTATATACTCTGATTAAATAAATATATTATGTTTAATAAAAATCGACTTATGTTCTTCCTTTACAAAACGCCAATTTCATATGTAATGACCTAATATATATATATATATATATATATATATATATATATATATATATATATATATATATAATAAATATATAATAAATAATAAATAATAATAAATATATACAAAATAGGCTTCAATTCTTCATTATCAACTATATATTTATATTATAATATATATATTATAACTTCGTTCCATCCGGGTGTCCCTTGACACCTCTGAAGTTTTTTGTATGTTCAATGATAATTTCGCCATCTATGGACTGATTTTCAAAATTATTTTTTTGATGTATCGGGTATAATCCCAAGGGGTCCTATTTTCACCAAAGTGGTGACCTAATGATGGGATCCGAGAGGAATCGAGGGAACTCCTTAAATTTATATCGACACATATAGTGATTTTGACATTTTCTGAAGTAAACTAAGCATACGCTACTAAAAAGTGAGATTTTGCACCAAGGTATACCCTGGATCCAAAAGTACTGAACAGAACTCCTGACTCCATATATATACATGTTTGGGGATTTCGGCGTTGTTTAAAGAACTGCAAGCATATGCTACTATGTCAATTAGAGTAATCATCATCATCAACACCAACATCAAACCATACGTGATGTATGCACATTACTATAATATAAAAGGTAGTTCTCACAGTATTTTACACCGACGCGGATATCTTTGAACATTACTCTGCCGTTTATGGACCTATTTGCAAAATTCTTTTGTTGTTGTTTTGAAATTTCGGCATTGATTATAGAACTGCAAACATATGCCACTATGTAATTTACAGTAAGCTTGGCGCGTATTCAATTATACATTCGATCGTTTATTTTAAACGTTATTAAAATTTATTAATAATAATTTAACTAAAAAGGGAAAAAATATTATTTTTAAACAAAAAAATAAAACGGACTTCCAAAGTAAAAATACACAAGAAAGTATGATATAAATTTTAATTTCTAAATAATTCCCCTTTTAATTTCGGCTAAAATTTTAACTCTGTCTGTAGAGACAGAGTTAAAATTTTAGCGACCGACTTCAATATTATGAATATTGTTTAGAGAAATAGTTAAATTTAAGCCGAATTTAAAAGGGGAATTATCTAGAAAAGATAATTTATTTCATACATTTTTGTCTAT
Organism: Phengaris alcon alcon; assembly: GCA_037179445.1. Lineage (NCBI taxonomy): Eukaryota > Metazoa > Arthropoda > Insecta > Lepidoptera > Lycaenidae > Phengaris > Phengaris alcon. Next base: position 600,954 of record JAYRCH010000435.1, on the reverse strand, counting down.
TTTTACTTTGGAAGTCGGTTAATTTTTTTGTTTTTAAGTTACCTATATTAGAAAAGATGTTGTTTAGCATATTTTATTACACACTACAAGACATATATCAAACTAGCTTTTGTGCGCGATTTCGGCCGCGTGGATACCCATTGCACCCCCGTGCGCTATGTATTTCGAAAAGTCTTATTTTAACGGATTTCTACGTCATAAAAACTATCTGCGTGTCAAAATTCAACGCCATCCGTTCAGTTGTTGATATATCACTATACATGGTCTGTCGTAAATAATGGATAATCCGTAAACTGGAGTTGGTCCGGATGTGAAACTGTAAGAAAATCGTATTTTCTTGCCAGGGTTTCTAACCAAATGAAAATGGCGTAGCATTTTATACTTTTTTATAAATTTCGCTACTTTTTTCGTTCATTCCGTTGCCATTTCATTAAATTTAGGTATTTCTGTGTGATTCTTTAGTATTATACTCCTGAAGACGTGTATTATTTAATTTTAATACAATTTTAGGTGTTTTTAACGTAAACAATTTTCAAAATCATCTTTTTATGCTTTTTTTAAACTATTTTTTTCTGAATGTCAACTTTGATCATTTACTGTGAAAAAAAAAGGATGGCGCTATAGCTGCCCATTATCTTAATAAATTGTCTAGTATGTGTAGTTTATAAAAAGTTATTGCAATGTGATGATGAAATAAGTAATGACAGTAACAAGTTGCTGGTAACAAGTAGAAATATAAAAAAAAAAAAACCTAAATCTTAACTCTTAACGTACACAATTTAAACTATTTTGGCATTCAGAGTATAAATGCTATCAGATTGAAATAGTTTTTAATGCAATTATTGCCCTGGCTACATTTGATTGATGTGCCTGCCTTCAGATTATCAAATCATCTCTTACATAACATTCACTCATGTTAAAAGGCCATCGATGAAAAATTATTTACGAAAATCG